>OY998183.1:98150544-98705699 GCA_963921935.1 Galeruca laticollis | reverse complement strand
AAAAAGTTTCTTAATTTATATTTAAAGGGAAACAATGTATATAAGAATATATAAATACATTTTGTAGAAAAAACCAAATAAGACATTGGTTCCCAATGATAATATACAATTTAAAAACTAATAAAAAAAGTTGTCATTGATACTTACGTTGCTCAAGTTGTTGTTGTTACCACGGGGACTTTAAAAAACGCGCGTGTTTGAAAGTTCGATTTAAACACGCTGACGCGTGCTTTAAAAAGGTAATATGAGGCATCAATAGAAAAAAAATATTTCATCGCTTGTCTGCTTGACACATAATATTTTTACAAGAAAAAATTTCATAATAATTTGTCATACGCCTACGCAGAGAGATTGTTTTCGGAAGAAGTTGTCAGGATTCACATTATTTAAGTAATCAGCTGTTTTTGAACAATTTATTTTAGCTTAGTTTGGGTATTTTGTAAAAAATTTCAAGTTTTCATATTATATAATTTGGCAATTTAATTGGTATTTACAGCCATGCCTGCAAGACAAAAAGAGTTGATGTTAGGTGCTATAGCAGTTAGCCGCTATTTACTACTTTTATCAATTAAACGCAAAAAAACAAAGATTCAATGGTCAAAAATTGGCTTCAAAGAAGAGAATGTAGATGTACCTTTGCTCTACTAAATAAAGAATTAACGGTTGAATATCCTGATGCTTATAACGACACATGAGACCATAATTATTTTGATTTTATTTATGGCTTCTGCGTCGATTCTCGCGCACTTTCTAAATTATTGCCATTAAAATATAGAACACGTTCTATATTTTTACTTTGAAAATTTTGGCAATAATTCCATGGCGTGTAAAACAGCAAAAATTATTCTTACGAAAATTTTCAGAGCAAATTTCGCAATAATTCTCGTAAGTGTAAAACGGTTCTAAAGGAATATACAGTAACATCCAAAAAAATTTCAATAATGTAGTTTCTTTATGAGCCCTACATTTTATCTGACATTAGTTATTTTTTGCTGTTAAGTTGGCAGCATCAGTCTTATATAGAACTCTTTTATCATGAATGCAAATGGGAAAACCTGAAACCGGTCAATTCGTAAATATGAAACTACGTATCACATAATAGCCTTGTTTGAGTTAATTGAATATTCAATTTGCAATTAAAAATATTACAAATATATCAAGATATACAGAAAAAGGTGTTACTATTGAAAATGCTACATCGTATTCATTTAGAAGATAAGATGGAGAATATTTATTACCGATATCTACAATTTGTGAAGTTGAAACGTCTAAACGAATATTTCATCTAATTTGTGTTTTAGTGCGTTGTCGCAGTATTAGGAGAGTATTTGCCTATTGTGAAGTTATTGTTCACTGAATGCATCTTTATCTCTGTTCTAGACCTACGTATATTCAATATACCAAGGATTGTTTATATAGAATATTTGGTGAAGGTAGACATAAAACACTCAATAGATTACTCAAAATGGACAATTAATAAGTTCACACCAAGTTCTTTATATATACTTTATTTATATACAGTGTGTCCATGTCCAGGGATGGGGTATCCTATAGGTGAAATTTATATAAATTTCAGTTTTAGCGAAAAATGTCACTCTTTTGTTCTACCCCATAAAATGAAGTGAAATTCGACATTATCAAAGAATTATAATCACTATTAAAAATAACAATACAGAGAAATAATTTAAGAAAAACTAACATTAAACAAAGCACATCTATTCAACATATGTTCTCCTCCAACTTCAGAACATCTCTCAATTATCCTTCTAAATTCTTCATAAGCGTTTCATAGTATTTCTGGAGTAATTTCATTTACGGTATCACATTGTGACTATGATGGTACCTATAATATCAAAAAAGTTGCCAATTTTTAAAATTTTCATCATTTTTTATTATATTGTGGAATTATTGAGAAACAGTGTTTCATTTAAAAAAAATAGATTCCTCATAGACCCCTCCCGTCTGAATGTGTCCGTATCGTCCACCCGTGGAACGGAAGGTTAAACATGTGATTGACGATCTTAGTGACTCTTCATCTACATCTCTTTTAAACTCAAAAAATCTTTTTAAAAACTCATTTATGAAGAATAATTTAATATTTTATAAAAACCAATTATATGTTTGTATCTACAACTATTAAAAATTTAGGAAAATCTTGTATTCCATTAACGGAATCAGTAGCTCTAATTAGCCAGTTTGAGTGAAATTATAAGAAAGTCGGTGGCCAAATTGGACCGTCGTTCTAAATAAATTCAATTCTGTAGCTCAAAATAATACAGGCTCTCAAATTTTGAAAAATATGTCGAACGTTTTTATGGGCGAAAACGACGTAAATATACCAAATTTAGAATTAAACATCATTTGTAAATATAAATATGCTCCCATTACATCAGTTGTTGTTGAACGAAGTTTTTCAATTTTTAAACACATGTTTTCTGTCAAGAGACAAAGTTTCCTCCTAGAAAACCATGGAAAACACATAATTATTAATAGTTTTTACAATATTTGTAAGTCGTGACTTATGTCTGTTTAAATATTGTTATTTTCTTTTATTGTTACTATAATAATTTTATTAGTACCTATATATTATATTATTATTATTAATAAAATCTGATACTTGATATAAATTTTCGTCGTATACCTAATTATTAAATCCCGCCTCCACTCCCTACCATAGTAAAATAATGAAATAATAGTATTATTCAACATTATAATATACATCATTTCTTCCATTTTTTTCTAAATTCCTAGCGTTTTTTTTTCTAAAATCCTTGCATTTTTTCTCAATTTGTGATGCATTTAAATGCGCATATTTTTGGCCTCTTCGGTTGCATTTTTTCCGAGCTTTATAACGTAAGTGTACGTTGATTGATTTTGTATTTATTAAATAACTGTTTCTTTATGTTGTTCAGTATCCAAAATACTAACGACTTCCTCGTTAGAAATCGCCGTTCATGAACGACAGCCGGAAACGTGACATTGGGTATCAGAAGTTGTCTATTTTTGTGACATTAGTTATTTCGGTGGAAATCATGAAATTGATCGAAGGTATGGTAGTTATTTAATATTAAAAAAATATACTTATTTTGATATATTCTTAGGGGGCAAAATAATCGAATTATGCCTTATTAAGGGATAATCTTAATCCTTTTTTCCTCCCAGAAAGTGGTCAACAAAAAAGAAACAGAATAACATTTAAAAATTTCTTGTTCAGACTTCAAATCGCTTGTAAACGAAACCTTTGCTGAACGAAATATTATTGAATAGACGCCTAATTGTGTAAATACTATACTATTGATAAATAATAATATCCACGGTTCGAGGCCATTTTCAATTTTTTCAAAAAGTATTTATTTATGCATCAATAACTATCTTTGTCCCCTTCAAAGTAATCCCCCTCAGATATAATACACTTATGCCAGCGTTTTTTCCAATCCTCGAAACACTTCTGAAACGCGCTTTTTGATGTCACCAACAGCTCCTGTTTCGATTTTTCTTTTATCTCCTCAATCGTAGCAAAACGCTTTCCTTTTATCGGTGTCTACAGTTTTGGAAAGAGGAAAAAGTCAGCGGGGGCCAAGTCCGGTGAATACGGTGGTCGAGGCATGATAATGGTTTTCTTTTTGGCCAAAAACTCACCCACAAGCATAGATGTGTGAGCTGGTGCGTTATCATGGTGCAAAATCGATGATTGCTTTTTCCCCAATTCTGTGCGGTTCTGACGAACTGCTTCGCGCAAACAGCGCATAACTTCAAGGTAGTATTCCTTATTGACCGTACGACCTTGTGGCAAGAATGCATGATGCACCACGCCATTGCAGTCGAAGAAAACAGTGAGCAAAACCTTCACATTTTACCAAACTTGACTTTCAAATGTCCTTGCGCATTCAATTTCATTTTTTACACAAAACTTAATATAGTTTCTTTGATCCATTTTTTCGAATAGTAAAAAATCGAAGAGCACACCAAAACACGACTAACCTTTTTATCTGTCAAAAACGAACTGACAATCCAAAATGGCAGATATTGCCAACATATATAACAGACATGTGTACCAACATAACAAAAAAAAAATACGAAAATCGAATATACGAAATTTGAAAATAACGGTTATTTTTTTATCAGACCTCGTATGTATGCTTAGACTACCAAATGAAACCCTAATAAATTTTTAACTTTACAAGTAATAAATTCTAAATATTAAACACACAGCTGTGTGTACCCAAAATACTGAAAAAGTATTATAACAAAGGAATGCAATAAAACCATTTGTTTGTCAAGGCTGACCTGTGACCTTGTATCGATGCCAGTGAATTTTGGACTATACCTATTTATAATAATATTATGATTTGATTCTCAATAGATGTTTGTGTGGGTATAACCCCATTGCGCCCATTCTACCTGCTCTAATCCGGGTCTCAAAAGGGTCGGGAATTTATGATAACCCAGTATTCCATAGTTGAGGAAACTCACATATTATGCATGCGCTCTTCTGTACTCAAAAGAATGAGTTTATTAGAAATACATATTTTTCTTCATTTAACTAGGTAGGTATTGTATGGCACTCTGGATGTACCAAAAAATAAAATAGTACAAACCATTGTGATGAAATAATGAAATATTCCAGAAATTGTTATTTACTAGGAAGCTTATCATATTCATTGTTGACTTCTACTTATTTCCTTAATGTTTCAGGCTATGTTTGTGAAAAACTTTTATTTGTGTTAATCAGAAACATCAACATATAACTTTATTGGAATTCACTGTTTCAACCCTTACTTTGCGGAATCTATTATTTTTTTTAAATGAAACACTGTTTCTAAATAATTCCACAATATAATAAAAAATGATGAAAATTCTAAAAATTGACAACTATAGGTACTATCATAGTCACAGTGTGATACCGTAAATGAAATTACTCCAGAAATACTATGAAACGCTTATAAAGAATTTAGAAGGAGAATTGAGAGATGCTCTGAAGTTCGAGGAGGACATATGTTGAATAGATGTTCCTTATTTAATGTTAGTTTTTCTTAAATTATTTCTCCGTATTGTTATTTTCAATAATCATTAAAATTCTTTGCAAATGTCGAATTTCACTTCATTTTATAGGGTAGAACAAAAGAGTGACATTTTTCGCTAAAACTGTAATTTGTATAAATTTCACCTATAGAATACCCCATTCCTGGACATGGACACACTGTATATAAATAAAGTATATGTAAAGAACTTGGTGTGAACTTATTAATTGTCAATTTTGAGTAAGCTATTGAGTGTTTTATGTCTACCTTCACCAAACATTCTATATAAACAATCCTTGGTATATTGAATATACGTAGGTCTAGAACAGAGATAAAGATGCATTCAGTTAACAGTAATTTCACAATAGGCAAATACTCTCCTAATACTGCGACAACGCACTAAAACACAAATTAGATGAAATATTCGTTTGGACGTTTCAACTTCACAAATTGTAGATATCGGTAAAAGATATTCTCCATCTTATCTTCTAAATAAAACGATGTAGCAGTTTCAATAGTAACACCTTTTTCTGTATATCTTGATATATCTGTAATAATTTTAATTGCAAAATGAATATTCAATTAATTAAAACTTTATATTGACATCTTGTTTACAAAACAAAATAATATCCTGACCTGATTGACAATTCTCCATTCAAGACAGTGACAAGGCTAATTCAAAATATAATCAGTGTTGTGGCGAATTTCTAATTCGCATGTTTGATTGGTTAGCGGCTGGACGTATTTTAAACGACAACCAATAAAAGGTTTGTACGTAAAGATGGCTTGTGCTTTCATGGATGTACCGTTTTTTCTGTCGCTTCAAACATATGAGTTAGAGAGAAACCCAAAAGTTATGACAAAGTGAAACAAGGCTATTATGTGAACCGTAGTTTCATATTTACGAATTGACCGGTTTCAGGTTTTCCCATTTGCATTCATAATAAAAGAGTTCTATATAAGACTGATGCTGCCAACTTAACAGCAAAAAATAACTAATGTCAGATAAAATGTAGGGCACATAAAGAAACTACATTTTTGAAATTTTTTTGGATGTTACTGTATATTCCTTTAGAACCGTTCTACACTTACGAGAAATTTTCGTAAGAATAATTTAGAAAGTGCGCGAGAATCGACGCAGAAGCCATAAATACGAGACATGTTTTTTAAGTAAGTACCGTTTTGCGATTTCGCTGCCGCAGCGCTACGGTCGGCGTTCCGCACATGCGCGCTGGTTACCTACATCTTTTGTCTATGCACTGACGCCATTACAGTCTGATTCTTAATTGTATACGTTGTTTACTGAGTGTTTAAGATGCCTCCGACAATCGTGAGTCCCGCCGATTGGGAAGTACGGGCTGTTATACGACTTCTTAGTGCTAAAGGCGTCAAACCGATCGATATTCATCGTGAGATCTGTGAAGTTTACGGACAAAACCTACGTCACACCAGAATAGAAACAACAATCCATGGAATGGCGACATTCATCATCACCCAAAAAAGTGAAGTTTAAGCAAACAATTTCTGCCCGGAAAATCATGTGCACAGTTTTTTGTGACAAAGAAGGAGTATTGCTAGTGGAGTTTCGCCTCGTAATGAGACAATCAATGCAGCGTCTTATTGTGAGACATTGAACAATCTGCGTCGTGCAATCCAGAACAAAAGACGTGGCAAGTTGAGGAGTAAGGGTATCGTTTTGCTGCATGACAGTGCCCGTCCACATGTGGCTAATCGGACCAAAGAACTTATCAAATCTTTTCAATGGGAAACTCTAGATCATCCTCCATACAGCCCTGATCTGGCGCCCAGCGACTACCATTTGTTCCTGCACTTGAAGAAACACCTGGGCGGTCAGCGTCTTCAAGACGATAACGAAGTCAACACATTTGTGATACAGTGGTTAACGAATCAGGCGGCAGAATTTTATGAGGAGGGTATTCAAAAACTGGGGCCACGTTATTACAAGTGCCTCAATATTCACGGAAATTATGTAAAAAAGTAGATTAAGGTACAGGCTTTCATGTAAAAATAAAATTATTGCGATATCTTTGCACCTCTTTTTTTAATTCCAAAACGGTACTTACTTAAAGAACATGCCTCGTAAAATCAAAATAATAATGGTCTCATGTGTCGTTATAAGCATCAGGATATTCAACCGTTAATTCTTTATTTAGTAGAGCGAAGGAACATCTACATTCTCTTCTTTGAAGCCAATTTTTGACCATTGAATCTTTGTTTTTTTGCGTTTAATTCATAAAAGTAGTAAATAACGGCTAACTGCTATAGCACCTAACAGCAACTCTTTTGTCTTGAGGGCATGGCTGTAAATACCAATTAAATTGCCAAATTATATAATATGAAAACTTGAAATTCTTCACAAAATACCCAAACTAAGCTAAAATAAATGGTTCAAAAACAGCTGATTACTTAAAGAATGCGAATCGTGACAACTTCTTCCGAAAACAATCTCTCTGCGCCGCCCCGTATGACATAAATTATTATGAAATTTTTTCTTGTAAAAATATTATGTGTCAAGCAGACAAGCGTTGAAATATTTTCAAAATTCATATCAAAATTATCAATATTATTTTCAGAGTAAATTTCACAATAATTCTCGTACGTGTAAAACGGTTCTTTTATATACTATATTTTGCACGAAAAGTATGCTGATCTTTTTAATTTTTGGTATATTATATAGTTGTAAAAATTGTCAATACCAGTTAATGTCATTACATAGATGTAATAGTGAGAATATCCGTTGCATTTTTATTGCCTAGCTTTCTTAGTGCTCATTGTTTGAAAGTATTTTTATAATTCATTATAACATTGTTTATTGTGTCACAATGAAGTCGCTTTGAATACTTTTTTAGTAATTTTTAGTATCCTACAATTGGTTATTGTAATATAATGTATATTTTTATTTGACTTTGACCTTGAAAGAAATTATGAAATCGTCTAGCATTGTTCTAGCTAGCAAATTATTATAATGAATGGTCTAAAAGGTAAATTTGAATAAATAATATAACAAAAAAATTAATAAATATAGTACGCTAACGTTTATTTATCAATGATTTGTCAATTGTTCATTTTTATATTGTATACGATCCCATATATAGTTATATAGGTATACATAACGTTCGAGTTTTGGGATAAATTACCAAATATCTATGTGAAGATGTATTATAGAAATAATTATGTTCATCATATAATATAAATTAGATACCAAGCATATATGAAGAAGCTCTTTTTTAACCAAATAATCATCCTCTGTTTGCTTAAATGAAAGTTTATTTACAATTATTCGGTTATATGTCAAAAGTGCTGAATAAAACAATCTGTGATCTGACCAATCAGAAATCTACAGAATTGCCAACTTAAATTCAAACCACTCCTCCTAATTTCAAAACTAGGATTATATGTAATTCTATTCCATATAAAAAATTGAACAAATACGAATTATAACAAATATTCTGTAAAACTTGTGTCACAATAGAAATAGATCCCAAGCATATATGAAGAAGCTCTTTTTTAATCAAATAAATATCCTCTGTTTGCTTATGAAAGTTTCTTTACAATTATTCGATTATAATATGTCAAAAGTGATCTGACCAATCAGAAATCTATAGAATTGCCAACTTAAATTCAAACCACTCCTCTTAGTTTAAAAACTGGGATTATATGTAATTCTATTTTATTTAAAAAATTGAATAAATGCGAATTATAAAAAATATTGTGTGAAACTTGTTCCACATATAACTATTGTACAAATTTATGATCTGCTTTTGTTATTGCAAACATATACGAGAAGACATATTAGATATCCTAAACACGCCTGAGATAAACGATGAAGAGTTGTGCATATCAGAATTGTAAAAATAATACATAGCGTATGATGAAAGAAAGAATGAGAAAAGCCATAAAGTTAATTCCGTTTCCTAAACCTGGAAGATGTAGTAAATGTCAAAAATGGATCGAGCTGTGTGGAAATCAGAAATTTAATTTTGGCACCATTACAAAAAACCGGTCTTGTTCAGCTACGTCGACACTCGCGTTACAACGATTTTTCATGCAGACCTCCCTCCATATTATAATTGACATTAGATGTTGTGTATCAAACCATCGTTTCCGGTCGAATATTTTTGATTTTTGCCTATTTTAAGACGTTTAGCTTGTTTATCAGCGAGTATTATGTGTTACAATACATTTTCTATATTCTAATTTTGAGTTAAGCTACAAAATGTGAAATCGTTGCGCTACTTGAAATCGAATGTCAATTTTACAATATGGTGCTGGTTTTGACAACAAGTATGTAATAACAGTAATTGACATCGACCATTTTTTCAACTGTATAATATAAAATAACCTGAATTAAAGAGACCAGGTTTCCTCTCGTGTACAATATTATGTATAAAGGACATTGGGATATACTATAGAATCCAAAAAAATTATAAAAATATAGCCCCTTTATGTGCCTCACCTGTTATCTTCAAATAGAGTTATTTTTTGTTGTTAAGCTGGCAGCATCACCAATATATATATAACTCTTCTATTACGTAGAGAATGAATTTATCCGTTATGATGTTATAAAAACGTAGAATTTTTGAATACATTTTTGTACTCTAAAACTCTCCAACCAGCTACAACAGCGCATATTTGAACAAATTATCATTGGATAAATCTGTGTACAAGTCACGGATCATTCAGATTTACTTTAATTCGTAGATGTCACAGGTATATACTACTTTATTGCTAGTACCTGTAAGTGGAAGTGTTGCCGATTAACAGAGACAACAACCATCAACTGCATTCTTCTATCACACTTCTTTGTTTCCAAACAGTTGTGCGCATGTGTTTTGCCTTCGAAACTTATATTGCAGTTATAGTAAGAAAATTTACTACGATTCATAGTTTAGCGGCAAAACTCTGAGTCGTGAGCTCGAACCCCGCACATTTTTTCCATTTACTTCTCTAAATTATATATAATTAAAAATTATAATTATATTCTCAAACTCAATATAAATTTTTGACTAATAAATCAATATAAATATTAAAATAAATGAATTTGATGTACTAACATAAACTGACAGCCTGTTTATGAACTCCATTCTCGGGCATGATCATGTCTAAACGACGGCAACAGGTCTATGTATGTCGGCACGCTTTTCGAAACCCCTACTAGCAATTTATAAATATTAGATATGGTAGAAGCAATCAGAAGAAACCATCAAATATTTCTTTATCATTCGCGTATAAAAGAGACTTCATTATAACATTGTTTACAGTGTCACAATCAAGCTCTTCGAACACTCTTTCAGCAATTTCTCTATTTCTTAAACAAATAATCAGCCTCTGTTAGCTTGAATGAAAGTTTGTTTCTAATTTACACAATTATTCGGTCATAATATCTCAAAAGTCAAAAGTGCTGAATAAAACCATCTGTTATCTGACCAATCAGGAATCTACAGATCTGACAACTTAAATTCAAACCATTCCTCCTAGTTTCAAAAGAGGGATTATATGTAATTCTTTTTTATCCGAAAAAGACGTGTGGCAATCGGAGACTGCCGCGGTAAAGCTATTGCATAGAGTTTTACACTTTGACGTTCACAATTTCTTCTTAGCTCTTTTTTTAGATCTTTATGCTCTTCTTCTCTATAAAAATAAAATATCTAGGTATAAATAATAGGTATAAATAATTAGGTATTAATAGTGTAATTACACACCAAAACAATTATTCATTCAAAAAATTTGAACAAAAATAACTATATCAAGAGTTTGATCATCGAATTTCGCGCGATGTACATTTATATAGATATGATATTATATACTTCCTCTGCGCGGCATTAATGTGTATTACCTATACACAAAAATATAGGAAGGAGTAGAAATTGATTTTTAGTGAAATAATATTGTTTCTTTATGACAAATTTTATTAACATCGCTTACAACTCACAATTGATCGCATCTTTTAATTATCATTTTGGAGTGGAGAAATATCCAAATCTATAATATTTACAATGGGATTATGATAACTAGCTGGTCTGTAACAGGTATACTACGCGCAAGTGTTTGAGTGCCACGCATTCACTCTCGCTCTGCCTCTTTCTATTCCCCCTTTCCAGGAGCATCGAACGTTTAACGCAACAGTGCTTTCTTACCCCTTCCATGGTAGCGTTAAACGTTTAACGCAACCTTGTTGGAAGTCACATTAGAAGTATAACCTTCACAGTCCTTGTATCAGCATAAAATAATCAAAACTCATTGTACAGTCCTCGTATAATCACAAAAGTTTCAAAATTTATTGGACAGTCCTGGTATAAGCATAAAATAATCAAAACTTATTGGGCAGTCCTTGTATAAGTATAAAAAATCAAAATTTACTGGACAGTCCTAGTATCAGCATAAAATAATCAAAACGTATTGGAATGTCCTCATATAATCATAAAGTATCAACAGTTATTGGGCAGTCCTCGTATAAGTATGAAATAATCGAAATTTATTGGACACTCCTCGTATAAGTATAAGAGAATCAAAATGTATTGGACAGTCCTCGTTTACTCATATCAGTATTAAAATGCATTGAGCAGTCTTCGTATCAGCATAAAATAATCAAAACTTATTGGACAGACCTCGTATAGTCATAAAAGTATCAACATTTATTGGGCAGTACTCGTATAAGTATAAAACAATCAGAACGTATTCGACAATCCTCGTATAAGCATAAAATAATCAAAACTAATTGGACAGTCCTCGTATAGTCATAAAAGTATCAAAATTTATTGGGCAGTTCTCGTACAAGTATAAATGAATCAAAATTTATTGACAGATCTCGTATCATCAAAAAATAATCAAAAATCATTGGACAGTCCTCGTACAAGTATATAGGTATTAAAACTTATTGAACAGTCCTCGTATCAGCATAAAATAATAATAAAAGTATTAAAATTTATTGGGCAGTCCTCGTATAAGTATAAAAGAATCAAAATTTATTGGACAGTCCTCGTATCATCCTAAAATAATCAAGACTTATTGGACATTCTTCTTATAGTCATAAAAGTATCAACATTTATTGGGCAGTCCTCGTATAAGTATAAAAGAATTAAAATTTATTGGACAGTCCTCGTATAAGTATAAAACAATCAAACTGTATTGGACAGTCCTCGTATCATCATAAAATAATCAAAATGTATTGGACAGTCCTTGTATAGTCATTAAAGTATCAACATTTATTGGGCAGTCTTCGTATAAGTATAAAAAAATTAAAATTTATTGGACAGTCCTCGCATAAGCATATGGGTATTAAAATTTACTGGACAGTCCTCGTATCAGCATAAAATAATCAAAACTTCTTGGACAGTCCTCGTATAGTCATAAACCGGTCGGAGTGGGAGGTGTCAGGTTATTTTCGTTACGGAATTTCTGGATTCGGTCTCCACGCTTAAGGCCCGCGATAGAAGCTAATGCAATAGCTTAATAGTCTTCTAATTGTAAATCACCCTTGGAATTTATTTCCAATGTAAGTACAGTATAGGATTAGGTTTTGCTTTTGCTTCTTAGCTTGCACGCCTATACTAGAACTACCACCAGAGCTGTTATTAGTGTCACTCGTTTTTTGATTTATGATAAAACAATAATTTTTATTAGTTGAATTCACAAACTACTGGCCTGACGTCTCATTTATTTACTAGGTAATACATCCAATTTTTCTTATTCCACAAGCACATTAATCTGCTTCGATTTATTTCCTGCCAACGCTGTAACCGTTTGTTTGAGGACATGAAATATATACCGTATATACAGATATATACCGTATAAGTATTCAGTGATTCAGTTTGGGGACATGCATTATATACCGTATATACCAATATATACCGTATAAATATTCGGTGTTTCAGTTTGAGGACAGTATAATTAGTTTTCTAATACACGTAACTATTTCTTTGAGGACAGTATAAAGTATATCGTATATACATAGATGTCCCCGTATAAACACTTGGGCATATATATATATATATATATATATATATATATATATATATATATAGAAATGGTATGTATTGTTGAATTTATATTTTAATATTATTTTTTTATTACGCTTAGTATTATTTAGTTATTAATAGTTAATGTTTTATTGATTGTATTATATTAGTATTATTGATTGTACGTTGGGCTAGCTGAATTGAATAGAAATGTTTCTATAGATTTATATGATTTGAATTGGATGTTGATTTAAATTTATATTTGACTTACATAATTCATTTCAAGTTGTTTGATATATTTTAAAATTATTATTTATGACATCATCAACTCCTTCTTACCTTACTACTTTATATCAAGTTCTTTCATTTACATTATTACCTCGGCTGCTCTGGTTACTCCACCTATCAATTCTTAATCTCAGTAGAGTTCAGGGCTAATGAGCTAGACACCAACTTCAATATTTATGACATTTATTAATAAAAGAATTTAGCTAAATATTCAAGAAAAATTAAAATATTTGAAAAAAATGCAATAATTATTATATAGAATTTATATTTCACAAACAGTTTATTATTCATTTTGTAAACTATGCGACGCCTATGAAACTAATTTGCATAAAATATACATATCTTCGACAATTCGAATATTTGAGGAAACATCTGTGTTTAACAAAAATCATACGATTTTGTTTCTCCCACATGAAGGATATATATTTTATTTAAAATCTTTACTTGAAATAGTTATATCCAACAGAAATGTAATGGTAGTGAATTAGTTTATATTTGGTGTGTTCATTTGATGATGATATTTTTACGGTGGATAGATTATATATAAGTGTAACAGTGAAATATTATGAACTAATTAAAATGTTTTTAATTTTCTACAAAACTAGATTCATGCAACATAACATATTTGCAATTTGATCTCAGGTGAGTTTTATATTCACATGCAAATATTAATTGAGATTTTTATTACTTTTACTCGTTATGTTCATTCGTTTTACTGATTTGGCCATTACTTATTTTGGTTCTCTGTTTTATTATTTTTGGATCCAAAAATTATTTATATATATTTATATATATATATATATATATATATATATATATATATATATATATCACCAATCTGTTTGTAACTGCGCTTCACAAAATGTCCGCACTTAGACGCTGCATTGGTTCCTGATACTAACTTATTTCTGGATAACTGGATACAATTATTCATGTTCTTCTGGGGAATTTAATTCACACTTTTTATTTAGTTGTGCACTATATGATTTTAACTTTATATCATATTAATTACTATGATATTTCACCTTTTTTATAAAATGTTCATTAACTCATTACAGAAACATCTTACACACTTGGCTTCTCTTCCCATACTCCCCCGCGTCTTCTTGTTGTCCATCAACCCTTTGTTGATAACCGGAAGTTCCTAATTTTCTAGATTTTTCTATTGTTAGCGTCTCAAATGTCATTTATAGTTTTTTTAAGTTTAATATATTTCTCACTTCTAATTATTGAAACACATTGTTTTTCACGTATTATTCTAACTATCGTCACTAAATTGTTCATTAATATGTTTACAATTCTCTTTTTATCTATTTAATAATATTGCAGTCTTCTGATTGGTCAAAATAAAATATTAAATCTTTCACTATTCACAATATAAATGATTACATAATACATATGCATACAATTCTTTTAACATTTTCTTTGTTTTTATGACATTGTTAATCATAATATTTCAATATTATCTCATTTTTCATTCTTATTACTTGCTATTCATTAGGTTGTAAGTTGGTATCCCTGTTGTCATATCAACTTTTTATTCATTGACATTACCTACACCAAATTACAGATTTCTACATTTTTTTACGTTTCCTTTTAAAATTAAACAAATCTTTCTTTGTGTCTAATATTACGCCTTGCGTCAAGTTAATTTTATTGAGCTTCAGTTCTTGTTAAATTCTGTCTCAGGTTACATATGGTGTTGAATTATTTATTTATGTTTATGCAATAATTATTTACATGAATTATTTGGTTTTTCTGTATCTTTCTTTCTTATTATTTCTATTAACTTCATTTGATATTTCTATATACACTTAAAATTGATAAAATTTGCTAATAAAAAAAATAATTGATAGTTATCGTTATTTTCTACTACACAACAAATTTTTTATACTCTTTACATGCTTGTTTTTTCTACAACAATATTATATATATATATATATATATATATATATATATAAATACTGTTCCTCTATTTCAAATTTTAAAGAATTTCATTTTTATATTTTCATATACAATACTTTCGAACAACCCAGTATATAAGATTTGACACTATTTAATTTCTGATGAGATTTATATGTCACAGTGGGAAAATATATTTAAAGTTAAAAACAGATGTTACTGTATACATTTTACTGTTGAATAAAATAATCCAAATCTACCCTTAGCGGGGTAATAACAAGTTTCATTTTTTTTTAATAGAAAGTTTGTAACCACAGTGTAATGTGGTTATTTTATTTAGAAAAAATAGTCAGTTGTATTTGTATATTCGAACGGAGAACATATATCTTTCAAGAAGTCTCCAAAGATTGTAAATTAGTTTATTAAAATTTGAATATTGTAAATAATAGTAGAAACTTGTAATTGGCAATTAATTCTAAATTCAGTGCGTTTGTGCTTCAATAAAATCCAGTGGAAGATCCTGAATTCTAAATTATATTTAGAATAAGTACGAGTTATACAAGCTGTGTTCTGGTCCAAATTCCAAATTCTTTGGTGAGTCCAGTCAAAATTTAAAATCAATTATTATTATTACATTATTTCATCGAAAACGTTAGGCCTTAAAACCAAATTAAATAATAGATGCATCTAAACCGAAATTTATAAATTTGATTTCAAAATAATAAAAAGAACCATGAGTATACGTATCAAACTTGCCAATTCAGGTGACAATTAAAAAATTATTTGAACAATTCGGTAAATAGATATTAGATATTCTAGTTTATAATTTATTTAATCTTAATTCATATTTGGTAGATAAGGTTTTTAGTTATTTGTTAAAAAAAGAAAAAACTAAGATTTGTTTTTACGATCTGGTAATTAGTATTTTTATTTTAACTTACTGTGAATTCATTTATAATGATTTGAAGAAGTTTGATTAAAATTAAATTTATTTCACGCGATAAAAATATTTTGATTTATTTTTGAAGGTGACATTTGTTGAATTTTGGCGACAGATAATTTCATGAAAATTTAGTAGATGTCAGAAATAAATTAAATAGCCTTGTATAATATAGAATCTACAGTTACATTATACTACTGGATAGAAATCAGGAACAAGAATTGTAATAAATATTTAATTTGGACAAAACTTTGAAATCATACAGAATTTATTTTTTTGATAGCGCATTGAACCCAACCCTGAGATAAGAGTAATTAGAAATTGTACATTAAATTTATCTTTCAATAAAATAAAAATTTTATAGCCGGGAATTTTTGACAACAACTGTCAATTTTTGAAATAGATAACATATGTCGCTTTAAGCCGTCTGTACAATATTGACGCAACAAATGTTAGGCGTTATTAAAAATCGATAAATTATAATGATGGTATAAAATTTTATAAATTATAATTTTAAAAATCAATATAAATATATTAACAACCACAACGAATATACAATAATATATATCAAATAACATATTCAAAATATTTTGAAAATTATCTTTGTCTGGCCAACTTCGTAAATATTTTTGAGTTTTTTCCATATCTAGTATGTAGGAGAAAATTATTTTCATGGAAAACTAACAAAATTACAATGAAAATGAATTTATTCAAATAAATATTTCGATTACAAAGTCAGAATTCATAATCAAAATTTGTTGTTAATATTTGTTTTGAAAATAGCAGTTTTTTCAGGATCTCTCATTTCACCAATATATTCATTTCCAATTTTGAAGATTTTGGTATAAACATATAAACAGTTTCATATTTAAAATTAACTTTAAAGTTATAAATTATCTAAACTAATTAATTTAACATTATAAGAAAATATATTTGAGATAATCATGATATTCATAATTTAATGTTGTCCATTCATTCATTTAAAATACTATTAAACACATCTTTAAGTTGATTAAATTCCTCTCTCAATTCCTTTAATTCTCTTTCACATTTATAATTTTGATCAAAAGCCAAAAAAAATGTAGAAACGACTTTTTCCATAACAGAATCTTCTATAGTCTGCGGTAAATCATTCAAATTTTCTTTAAGTGTACGTAGTTCCTGAATAATCTCATTCGTTTCAATATAACTATCCTGCGTTTTCATTGTAGTATATTTGAGATTGGTTAACTCATTTTGTATATTTTTAATTTTTTCCTCTGAAGATCTAATCGATTTTTTGACACTTTGCAATTCTTTTGTAATATGTTCGTTCACAGCGGACTTGTTAAATTTGAGAAAAACTTGTTCCAGAATATTAACTCTGGTGTTGTTAGCTGTTTCATCAATATAAGAATATATTGCACTTAGATTTTTACCAACATTATCAAAATTTGCTTGGTTTAGTATTTTGTTATTTTCTACATTATTTTCACATTCACTTACACGCTGAGATAAATCGTTTAGCTTATAATAAGAAGTATCAATATCTTTAGAAGTTGCGTCCACTGCTGTTTTTAAATTATTCAAGTTGTCAAAATTGTTACTAATTCTATAATTGATTGATCCAAATTCATTTTCAATGCTTGAATTGAACGACAGAAAAGTATCGGTTACATTATTAAAAACATCTTGTATACTCTGATTTAAAGTTTGTTGTTCAAACGATTTCTGCTTTTTACATTGATCTAGCATTTTTTTCACATTTTCGATTTCTTCCTCAGATACAGAAAATCGTTGAAGTAGCAATGTGTGGAGGTTTTTCAAACTTCCTTTGAAATCATTTTGTTCAGTTATGCATTGCTGAACTTGTTGTTTCAGGACATTTAGTGGATTTTGAATAGCATTAGTAGATGTGTCCTCTTTGTAACTTATATAATTAACACTAGAATCAATTTTTTTATTAATTATGTCAATTTTTTCTTCCACTGTTCTATTTAGATCGCTTAATGCCGTTTCTAAGTTTTGTTTTGAATTTTCAAAATTTTGTTTTGAATTTTCAAAATTTTGTTTATGGTCTTCAAACGTATTCAAAGTGGTGAAACCACTTTGATTTACAGAACTTATTGGAGGTTTTATTAGAGAAAGAATGGTAGATATTATTGTTGGTCTCAAGTTGCGGATCTCTGTTTTAACTATATTTTTTATATGTTGATTAAGTTTTGAAGGTGACGGTTTTCTATTAACATAGTTGTGTTTAGAAAAATTTGATATATCATATTTCATATGATTGATTTCCGTTATGATTTTTGAAATATTTAGAAAAATATATTTTTCTAACGAAGCAAGTTGTCCAACTTTGCTCAAAGAATAATTAATATTTTTTGAATTTTCATCTATCGATTTTTTGAAGATCTCCAAATCTTCTTCCGCCCATAATAATTCATTATTTTTTGATTTGTCATATCCATTTGTAGTAACATTAATGTTATTTCTTAAGATTTTCAACATTTTCGTATTCTTATCAATATTTTTCTGATATATTCCCAAGATAGTTCGAAGATTTTCCAAATTATTCAAATAATCTGCGCTAATCTCCTTAAAATTTAAACGGTTATTTTTCAAATTACAATCTTCCATAATAAGATCACTGATAACAGATTTTGGTTTTAAAGGAGGAAAAAGTTTTTGCTCTAAAATAGGTGTAGCTTTTACAATTGGAGTTAAAGCAGTAAAAGATACAATGTAACCGTTTTCTTCAGTGTACCATACTTGTGTGTTATGACAGAAAGAGGAATTCGTAAAACTTAATGCAAATGATTTATCTGTTGGCGCTGCAGTATAAATGAGATATTTTCTATTTTCTGGTTCGAATGTCCAAAAATCAACGTATCCATAAAAAATCTGTAACAAGTCGTTAGAACATCTTTCTGGTGACAATGTTAAAACGTTCCAGGTAACCGCATAGATTGAGGACTCCTTAGGGTCGTAACAGAAGCCCGTGTTATATCTGCATTTTCGACCAGACCTAAAACATGATGTGTTATAAAAATTGTCACCATATTGACTGCTGTTAATTAAATACAGTTTTACAATTTTTACTTTTCCGCCAACCCGATGTATGATGCAGAAAAGTATTTGTTTACCCCAAAAAAGTAGGAGTTTTTGATTTTTTTAAATTATTTTTACATTTTCCAGCGAGAAAAACGAGTTTTTAGAAAAAAAATCTTGTGTGTATGTCATCGGCCACTTTTTGGCAACATGCCTTGTTCATTAATTTTATGATTGGGTATCGTTCAGGACATCTCACAGATGAACCCTATTGATTTTCAGCTCACCAGAGCAAGTACAGCGGGTGCTATGGTCCCCGAAGTACAACATTTTTGGTCATTTTTGGAGAAATTTCGCTTTGTTAGCACGATATACAGCCTCCGTGGTGTATACAACTAACCAATTTTATGATTGGATATTGTTCAGGGCATCTCGCAAATGAGCCCAATTGATTTTCAGCTCATCAGCGGGTACAACGGGTTTTATAAATCCAGATATACTACATTTTTGGAGAAATTTCGTTTTGTTAGCTTGATACAGTCTCCGGAGTGTATACAAGTGACCACTTTTATGATTGGAGATTGTTCAGGGCGTTTCACAGATGAACCCTATTGATTTTCAGGCCACCAGAGCCAGAATAACAGGTCCTATAAATCCAGATATACCACATTTTTGGGGAAATTTCGGATTGTTAGCATGATACAGCTTCCGGAATGTATACAAATTACCAATTTTATGATTGGCTTTTCTTCCTACCAGAACCAGTACAACGGGGCGTTTGATATTAATGTACGAATTCAAGACAATCTTAAATTCTTCCTGTAAATCATACATTAATTACATTTATATTCCACCCCTGTATAATAATCGTTACACATTTCTATAACTACACACATAATTCCTGCAAAAAATTCGTTCATAATATCTATTTAACACTCCAAAATCCACAAACATCAATTTTAACCATATCTTCACATACAAAAAATTATCTTGAAAACTGTCCTTATCTACAACAAAAACAACCTTTTCATGACAAAAAACCACCCTAGCCTACGCATAATTCAACCGTCGTTTATGACGGTTAGAATGTAAAATCATACCATTTGTACGAATTTGAATCAACAATCCAATTCTTCCTGTAATCTTTACTTTAACTTCTCCCTGTATATCATAATTTATATATCCTGCACACATCATACACAGAAATATCATTCCTCTCAAATATTCAATATTTCCTTGAACACGCAAAAATCCATTTTAACGTTATTTTCACATAAGAAACACAGATAATTATTGCCTTCCAATTTTTTCCACTTCACATTTCAAAGCAGCCGACATCAGTTTAAACCTTATCGCTTCACAAAAACTATCGTCCAAACTCCCTTATCTGCCACAAACAAACTATTTTATGTAAGAAAAACCGACCCCAGCGTGTATCTTTCACTCTCTGTATTTGACCGTTACATTTTAAACTTTCGCCTCCCATTGGTCAATGTTCCCCGCCATATCACATGAATTCCCACTTCTTCACCCACATATAAACATGAATAAGACCCAATTTTTCACCACTTTCCCGGTCAACCTTCGTACGTAATGGTACTCTTGTGTTAATAGCCACCCGGCTTTTTTACTAGCATAACACTTACATTCATTTAATAATATCATAATGTGACTAAATCATTTATAGTACATTCAAATAATCAGTAATATTCTTAGTTCTCTCGCAAGATGAACCACATGTAGCATATCGTTAATATAACAAGTGAAAGTGATACAATAATTTAATTTATTTAAACAACCTCACACCTACTATAAACCTATAGTTATTTATTATCGCTAATGTGCGATTGGTCCTTCGAATTGGAAATAATAGTAATTGATGACTTCCCGCATTTAACAATCTCACTAACAAAATAATGAGAACGTCAAAAACAACTCATTGGCCAATTCCCCACGTGATTTCCCCTGCTTACACTCACTCTGTGCGTCACATAAATACGGCTCCAACCCAACAATCCCACACTTACCAGTTCCTCACCGTACAAAAATGTAGTTACCTTTCATCTTCAGCCGGCGAATTGACCGATATAATTAAAACTTCAATAAGCAATAAATACAATCAAATAATGTAATTATATTAAACCTCATAACTAGTAACCAGTGCTACATTCTTAATTGTTCCGCAAACGAACAACGCTTATATTAAAATCTGAATAAAAAACGGTGAAAGTGCAAACGCATTTAATTTATCCGACTATATAAACTCAACTTAGAAAAAGCAACTTCTGCCAATTCACTTACCAACAAATAAAAATAACTTCAATGTAACTTCAGACTTGTTAAATTCTAAGTATAATAACACAAGGCAAATTTATACTGCCCATTTCAACCGTTTGACAGCTTGTAATAATGTATCAAAATGTACTGCACAACAATTAAGAGTACCTATTCACATCTGAAGCTGGAGCTATAGTAAAATCATTATTAAATTTAAACATTAGTAAGGCAGATTTGTTTAATGCTTTAATCGCTCATATTTTTGAAAACCAAATTAGATTATGACACTAAAAGATCTCTTGAAGAAAAAAAGACTAATCAAAATTTAATCACTAGCGATAATATTTTTGACTTTGGAGAAAAAATGTACTGATTTGGAAAGATCCTAAACCTGATTCATCCCATCTGCATCATAGTCATTCTTCTAGTGTGACCACACCACTCAACAGAGTAACGTTATTTACAAATCAACACTCACTCACTGATCAAACCTTACCCAACTCACAACGCAACAATGATCAACGTAACCAACCTTCTTCGCGTGCAGCTCATAACTCCAACAACAATCCAACATGCTCCTTCTGTGACAAAACATGTCATAAAATTTACTCTTGCACACAATTCAGAACACTTCCGATACCTAATCGTAACAAATATATAAGAGAATATAAAATGCGCATCAGGTCTTTAGGTTCCAAACATACACTCTATAACTGTCTATCTACTCGATCATGTTCCATTCGCCAGAAAAGGCATCACACTTCACTCAACCCCTTCTTCCACTTTCATGCATCAAACAATAACAATAAAAACATGACACTCAGAAAATCGCTATGACACATTCCTTTCATTCTTCTGTTGTGACCACACCACTTAATCAAAACTTACCCTCAAATCAATGTGTCTGTAAAAGGAGCACTAAAAAGGCGAGGAGTAAATGAAACCATTGTAAAATTGATGTCCAATTGACTTCCAGCCATGAAACCCGTATCCTTAAACGGGGAAATCATAAAATGGAAATCAGAAGTTAAATATCTGGGGATAACCCTAGACAGTAAGCTTCTGTGGAATAAGCACGTTGAAGTAACTGCTAGTAAAGCAATAAGAGCTTTGATGGCGTGCAGAAATCTAGCTGGTAAGAGGTGGGGCTGTAACCAAAAAATACTGCGATGGATGTACGCCATGATTGTGAGACCAGCAATTACGTATGGGGCAATAGTTTGGCATACAAAAACAAGTCAGTACAGCACTGTCCAACTAGGGCACTTGAGATCATTACAGATCTCATACCCCTACACTTGCCAAGAAAGGAGCACAAATGCCCTTTATTGGCCCGGAGCCTTTCTGTGGTGTAGGAAAATGATCCTATAAGAAAGAGTTTCGGAAGAAAGAGGGAACCGAAGGAGAAGCACTCTGGCGGTGCCTTCCCGGGCTGGAACATTCCAAAAAGTTCCTGCGGATCATTGACACTGCTAGATCCAAAAAATATTTGGACCTCAGTAAACATAAGCTACATCTTCTCACGGGATTTCTTACAGGACACTGCCGCCTTAGAAAGCACCTAATGAGAATAGGTCTAGCAGAAATTGACGAGTGTGGATTCTGTGGGGAGGAGGATGAAACTTTGGATCACCTAGTTCTAGAATGCCTTGCCATTGCAAGCCAACGCAAGAAATGCTTCGGACAAGAAACTTGTAAGAGTAAGGACCTAACCTCGTTGAAGTCGTCCCAAATACTAGAGTTCATTAGAAGGGGGGCACAATAAATCTTAGGTTTCAGTGCATTGTAACCCCGTTAAAATCTAATCGAATCTCATCTAACACTATATACACTTAACCTCTTGATATTTGAATTATTCCGGTCTATTAGCACACACAATCGTACACCATTGATTTCTCTACGCTGTTAGTGGATTATTATTAAGTCTTACTACCTAAAAAAATACTTTACCTTAAATATATAATATTCGTCAAAGGATCAGCATCAGTAAAGTATTCATCAAAAATAATTTGGGAATTGTTATTTTTCACAACATGAGTTTCACGAAATTTGTCGTTGAAGGTGCCTGACTTGAATGCTTTTGGGCAGTTAGGCGTTATATCATAATAATTATTTTGATCGTTCACATCTTTATAAAAACACGAAAATACTTTTACTTTGATCATAGGATAACTTCTATAAATGAACGCCTTACTTTTCGTTACTATCGGACTGGAACACTTCTCAGCTTTTGTACCAATTTGGCAGCTGATGGAGAATATAAGAAATAATAAGGACTTCATTCTAAAACAAAAAAAAACACCGAAAATGATTTGAGATGAACTTTGTGGTGGTGAATATGAAAATGACAATGATATTCTACCACTATATTAAATTTTTTAACGTATCTCTGGACTCCGGAAAAAGTAACTTGTTTATTAAAATGAGCATCAGATTGCAACAAAATTGTTACTGGTGTAGAGTGTAGTCAGTATAGAAAATTATCAGTGGCTCCAGTACTTCTATATAATAGTTATATAAAATATTTATGTTGTCCCTGAGGATGAAGTATTGAAAACGATTTTTACATGAAAACATTTACAATCCCTCATCAATAGGGTAATTTCTATTTCTGAATCTAAAAACCATGGAACTGAATTAGGCCATGTCCAAAATCTCGTTCTTATGTGATGAATACCAAAAACTGATAAACAAAACGGCACAGCTATAGTTCAAAACGGTAGTCCTATAATATATTCCCCCTTTCCACTCTTTATCCCCCAAAATCTTTTCGCCTCACGTCGCCTCAGTAACAGATCAAAAGTGTTAATTCCGAAATGCAACAAACTGGAAAAATTTGTCGTCGACTAAAGATCCTTCATGCTCTTGGTCAATTAGTGGTGTCTCAAGATCGCGGCTCATGGGGCCAGGTATATGGGGGGGGGGTAAATTGAACGCACAGTCCAAATACGAGTCAGATAACTTACGAAATGTATGAGAACGGAACCTTTCCGCAGTAACAGAACAACTTGTTCAACAAAACCGAGGTAGTGTCTAGTGTTCCATACTATAACTGTACGAATTTAAGATAAGCTTAAATTCTTCCTGTAAAATCATATATTAATTACATTTATATTCCACCCCTGTATAATAATTATTCTACATTTCTCTATACCTACACACATAATTTCTGCTTAAAATTCGTTCACAATATCTATTTAAAACTTCAAAATCCTCAAACATCAATTGTAATATTATCTCCACATACAAAAAACTAGCGTGAAAAAACCCTCATTATCTACAACGAAAACAACCTTTCCCTGGCAAAAAACGACCCCTGCATACGCACAACTCAACCGCCGTTTACGACGGTTAGATTTTAAAAGCATACCACCCATTGTCCAATTTTCCACATGATTCCCCCTGCTCTCTCTCTATCTCCATCATGCAAAACTACCGCTTGGTCCTTTCCCATCTCTTACTCTTTAATCTCTTTCTCTCATAGAACAAAACCCATCTCTTACTCATTTACAACACTTGAACTTTAAACCTTACTATTCTACAAAATAATCATTCATTCTTACTGTCACTTACTCTCTTAATATTAAATAATCTTTCTCTCTCATTCATTCATTTACTTACAAACGAGACTAGCATATTTCTAGAGTACTCATTAATACTCTTACTCTTAAAACCGAGACTCTAGCATATTTCTAGAGTACTTACTTATTCTCACTCTTAAAACCGAATTCTAGCATATTTCTAGAGTACCCTCTTATTCATTTAACTAAAAACAAGACTCTAGCATATTTCTAGAGTACTCACGTATTAATTTACTCTTCAAACCGAGACTAGCATATTTTTAGAGTACTCACTTATTCATTTACACTTAAAACCGAGACTCTAGCATATTTCTAGAGTACTTACTTATTCTCACTCTTAAAACCGAACTCTAGCATATTTCTAGAGGACCCTCTTATTCATTTAACTAAAAACAAGACTCTAGCATATTTCTAGAGTACTCACGTATTCATTTACTCTTCAAACCGAGACTCTAGCATATTTTTAGAGTACTCACTTATTCATTTACACTTAAAACCGAGACTCTAGCATATTTCTAGAGTACTTACTTATTCTCACTCTTAAAACCGAACTCTAGCATATTTCTAGAGGACCCTCTTATTCATTTAACTAAAAACAAGACTCTAGCATATTTCTAGAGTACTCACGTATTCATTTACTCTTCAAACCGAGACTCTAGCATATTTTTAGAGTACTCACTTATTCATTTACACTTAAAACCGAGACTCTAGCATATTTCTAGAGTACTTACTTATTCTCACTCTTAAAACCGAACTCTAGCATATTTCTAGAGGACCCTCTTATTCATTTAACTAAAAACAAGACTCTAGCATATTTCTAGAGTACTCACGTATTCATTTACTCTTCAAACCGAGACTCTAGCATATTTTTAGAGTACTCACTTATTCATTTACACTTAAAACCGAGACTCTAGCATATTTCTAGAGTACTTACTTATTCTCACTCTTAAAACCGAACTCTAGCATATTTCTAGAGGACCCTCTTATTCATTTAACTAAAAACAAGACTCTAGCATATTTCTAGAGTACTCACGTATTCATTTACTCTTCAAACCGAGACTCTAGCATATTTTTAGAGTACTCACTTATTCATTTACACTTAAAACCGAGACTCTAGCATATTTCTAGAGTACTTACTTATTCTCACTCTTAAAACCGAACTCTAGCATATTTCTAGAGTACCCTCTTATTCATTTAACTAAAAACAAGACTCTAGCATATTTCTAGAGTACTCACGTATTCATTTACTCTTCAAACCGAGACTCTAGCATATTTTTAGAGTACTCACTTATTCATTTACACTTAAAACCGAGACTATAGCATATTTCCAAGAGTACTCACTTATTCATTTACTCTTCAAACCGAGACTCTAGCATATTTCTAGAGTACTCACTTATTCTCTTATTCTTAAAACCGAGACTCTAGCATATTTATAGAGTACTCACTTATTCATTCACTATTCAAACCGTGACTCTAGCATATTTCTAGAGTACTCACTCATTTACTTTTACTAATCTTGATATTAGAGCCCTTACACCCCTCTGACATCAATATTAGGATCCATATACATTTACATATCGTATTCACTTCTTTATACACTTATATTTTCACTTATTTACTTTATTTTACACTTATATATCAAAGACCTATACACTCTCAATTTACATAAATCCATTCACTAACATCATTATTTGATTTCTTATTACATCCATCTCTCACCTCCATTCCATTCTTCCCGCGCCCCCAATATGTACGAATTTAAGATAAGCTTAAATTCTTCTTGTAAAATCATACATTAATTCCACCCCTGTATAATAATCATAATACATTTCTATACCTACACACATAATTTCTGCTTAAAATTCGTACATAATATCTATTTAAAACTTCAAAATCCTCAAACATCAATTTTAATGTTATCTCCACATACAAAAAATTAGCGTGAAAAAACCCTCCTTATCTACAACGAAAACAACCTTTCCTGGCAAAAAACGACCTCTGCTTACGCACAACTCAACCGCCGTTTATGACGGTTAGATTTTAAAATCATACCACCCATTGGCCAATTTTCCACATGATTCGTCCTCTTTACACTCACTCTGAACGACACATAAATACAGCTCCAACCATACAATACTTGACTTTTCAGTCACCCATCGTACAAAGAGGTACTTACATTACAACGTTAACCGGCATTTTACCGGTATCATTGAAATTAAAACAATCATTAACTACAATCAAATAATGTGCAAATAGTACACCTTATAGCTAGTAATCAGTGATACAATCTTAATTGTTCAGCAAACGAACAATACTTAATAAATAATAATAAACTTTGAATGAACCAAACAGTGAAAGTGCAAAAGCATTTAATTTCATCCAACCATCCAACTCCTCAACGTATAAAACGTAATTCTTACCACGATAACGTGGCTAGTCCTTCGAAATTTATGTGAAAGTAACTATTCTTCCCACATTTTGCGATTTTACCAAAACAAAGTGAGATTGCGAAACAATAACCAACAAAAGATTCGGTATAAGAAGAAATCTCATAACTTCCGTTGATTTCAACCGGGAAAATAGTCTCTTTTCTTCGATATCTAATGCAGTTCTTCCACCTCCAAATCAACAATGCATCCAACAACACAACAACCCCCTTCATAAACTATTTCCCAAACAGATACTATTCAATCAAAGTTGAACTTCTCTAACATAGTTAACTAGTGGCTGAGCTGAAAGACGAAAGGTTTGTGTTTGGTTGACTAGTGTTTAATCTACGGTAATCAGGTATGGATCCATTTTATTTAGCTTTCTAGAAAAGCCGCTCATAATAGTGAAATAGAAATTTCTCCTCTCAGAACGGTCTCCTCTACATTTAACACCCTTTCAGAATTTGTCGGTGGACTGTGTTATATTGAAATTTTCCCATTTTATTTGAGATTATCCATTATTTGTTAAAAAATTATCACTCTCTGAGAATGCTTAAATTTGGAAACGTTCATATCTGAAAATATGGAAAACCTATTTTTACGGAATATGAAATTCCAAAAATAAGTAAATATTCAGTGTAGTACAATTGAAAATTATGTATTGGATTAATATGGCGCTATCACATAAACTGAATGGTGATTTCTATTCAAGTTTGCAAGACTTACTAGATGATTTGGCTTAATTATGAGACAAAGATGTCGCTTCACCATTAGATTATTTCATTTATTCCAGTTTTCTTCTACTAACTTTTCCTGCAAATCTTTTTTTCTATATATAATTTGTTTTGTTAATCATAATAATTCCAGTTATCTATCTATAAAAATCCTACAAACATAATTTTTGCTTAAGTCTGTGAAATTTGTTGGTATGTTAGGATAATTATTTTCTAGACACTGCCATTGAATGTGGGGATATATGCCAGTATTAAAAGATATTATATTACAATTATTATTTGCCTATTGGTTTGGAAAACTAGTGTGAAAGAACTACAAACTTTTTAATCTTAACAAGAAAAGTTTATTATCTTTTCAATAATCCTGTATAATACGTATCTGTAATATTTGTTTTGTTGTTATGACTATTAATACATTTTGTTATTCGTTTAAATTGCTGACCATAAGTATTTATTAAAACAATTGCAACATGAATAATTATTTATTATTAGTAATTATTCAAACATTATACTGATATTTTAAAATCTATAATTACTTTTAAAAATAATTATTTTCAAAGACACGATGGCTTCAAGATTAATTTTACAATTTTGTGTGTTGACAGTGGTGAGTAAAAATCAAATTATAAGCCATACGTTATAATCAGTTATGGAACAATATAACATAATAATATATAAATATATTTCATTGAATTTAACATAAAATATATGTGTACTTAAAAAAATGGTGTACTTTTTACTACAGAGTGATTCATTGGAACTTTCAATTAATCATTTTAGAGACACTTGACCTGATTAAATTGGGCAATGGAGTTTTTAAATATAACTAATTCGTCTAAAACATTTGAACCGTGTTACCATTTCCGGTTATAACGGAAGTTGACCGAAATTTCCTTATTTTAAATAGAAAACACTATATATTATTACGTATTTCGATGAAGCTATTCTTGGAGATTCTCTCAATTAGGGTTTTTGCTACCTTTCATTGGATGTTTTACGATGTATGACCAATTTTATAACCAAACATTGTCTGATTTTACACTCTGTATCTTTATAAATACAAAAATGTGAACATCTTGTTTGATATAAGTAGGTATTCTTCATAATTGCATCACTAGCTTCATGAGTTTGACGTGGTGAGTCTGCGGAAATATATATGTTTTGACTGTCACTTCTTTGTGAATTGAGTATAAATTAATAAAATCCATAGATAGAGGGAGCTGTTTATTTAACTTAGAAAGCAGCAGAAGCTATTTTCACTCAGGTCCTAACATAGAGGGTGAACCATTTAAAGTTGAGATATTTTTGAGTACGTATTCTGAATCACCTTGTACATAAAAATAATTATATCCACAAATATTTTAGGTTAAAAATACAATTCTAAAGAGAATAGTACCAAGCAAAATATTTGTATTTCCATTATATATACAGTATGTAAATTCAGATACTGCTCGTAATAAAATTAGTCATACAACACTAGATGTAGGGTGGTGATAACCTATATTCAGAGAATATCCAAGAGAAGCTGTATCGGAATACGTTAATGTATAAAGTGTTCTATTTAAAATTAGTTCCAGTAAACTTTCTGTATAATTGGAAATTGTAGAAAGCTCTAAAAATTCCTAATCAATCGATACACCAAATTTTCGGATGTTAAGTTTCATTCAAACATCTAATTGGAACTGCCAAAGAATCACTTTGTATAATTATTAACTTGTATGTTTATATAAATGGAGTAAACATTATTAAGGCAGAAAATAATGGATATTCGAGTTATAAATATTTAACCATATTAGCTCTCTTGTTTGAATTTCTATCAATTTCTTCTTTTTGATAATGTAATTTCACTGTCATTGTGCATACTTAGGAATTTAACTGCTTGCGTCTTCTTTAATTCTATGATGGAGTAGTACCTATCTGAATATCTGAATTATCACAAATATGCCATAAGATAATGAACAAACAATCCAGCATGGCATAAAATATGAGGAATTGATTAAACATTTTTTCTTCCTGATATCTAAGAAGCTTTTAGTAGTGTGTGGCATACTGTACTTTTATACAGAATAAACATCTTTCGAATGAACTATACTTGAATCATGTATACGTCACAGTAGTGCCTTAAGATCATTTCTCACAGTTTTTTTTCTGGTTTTCTACGGAAAATTGTTCCTGTTCAAATTAGTGTTTTAAATGAAACTTACTGTTTCTAGTTAACTCCACAGTTTATTGAAAAATGTTAAAAATTCGAAAAAATTGACAATTGTTTCGATATTACCTAAATATCATCGTCCGAATGACAGAAGTTACATTTCATTTGATGCCTACCTGATGTTTAATTATTTTTGGCTAGTCCAAGAAGTAAACTATCTTGTGATTGACTTAATGTATTAATAGAAAAAAGAAGATATGATATTACAAATATTAAAGCTTAGATATTATTAGCCTTATGGGGATATCCTGGATATCATTCTTCCCAATTAAGATCAGTATCACTGTACAATGATATAGAAAACCAGGAAAACTATATCTGCTCATCTTTACAATTATCACTTAAGAAGACAGTTTAGAAGTAGAGAACTCCCTAGATTTATCTGTTCATTGTGGGTTTCTTAAGTGTATTCTAATTTCCAATTCTTCAAGGAAATCCAGTTCTTGTTTGTTATTACAAATATGTAGTACTTCTAGTTCTGTGTTAGGTGTCAATGAATGATTGGTGTCGAGTAGATGTCTGGCGTAGTAGGATTTATCTGGTTGTTTTAATCTGTATGCTCGTAAATGTTCACTGTATCGGATTTCAAAATTTCTAAGGTTCTGACCCAAATAGACAGCATTACATTCTGGACATTTATGTTTATATATTCCAGATTTCTTTAATGGTGATATTTTTGTTTTTACATTTAACAACTTTGTACTTATGTTACTTTCTGTTTTAAACGAAATCGTTGTATTTGTTCCTAAAGATATTATCTTTGAAATATTTCCTGCATATGTAATGGTTTTATAAGTTTTTATTTCTTTAGTTTGTTTAGGAAATATTAGTTGTAAGCCCACTTTTTCGTCTTTTTTAGTAATTAGTTTATTTATCATATGTAATGGGTAACCGTTGGATGTTAGTATTTGTTTAATTGTATTAATCTCTCTATCAAAATTATATTTGTTCATAGGAACTGAAAATGCTCTATGTATCATTGAATTATATGCCGCTAGTTTATGGGACATTGGATGATTGGAACTGTATGGAATAGTCACATCTGTGTGTGTTGGTTTTCGGTGAATCGAATAATCAAGTACATTATTAACTCTTTGAATTTTTAAATCAAGAAAATTGATTGAACTATTTTCTTCAACTTCTAATGTAAATTTAATTTTTGGGTGTAAATTATTAATGTGGTTGAAAAATATATCTAATTGCCGTTCACTACCCATAAAACAAGCTAATATGTCATCTACACATCTATGCCAAAATAAAACATTTTTTGAAATATTACTTTCAAAGATTTTTCTTTCTATACTGTCGATAAAAATGTTTACTAAAGTTGGCGATATTGGGCTTCCCATTGGTAAATCTTCATTCATTTTGAATATTTATCTTATTGTCAAAAGTGAAATAATTCTGATTAATACATACATCAAATAAATTAATTATATCTGATATTATTCCTGGATTAATATTTTTATCTTCTAGTAACTTTCTTACAAGTATTAGACATTCTTTAGGAGGAATATTGGTAACATCAAATGAAACAAGCTTAGAGCTTTCTTTCAAGTTGAATGCTTTTAATTTTTAATGAATTTCTAATTGAAGATTTAGATGTATATCCGTAACTATTAAGTATATTGTTAAGTTTCTTTGCCAATATATTATTAGGTGTATTAACATAAGAAACTACAGGTCTAATTGGTTTCGTTATTTTATATAATTTAACGGTTCCATATAATTGTGGAGAATGAGGATTCTTATTTATAATGGACCTCTTTTCGTAATCACTGAAAAGATAACTTGAATTATTAACAATATCTCTAACATTACTAGAAAACTTTTTTGTTGGGTCTGCTCTAAGAACTTTTACATCGCTAGATTCTATAAAGTTATATATCTTTGAATTATAATCATTATTTGTCAATATGACAGTTGCGTTCCTCTTGTCAGATTTTGTAACTGTTAGGTTATTATCTTCTATTTTCTTTTTTATTGAATTTAAAACTATAATGTCATTTTTTGTTTGACGTTTAACTTTTGAAGGTTCAATATTTTTGATTAAATTGGCAATTTTTAGTTTCTCATAAAGAAAATTATTTATATAGTATATACTTATGCTGTACTTTAAACCTTTATGTAATAATTCTATTTCACTATCTGTAAAATTAGTGTCTGAAAGGTTTTCATATCGTGGTGCAAAGTGTGTTGGTATGTGATTAATCACAGTTTCATGATATTTATAGTATTGAACTCTATGCTGTGTGTGTTCAAGTTTCTGTAGCTTTTGTTCTTGTTTCTTAAATTTCTTGTGCTTCATCGTGCTGACACTTTCTCTGATTTTGTCATCTAAACAGTCAACTACTCGATGTAGTTGGAACGTGAGTTCAGAATGTACCACTTTTATGTAGTTGTCTAAGGAGTCCCTTATTCTAAACCATTTCTTTGAAAGTAATATTTCAAAAAATGTGTTGTTTTGGTATAGATATGTAGATGACATATTAGCTTGTTTTATGGGCAGTGAACGACAATTAGATATATTTTTCAACCACATTAATAATTTACACCCAAAAATTACATTTACATTAGAGTTTATGGAAGTAGTTGAATCAATTTTCTTGATTTAAAAATTCAAAGAATTGATAATGTACTTGATTATTCGATTCACCGAAAACCAACACACACTGATGTGACTATTCCATACAGTTCCAATCATCCCATGTCCCATAAACTAGCGGCATATAATTCAATGATACATAGAGCATTTTCAGTTCCTATGAACAAATGTAATTTTGATAGAGATATTAATACAATCAAACAAATAGCAACATCTAACGGTTACCCGTTACATATGATAAATACACTAATTAGTAAAAAAGGCGAAAAAGTGGGCTTACAACTAATATTTCCTAAACAAACTAAAGAAATAAAAACTTATAAAACCATTACATATGCAGGAAATATTTCTAATAATATTTCAAAGATAATATCTTTAGCAACAAATACAACGATTTTTTTTTAAAACAGAAAGTAACATAAGTACAAAATTGTTAAATGTAAAAACAAAAATATCACCATGAAAGAAATCTAGTATATATAAACTTAAATGTCCAGAATGTAATGCTATCTATTTGGGTCAGACCCTTAGAAATTTTGAAATTCGATACAGTGAACACTTACGAGCATACAGTTTAAAACAACCATATAAATCCCACTACGCCAGACATCTACTTGACACCAATAATTCATTGACACCTAACACGAACTGGAAGTACTACATATTTGTGATAAGAAACATGAACTGGATTTCCTTGAAGAATTGGAAATTAGAAGACACTAAAGAAACCCACAATATGAAATAGTCAATGAACAGATACATCTAGGGAGTTCTCCACTTTTAAACTGTCTTCTTAAGTGATAATTGTAAAGATCAGCAGATATAGTTTTCCTGGTTTTCTACATCATTGTACAGTGATACTGATCTTAATTGGGCTAATAATATCTGAGCTTTAATATTTGTAATATTTTATCTTCTTTTTTCTATTAGCATATATTGAGTCAATCACAAGCTAGGTCACTTCTTGGACTAGCCAAAAATAATTAAACATAAGGTAGGCATCAAATGAAATGTAACTTCTGTCATTCTGACGATGATATTTGGGTAATATCGAAACAATTGTCAATTTTTTCGTATTTTTAACATTTTTCAATAAACTGTGGAGTTAACTAGAAATAGTAAGTTTCATTTAAAACAATAATATGAGTAGATTCCACAAAGTAAGGGTTGAGACAGTAAGTTTCTGTTCAAGTTAACCACTTCTTCAAATTTATAGGCATATAGCTTATCTGTAATTACTCTTTAATATCTTCTCACATTGTATTATTCAATTACACAAATCATAATTTTTTTCTGTTCCGATATATTTGTAGATCACTTTTATAAACTACGTTCTTTTTTTGATTCTTTATTGCTTAAGTCATGATTACAACATCATCAGAAAATACCAAACACTATCGCTTTATGTGATAGTTTTCTATTCTGTTGCGTACAAAAACCTAACAAAGTTAACCCATTTCTGATTGCGTTAAAAATAAAATAATTATTCCTGCCAAATTATTTTTTTCTTTGTTTTCAGCTGTACAATTACGTCAGTTGCAGTATTACGAATAATAAAATAAAAAAATATCCACTTAACAATTTGAACTTAAAATATTCGCAAACTCCGTATGAACTCATAGAAAATTTGAGGAAGCAGGTGTTGGCGAAAGAAAAGGAATTGAAGAAAGCCGAAGAAATTAATAAAAATTTTGAAAAGATGCTGCAATTGGTTAATATTTTGGGACAAGTTGATTCTTTTTTGACTGATCGTACCAAAGTTTTGATCAAGAAGATAGCCATGCTTGCAGATGCTGATGACGGTAAATTCGAGCGAGAATTCGATAATAATCATGGGATTACTATTCACAACAATCAAATGTAGACTGAATTTCAATAAATTTTAAGTTTTTTGTAAAATTTTATAATAAAATACAAAAATTGAGTAAATATTGCTATCATTTCAGTTCTTTTATATATACCTTTATAGAGATTGTTGATGGCCATTATTTCATTTGTGAATTCATATGAGACGTAGTTTCCTATGTTAAAATTTTGTTTGGTGAGTTTACAGAAGAACGGTGTAGATAAATAAATATTTAAGTCGGTTTGGACATATAGAGTTCAATTGTAGAGAAGGGCTTCAATCTCTGATATTGAAATTTTTGCCCTTCATATTGCAGACGTTTTTTAGTATATACCAAAAACATGAACGGACTTTTAAAAACGAAATTTAATCATTCTGCCTAACTATCTTCAATTTTAAAACCTACTAATTGAAAGCATTTCAAAGCGAAGATTACACAAAATTTTGAATGATATATGTTCTTATGAGTCAACAATTTCGGTCAAACCTATTATTTTAGTGAGATATATTGAAAAGTGAATGGGGAAATGAATATATATGACTTCTCAGTGGTTTAATTTTTTTTATAGACATAGTGCTTCAATCAGGAAGATATCTCCATCTAAAATTGGCATCTGTCGAGTAAAACCGTATTTTTTCTATTTAAATTAATACGTAACTTTTTAAAATTTATTGTGGTATGAACTGCAATGTTCAGGGACATGTCAGTTTACAGTTTGTGATATAGTTGTGTGTCTTTATATATATATATATATATATATATATATATATATATATATATATATATATGTATGTATATAATATATGACTGTACATTCCCATGGGAATTGTAGTCACACCCATTATAGTCTTTTTTCCTATACCTAGATATTATGATTTGACTTAGTGTTTTCTACGATTTTTCGCCACAACTGTCTATCTTTTACTTTATTCTTCGCTTCCTCAATGTTCATGATATTTAAATCCGCGTTTACTTAGTCTTCCCATCTTGTTTTTGGTCTTCCCTTTGCTCTGTCTACAACTGGTATCCATTCTGTTATTACTTTTCCGCCCAACCTTCCTATATACGAGAAAAGTATTGGTTTACCCCAAAAAAAGTTGGAATTTTGAAATTTTTTTTTGAGTTATTTTCACGTTTTCCATCAACTACAACACGAAAAAACGGTTTTTGGAAAAAAAATTCTGAACCCTATTGATTTTAAGTTCACCAGAGCCAGTACAACGGGTGCTATGGTACTTGAAGTACGACATTTTTGTAATTTTTTGAGAAATTTCAGTTTGTGAGCACGATACAGCCTCCGGAGTTCAACAAGTCACCAATTTTATGATTGAATGTTATTCAGGACATCTCACTGATGAACCCTATTGATATTCAGCTCAACAGAGCCAATACAACAGGTGCTACACTACTTTAAGTACGATATTTTTGTCATTTTTGGAGAAGTTTCAGTTTGTTAGCACGATACAGCCTCCGGAGTATATACAATTTCATGATTTGATATTATTTATAGCATCTCAAAGATGAACCCTATTGATATTCAGCTCACTAAAGTCAGTACAACGGGTGCAATGGTACTTGAAGTTCGAAATTTTTGGAGAATTTTGAGTTTGTTAGCACGATACAGCCTCCAGAGAGTATACGATTGATCAATTTTATGATTGAATATTGTTCAAGGTGTCTCACAGATGTACCCTATTGATTTTTAGTTTTCAGATTTACTAAATTTTGGGTTATTTTTGGAGAAATTTCGGTTTGTTAGCACGATACATCCCCCGAAGTGTATACAAGTAACAATTTTATGATAGAATATTGTTCAGGGCCACAAATGCGGAAAAGTTGGTTTTAATCCATAAAACCGTTTATTTTTCTTAGTGTTTCATCTCCACTTTTTCTATAAATATGGCCGTAACATCCAAGTCTCCGTGCTTTTATAAATTTTACAATGTTTTCCACATTATTTTACTTTTCCGCCCAACCTATCTAATATGCGAGAAAAGTATTGGTTTACCCCAAAAAAAGTTGGAATTTTAAAAAAAATTTTTGAGTTATTTTTACGTTTTCCATTAACAACAATACGAAAAAATGGTTTCTAGAAAAAAATCCTGTGTGTATGTCGTCGTCGTTGTCGTCGGCCACTTTTTCTTACATGTCTTGTTAGCACGATACAACCTCCGGAGTTCAACAAGTCACCAATTTTATGATTGAATATTATTCGGGACATCTCACAGATGAACCCTATTGATTTTCAGCTCACCAGAACGAATACAACAGGTACTACAGTATTTTAAGTACGATATTTTAGTCATTTTGGAGAGGTTTCAGTTTGTTAGCACGATACAGCCTCCGGAGTATATACAAGTGACCAATTTCATGATTGGATATTATTCAGAGGGTCTCAAAGATCAACCATATTGATATTCAGCTCACTAAAGCCAGTACAACGGGTGCTATGGTACTTGAAGTACCAAATTTTTGTCATTTTAGAAGAATTTTCAGTTTGTTAGCACGATACAGCCTCCAGAGAGTCTACGATTGATCAATTTTATGATTGAATATTGTTCAAGGTGTCTCACAGATGTACCCTATTGATTTTCAGTTGACTAGAGCGAGTACAGCGGGTCCTATATATCCAGATATACTGAATTTTTGGTTATTTTTGGAGAAATTTCGGTTTGTTAGCACGATACATCCCCCGAAGTGTATACAAGTTACAATTTTATCATAGAATATTGTTCAGGGCCACAGACGCGGAAAAGTTAGTTTTAATCTTTAAAACCGTTTATTTTTGCACAATTTCATAATTCGTTGGTATTCTCATTTCTCCAACTCCTGTTTTAACTAGTCCGTAAATTTTCCTCATAATTTTTCTCTCGAATATCCTTTATTTATTTTCTTCTTTTCTTATCAGATTCGCTATTTCAGCGCCATAGGTCGCCACTGGTCGAATCGCTGCCTTGTATATTTTTATTTTTGTGTTTTTACTATTTTTTTTTATTTTGAAGTATCGTTGGTATCTGAAGAAAGCTACATATCCTGATTGTATCCGCTGATGAATTTCTAATGTTCTATCGTTATCTCCTTTTAAGTAGGTTCCTAAATACTTGAAACTTGTCACTACTTCGTATTCGTATTTTCTTATCTTAATTGTCCGCGGTTGAACATTCGAGCGGGCCCCATTTCTTATAGATCGGTATAATTACTAATTTTTTCCATTCTGCTGGTATCTTTTTTTCCACATTTCGTTCACTAATTTGAATAAAATTTCCTAGAGCATGGTTCCTCCTCTTTTTATTAATTCCCCATTAATTTTATCGACTCCTGCCGCTTTATTATCTTTTGACTCGAATATCCTTGATTTATTTTCTTCTTTTTTTATCAGATTCGCTATTTCAGCGCCATAGGTCACCACGGTCGAATCGCTGCCTTGTTTATTTTTATTTTTGGGTTTTTACTAATTTGTTTATTTGGAAGGTATCGTTTGTATCTGAAGAAAGCTCCATATCGTGATTGTATCCGCTGATCTATTTCTAAAGTTCTATCGTTATATCCTTTTAAGGTAAGATTCCTAAATACTTGAAACTTGTCACTACTTCGTATTCGTATTATCTTATCTTAATTGTCCGCGGTTGAACTCTATTTCTGGATATAAATATTGCTTTAGTTTTCTCTTGATTTACCTTTAGTCCTCTCTTTTCAGCTTCAATCATCAATTTTATGAGTTCTTTTAAATTTCTTGATATTATCGCTATATCATCTGCATAAGCTAGGACTTGTGCCAATTTTGTTATTATGTATTATGGTACCTATTAAACCAGCAGCTCTGATGACTCCATCTAATGCAATATTAAAAATAGTTATAGACATTGTATCTCCTTGCCTCACACCGCTGTTTAAATAAAATTCCTTTGTTGGCCTTTCTTCTGTCATTACTCTTGCTGCCGATCGTTCCATCGTCATATTTATTAGTCGTCTTGTTTTACTCGGTACCCCGATGTTTTTCAAATCTTCTTTAAGTATCCCTCTGTTTATACTATCGAAAGCCTATTTAAAGTCTATAAATAGTATATTCAGATCAATGTTGTATTGAAATATCACCTTTCTTGTATATCGGTAGAAATACTGCTTTTTTCCACCCTTCTGGCATATGTTTAGTCCTCCAAACCTCTTGTATTAACTTAGTAATTTCTCTTTTTAATACAATACCTGCGCATTTCAAGTTATCTGCTGTACTACTATTGGATCCTGGGGCTTAATTATTTTTCATATTGTGAATAATTTCTTCTATTTCTGCTAGTGTAGGTTCTTCATCTTCGGTACGGTTTTCTTCTCCAAATGAAACGTCTTCTCTTTCTTCTGTTTCTAACTCTGCATTTACTTTTAATTGCTCTTCAAAATGGCTTTTCCATCTTCTTATTATTTCAGTTTTTGCTCCTAGCTGTTTACCGTTTCCATCTTTGATGTATGGTGTTTTTGGCCAGTGTCCTTTATTTATTTCTTCACATCCTTGTAGAAATTTCTAATTTCTTGTTTCCAGTATTTTTCTTCCATTATTTTTATTCTGTTTTCATCGTGCTCTCTTTTCTTAGTTCTGCAAATCTCTTTTGCAGCTTTCGTCTGTTCAATGTATTCCCGTTTGTACCGTTCTTTCCCGGCCTGTAGATATTTTTCTCTTAAACTTCTTTTCTTCCATACATTCGTCGTCAAGCCAGATCTTTCTTTTGGTAGCCTTCATGGCGTTTCAGCTTTCATCTGACGCTTTCAAAATTGCTGTTTCCATGCGTCATAATTTCTTTTCTACACCCTGTCCTAATTCTGTTTCCCTAGTTTGCTCTAAGTATTTGTCCATTTTAGATCTGTATTTACCGGCTACTTAAGAATGTTACAATTCTTCCATGTTATATTTCACCGTTTTTCTTCTGTTTTTTCTAATTTTTCTTTTATTTGTTTCTGTTAGTTTAAATTTAGCCATTACTAGAAAATGGTCAGAGTCTATATCGACACACCTATACAACTTTACATTTTTTATTGATTTGGCATCTTTTTCCCCTATTAGTTCGTTATCAATTTGGTTTGATTCGTTAGTGCCTGGAGTTATCCAAGTTCCTTTGTGTATATTCTTCCTTTTAAAATGTGTACTCATAATCTTTATTTGCTTCTCTATAGCCATATTGATTAATCTAAAATAATTATCGTTACCCGTATTATGTTTGCTTTCGCCTCCTTTTATAGTTCTAAATATGTCTTCATTTCCTACTTTTGCATTTGCATCTCCCATTATTATTTTTACATTGCCGTTTGGTATTCTGTCAATAATTTCTTCCAGTTGTTCATAGAATGCATCTTTATCTTCATCAGTTTTCTCTTCTGTAGGTGCATGAAAGTTGACGATTGTTATGTTTTTGTCATTTCCAGTAAATTGTAGTTTGCATATCCTGTCTGAGATCGCTTGGAAGTGTGTGATTTGTTCTTTCATATTTTTACTGATCACAAAGCCTGTACCAAATCGTCTTTTTTCATTTCCACTTGTAAATAGGACATATTCCTCCATTACTTTCATATTATTATTTTTTAAATGTGTCTCCTGCAGTGCTAGAATTTCTATATTGTATCTTTTTGCTTCCATTACTAAATTTGTTATGTCCCCCTCTCCGTATATTCCTCGCACGTTCCATGTTCCTATATTTATAACATTATTTTCTTTTTTAATTATTTCTTTTTTGCGGTTCTTTTCTTCACCTCTTTTCCTGTAATCCTGTACCTTGTTCATTGCTTGAGTCGATACCGGAATCGTATTGTCACGTGTGTCTACTAGTTTTTTTGGTTGATCTGTAACCGTTTTTGTTCATCATTACATTTCCATACTATACCATTCACTATTAATTTGTTGTTACCTACTTGTGTTTGTTTAAGATATGTTTCCTCACATGATGCGTAATTAAAGGTCCCATAGTCAATCCTTGATCTCATAATAGCCTTATACAGAGTTATCAGACATGTAGAATCAATGCCCCGTTTATGACTGGCAAATGTTTATAATATATTTAGACCATTTTGGCAGACTTTCTTAAGACAATTAATATGTTGCTTCCACGTAAGTTTTTTTCCAAAAGTTATGCCCAACATTTTTATACTTTATACAAATTCTAAATTTTGACCGTTTAAGATTAGTACGGGTTTTTCTTGTATTTTTTGGAAAAGAAAATACATTTTGTTTTAGTTCCTGAGAATTTCAATACGTAGGTGTTAGTCCAGTTGCTTAGATTGTCAGGTGCGGATTGTGTATGCGTTTGAGTAATGGTCGTATTTTTTCCTTTTGAAAATAGTACCAAATCAACGGCTTACAATCTTCCTTTGACCAACGGAGAGCATTTGTCGAGGATATCGGAGATATCAAGCAGGAATTCGGTGGTGCTTTCTTATGTAATTTTTTAATTGATAACTTTTTATCTTTGGAAATATCTATTTGTAAGGAAATTGTTAATGATAATTGATAATAAGTATTTTAATATAGAAATAGGATAATTTGATAAAACAGTGAACGGAATTAAATATATTTGGCAACCTTAATCTACTTACAAAACCAAAACTTAAACAATGTAAAAAGGTCTTTCGCGTTTAGTGATAAGAACATAAATTGGTGTAAATTTACATATGAAACAAATTAAAGTGTAGATATCAATAGATACTAACATCATTTGAGAATATGTGCTGAATACATAATTCGGTTTTGGTTTATTTATATTGACTTAAAATTCACGAATACCACACTTCCACGAAATAATTCACGAGGTATTGAGCAGAGTTTCCAAAATACATTTTTTGACGGAGTTAGGTGAGTAGATAATATTAATATAAGTGTTTTCGAAGATGCAAAAATTTGAGGGAATATATTATCACTATAAGTAGTTCTTTTTCTGCATTTGGTTTATATATTTACATTATGTCATCTTTCTGAGTAAATTTTTGATTAATACATATGAGCCAAGTATCATCATTCCTGCTTTCTACTTCCTTACACAAGTCTGGAAAAAGGAGTCATTGTGGATTTTGAAAAGCTGAAAGTAGTTTCTAAAGTAATTTTTGTCGCCAATATCCGGCCTCAAGTCAAGTTTTTGAGTTATCCTTAACTAAAATATAAGAGAAATGCTTCTCCCACATACGAATTATGCTTATCATTTTTAACCCTATTTCAAAGTCAGAGATCTCATTTCCATTGAGATACAAAAAATATTTGATTTATCTTCCTCGTTGTGACTAGATTTTTGATCGGTCTTGCATTAGGATTTTTGAGGTTTTGATTTGTCAAAAGATAAGGCGGAAGTTCTAGAACATGGGTGGCTTTTTGGCAGCTGGACCACATTTATGAAGGTTTTGCCACCGGACCACACTAATAAATTTTATATAGTTGACTACCATAAATCACAAACATTTTATGTTTTTTTTTAATTGAAACATATCGCATCCACCAAAGGGTTATTAGCGATAATATAATACCATTAGATCTTATACAATAAGTTTATAGATTTTAAATAGTCTATGATTCGCCTATGATATTGACAGTCTTTTCCGAGAAGAACTTCCAAACTGTTTGGAAAATTATTTATTGCTCGTTCGACTGTGTATTTTGGACATGCAATAAGGACATGTTTTATGTTATATACGACATCACACGTTGTACACATCGGTGGTTCCCTATTTGTGAATAAATAGGAATGGGTATATCTTGAGTGACCTAGTCGAAGCCGCGTTAATATAACTTGCATTGTCCTATTTTTAGTAGTAGGTTGCCATGGAGATATATTACTCTTTACTTCCCTTAGCTTTGATCTGGAATTCGCTCACTCTCGTTCCCACGCACTACACACTTTCATTTTAAAGAATGCTTTTAAATCAATAGCAGCGCTTCGACACTCACTTTACAAATTAATATTAAAGATCGCGTCACGCGCACCAGCATCTGCTTTGTCGTTGCCTTCGATTCCAATATGCGATGGTATACATATAAACTTAACGCTTCTAGAATTCAACTCAGCTTACAGTAAGCCTTTATAAGTTTTTCAATAGGATTTTGTTGGTATATTTGCTGCAAACTTTTTAAAGCACTGAGGGAGTCGCTTAGAATGAGGCTGTTTGAAAATGTCTGCGAGTTTGCGAGTTGGAGAGCTTTGTATAAAGCAAAAAGTTTAGCAGAGAAGATACCGAGGTTGGAAGGAAGTCTGTATAGGGAAATATTTCCCGAATTTACAATGGCAGCCCCTACCCCTGTTTCACATTTTGATGCATCAGTGTATATTTTATAGCAGTCACTGTATTGTTGTTCCAAGATTGAATTAAATTTATCCCTTAATATTGCTGAGTTTACTTCGTATTTGTCAAATATACTTAGTGCTGTAATAACACTAGGGGTTTTGATGGTCCAGGGTGGAGGATGATCCAAGTCTACAGGAAATACAGGAGGAAATTGAATGTCCAAATTATTTAGGAATATTCTTATCCTTTCTTAGTAAGGTTTAGCCGTTTGGGGCTTATTGCTGAAGTGATGTAGATATTTATTGGTGAAGGTGTTATTATGAAGGGGCTTGTTTTTATTCGATGCAATTGAGGTAGCATGTGACAATGTTAGATACATTCTTCGATAATGTAGAGGATGTTCACCCGTTTCACTATGAATACTATCGACAGGAGTTGTTCTAAAAGCTCCAAGAGCAATTCTAAGCCCATGGTTATGAACAGTATCAAGTAATTTTAATGTTGTTCCATAGTATATTTTAGATCTTATTAAATTTTTGTAAATAGTTAGCAGCATATTATAATCAGATCCCCAGTGTTTGTTACTTAATGTCTTCATTATGTTTAGCCTTTTATGACATGATAATATGGTTTGCTTCATATGTTCTCTCCAAGAAAGTTTTTGGTCCAACCACATTCCGAGAAATTTAACAGATGGCTTGAATGAAATAACTTCATCGTATAGAGTGAGTTTTGGATAAGATTCTGGGATCCTTTTAGAAAATAGTACTCCTTTTGTTATTGAAACTGAGAATTTGAAGCCGGTGTGCTGAGACCACTGTTCTAATTGTGTGAGAAAGGATTGAAATATATTTGTCATTGCCTTTACAATAAACTACCAGGGCATCTGCGTATAAGCGAGCCTTAAGAGGCTTTGGTATATCTTTGATAATCTTATTTATAGCTATTAGAAACAGTGTTGGGCTAAGTACGGAGCCGGTTTCTTCAGTTTTACTTTCGGAATATGAATTATGGTAATTACCACGAATATTCCATGAGTGGAGTTTTTTTATTATGTTAAATCTCCAGCATGTGTTAAATGCTCTTTTCAAATCAAAGAATATAGATATACATGGTTGTTTAAGCGACAGTGCTTCATGGATATCACTTTCCAGTTCAAGAATATTATCGATGCCGGATCGATTTTGTCTAAAACCATTTTGTTCGAATATTAAACATTTTGATGTTTCCAAGGTCCACATTAATCTGTAATTAACAATTTTCTCCATTAACTTGCACATTGAACAGGTTAAACCTATAGGTCGATAAGAGTCAGGTTCCAGACTTGACTTTTGGTTTTTCAGGAAAGGTAGAATGTACGCTGTTGACCATGTTGTAGGAAATTGATTATGTTTCCAGACACAGTTGAATAGTTGGAGAAGGAGTGTTTTCGCAGATTCAGGAAGGTGTTTTAAGAATGTGACTGGGATATCATCTGGTCCGGGACTAGCATCTTTCATGCTATAAAGTGCATTTTCAAGTTCCTCCATTGAGAAGCGTATGTTTAATCGAGAGTTTTCGTCTTCGTCTTGAAGTAGCTCTGAATTTTCCACCACTAATCTGTTTTCAAGGAAGGTATTATCATAATTGCCGTTTCAAGACAAACTTTTTAAAGTGATTAGCTAAAGCGTCGGCCATTAGCTGAGGAGAGGTTGTGCCTGCATCATTAATTTTTAGTCGAGATAATATTGGTGTGTACTTTAGTCCTGAAACTTTTCTTATTCTTTTCCATACTTCACTGATGGGAGTGGCGCTGTTTATTTCGAAAACATATTTTGACCATGATGTTTTCTTAGCTGTTTTGATGACAAGCTGTGCCTTAGCTTTGAGCCTTTTGAAATCTATTTTATTTTCGATTGTTTTGTGCGGCGGCACGAATAGACGTATGACATTCCGTATTCCACCATGGTACAGGGGTGCGTTTTTTGTTTGTCTTCATAGTTTTTCCTATGAATAGCTCTGCACTTCTTAGAATAATGCTGTTGAAATTATTTAAGGATTCATCAACGTCGTCGGTCCTCGTACATTCCAGCATTTTGTGGTTGATGTGGGATTCAAATTCTGTCCAGTTTGCAGATCCTATTTTCCATTTCGGAACAAAAATTTCAGGAGTCAGGGCTGCCGAGTTCTTGATAAGGATAGGATGGTGATCACTGCCGTATGTGTACTGAAGGGCTTCCCAAAAAAGGCGAGGAGTAAGTTGGGGGTCGCACAAACTTAAATCAATTACTGATGAGTTCCCAGTGTTGACGTTAAATCTTGTTGGAGAGCCATCGTTAAGAAAGTTAAGCTGAAGGTCCGTTATGATTTTTTCTACAATATTCCTTCTAGCAATTACCAAAAGGAAAACCACAGGTAATAATATATACATCCTTATGGACAGTAGACAAACACTACTAGCCCTGAACAGACCACGTATTACATCAGGCCTAGTACTAGTATGTTACATGACCTTAATCGAAGCCTGTAACAACAACACGGTCACTTTAGGCTGGATCAAGGGCCATGAGAAATCGGAAGGCAACCGTATTGCAGACTCGCTAGCCAGGAAGGCAGCCTCCCAAAAACTCTTTGGACCTGGCACTTTCATTGGTCTATCGGCGTCAGCGACGGCCGACCTATTAAAGGAACACTCCCTTAATAAGATAAGGGTAGATGGGACGACGCAGAAGGCTGCTGGCTTGCCAAGGAACTGCTACAGTATCCGGATAGCAAAGTAGCCAAAAAATACGTGACTATGAACAGGCGGAACCTACGAGCAGCCACGGGTATTCTGACTGGTCACTGTCACCTACGAAAACACCTCCACAGACTGGGTCTATCTAACACCCCACTTTGTAGAGGATGGAAACAAGAAGATGGGACTGTCGAACACATTCTTTGCGAATGTCAGACACTCTCTCATTTTAGGTTTCAAGCATTCGGCGAGCACAGGCTAACAAACGCCAATATGAGGGAACTTAATTCAGGCGACGTTATCGCCTAATCCAAGGAAGTAGGCTGGATGACGAGCTAGAAGGAAGTTTTGAACCTCAGAAGGATGCACAATGGGCCAATTGTGGCCTAAGTGCTGTGGGGTCACCCACCCTTCAAACTTTTACAGATACAGATACAGATTCCCTCTAGCATCAGTATGAAACGAGCCCCATTTAACGTTGGGACTATTAAAATCTCCTACTATAATGCTAGGAGCCGGTATCTGACTAAACAAATCTTTTAGTTCGTTTTAAGTTGTAGGAGTGCTTGACGGTAGATAGAGATTACAAATAAAATAAACGCTGTCTGACTTAATTTTAACAACTATGGCTTCCAAGTTAATTGTTACGGGAAATAAACTTGCTTCTAATGCATCCTTAACTAATGTTGCCACGCCACCACTCGATATATTGTTCGTTGTGACTCTATCTTTTCGAAAGCATTTGGATGATACAGAGTTGTATATTTTTTGAGGGTTTAAGTTGGTTTCTTGCAGACATATTATGTCCGTAGTTTGTTCAGCAATTAGGAGTTTAAGCATAGCAAGGCGATGGAAAAATCCATCAATATTCCATTGTAGTATTGATGTGAATTTAAGCAATTAATTTGTATATGTTAGTTCTGGCTTAACTGAGAGGCGCGCTTTCGTCATCTGAGAAATTACCACCGAGCTGAGCGAACATTTTCGGTTTAAGTTAGTTTGCGCTTCGTTGATTTTTCTTTTACGTGGGGATATATTAGACGTAGCATACTAGTCAGTGCTAAAATATCTGTAGTGTACTCTTTTATAATACTAATGGGATCTGGAGATCCGCTTAGACTGCTTAGCAAAACAATTAGTTGATCAAAATTGAGCACAAATGGAGGAGACTGGTTTTCGATAAATGTATTGTATTAAGTTTAAATTGCTATCTTCATTTTTTGAGCTAGAGTTGAACTTTGGCTGGTTTGCTTTTGACTTATGTTTTGGTACAGGGAATTCATTGCACTGTGAGATAGGTGGACTCACTAATTTGTATATGTTAGTTCTGGCTTAACTGAGAGGCGTCGCTTTCGTCATCTGAGAAATTACCACCGAGCTGAGCGAACATTTTCGGTTTAAGTTAGTTTGCGCTTCGTTGATTTTTCTTTTACGTGGGGATATATTAGACGTAGCATACTAGTCAGTGCTAAAATATCTGTAGTGTACTCTTTTATAATACTAATGGGATCTGGAGATCCGCTTAGACTGCTTAGCAAAACAATTAGTTGATCAAAATTGAGCACAAATGGAGGAGACTGGTTTTCGATAAATGTATTGTATTAAGTTTAAATTGCTATCTTCATTTTTTGAGCTAGAGTTGAACTTTGGCTGGTTTGCTTTTGACTTATGTTTTGGTACAGGGAATTCATTGCACTGTGAGATAGGTGGACTCACTTTAGGTGAAACGATTTCGTAAAAATTTCGTTTTGGTTGGCTTGTATCGACAGTTGCTTGAGAAGTTTCTATAGTAGTAAGTATTTGTGGATTATCAGAGATAGCTTTTGTATTTGTTGGTTGCGTTACTGTATTTGTTTGACACGGTACTGAAGGAATTTCATTTGATACGTGTGGAAGTACTGTAGGTTGTATTATAGGTTCAGAATATTGAGATGCTATGTGGCCTTGTTTTTTGCAATTGTAGCAAACTATATTGTCTTGAGAAATGAATATTCTGTAGCAAGTGTTGTCGAAATAAAGTATAAATGTATCTGGAAGCTGTAAGTTGTGTGGGCTGACGAATACTTGTCTTCTGAAACTCAATATGTGAGTATATTCCGGTACACGTGCACCAATTCTCAGGAATGTCATGGGAGAAACAGGGGCTAAACCAATTTTTTGTAATTCATTAATCAGTATATTATGAGGTATAGATGGGCACTCATTTGAGAGAACCATTCTTTCTGCTGGGGATTCTAGCACTGGCTACCATTCCATTAACTTTTATTTGTCCGTACTAATTCATGAAAGTTTCTACTAGATGTTTATTGGATAAATACATGCATATCCGGTTGTTTGATAACCGGGATGAAAATATTATGTTTTTTGGCTGGATTATACTACCCAGAATAATTAGTTAATCTTGAAAACGAGTGTTTTCTAATGCACTGAAGACGATTGCTTGTTCTTTTGAAGGGAAGATAGGGATTGAAGCTGCTGATGAATAGGTTCGGGAAATATCTGATCTAGACTGAGAATGTGGAAGAGTCGAAACATTTTGGTTGGGGTTCTTGATGAAGTGTCCGAAAAATAATACGGCCCTGTCACCTGATAAAACAGGTGTATGGGCCTGCGATAGTAATTATCCAGCTAATGAGACCGGTTTCTTATCAATAACAATATAAAATGAATGAAACTGAAGTTGTTTAATACACAGATATCGTACACTTTGTTGTCAATAATTTAATTTTGAAGATACCAGCAAATGCACTTACTGTTGTAAAAATATCCCTACACAAAATTCACAATTATTACTTAGCAACTTTGGAAATAATCAGAGCCCACATTGAACACAGATTCTTTGTATTCGGTCAGGGCCGAACTCCAAAATTTTATGTTATTATTGTAAGAAAACATTTGTTATTTAGATATTCTATTTCTAAAATACGTTAATGACATATCTGACTAAGTGCATCAATGTTGATCTCTACTTATATCTATGAAACTGGTGTAGCAAATGCAGAAAATAGTATACGATGTTTCTTAAAATCTTGGAATCAATATTCGAATTTGAGTTTCAAGTCAAATATCACTGAAACGTATTTACCCACCGTCACCGGTGTGATGTTGAGTGTAGTTTCTTGTTCCTATCTGTTGTTCCTAAAGCTCAAGTTTAATTTCAAAAGCGGAAATTATATCATACATGTCATTTATCAAATGATCTTTCCCTTGTCGACAAGTATTAACTTCATTTAGGTACCTAGTTATATCAACCAGAACGTAAATTCGGTAACCCACTCTTTGTCTTGAAACTCTGGAAGAATACATCTTACTTCTGCATAAAATGTGATGTCACCATATTCTGAATCCAAATATTTAAGAAGTTCTTGAAATTGTCGGCGATTCAACCCTTTTTCAATATGATGACAACTACATTCATGGCATGTCTCCTTTTGAGAAACACATAAATTGTTTTTTTCTATAAGTAACCGTTTAAAAATCAATAATTTTCGTCACGTTTTACTTCAACCGAAAACATCAGTTTCCGACACTGGTGATAGAATATCCTATAACGTAATATCCCTTTAAACAACTGTTCTAATATAATTATGAATCAATGTGTTAAAATACTATGTACTAAGCCATGGTTATAGGAAAAGTATAGTGTTTTACTCGTCGAGAAGCTGCGCCTCGTTTGATAAACTGTTCTTTCGTTGCAGATAATGCTACTTTCGTCACAAGTTACAGAATATACTATTATGAATAATGCAATTAAAATTGAGCATCGACATATTGCCTACTTTACATGCCTCATTTTCAATTAGTTACACTAATTCTTTGTGTTTTCCCATTATTGCTGGAGCACCGTCCGTTTTTAAGCCCGATAGGTTGTTAAACTGTAATTAAAATCGATTCAATGTTGATGTTCTGCCTTTAACAGATCTGTGCTATACTTGTGAGGATAAAATACCGCAAATTCTACTATTTCTTAATGTAAGCATCAACTCGTCTGATGAAGATCGCCACATGCGGTATTCGACGTTATCTGTGCTTTCGACTAATGCCAGAGCTTAAAATATAAAGTCGTTTTTTTAAATTATCTTCAATGTGATTTCCAATATTATCCACACATCTTGAGATGTTTAAGAAATCCTTTTTCTTCTCTAAACACAGAGGTTCAGTAACCGACTCAAAACATTCCTTAACAATTTCACCATCCGAATATGGTCTCATGTTTTCGCTAGCCTCACAGCCACTGCATAACTCGCTTTCAGATAACATATCGACTCTGAATTAGCTCTGGTAAATATCTGTTGTTATGCAGAATGTTTTCTTTATTAATCATTTACCTGGTCTTGTACAAACTGTCCTTTGTACTTATCGAACTTATTTGCATGTTTAGTTTCGTAATGACGTTCAGTCTTATACTGCTTCAAAACAGACCCCGATTCATTGTATATTATGCATATAGGCTTTGTTTTAAACTCCACAAAAAATAAACGGTTTTAAGGATAAAAACTAACTTTTCCGCATCTGTGGCCCTGAATAATATTCTATCATAAAATTGTCACTTGTATACACTTCGGGGGATGTATCGTGCTAACAAATCGAAATTGGTCCAAAAATAACCAAAAATGTAATATATCTGGATTTATAGGACCCGCTGTACTCGCTCTAGTCAGATGAAAATGAATAGGATACATCTGTGAGACACCTTGAACAATATTCAATCATAAAATTGCTCACTTGTATACACACTGGAGGCTGCATCTTGCTAACAAACTGAAAATCCTCCAAAAATGACAAAAATTTGGTACTCCAAATACCATAGAACCCGGTGTACTGGCTTCAGTGAGCTGAATATCAATAGGATTCATATTTGAGACGCTCTGAATAATATTCAACCATAAAGTTGGTCACTTGTATGTACTCCGGAGGCTGTATCGTGCTAACAAACTTAAATTTCTCCAAAAATGACAAAAATATCGTACTTAAAGTACTATAGCACCTGTTGTACTGGCTCTAGTGAGCTGAAAATCAATAGGGTTCATGTATGAAGTGTCCTGAATAATATTCAATCATAAAATTGGTGATTTGATGAACTCCGGCGGCTGTATCGTGCTAATAAACTGAAATTTCTTAAGAAATGACTAAAATGTCGTACTTCTAGTACCATAGTACCCGTTGTGCTGGCTCAGGTGAGCTGAAAATCAATAGGGTTCATCTGTGACATGTCCTTAACAATATTCAATCATAAAATTGGAGGAGGCTGTATCGTGCTAACAAGAAATGTAACGAAACGACGACGACGACGACATACACATAGGATTTTTTTCTAAAAACCGTTTTTTGTGTTGTTGTTGATGGAAAACGTAAAAGTAACTCAAAGAAAAATTTCAAATTTCCAACTTTTTTTGGGGTAAACCGATACTTTTCTTGCATATTAGATAGGTTGGGCGGAAAAGTAATAGTTAACAGTGCACCTGCCTTGAAAACTTCCCAATACTTCAGTCACTTTTTTCTTCTTTGGTCCAACTTCTTTACTAGGTGATGCCATTGTATATATAAATTCGAAACGTAAAATAGAAGAAATTAGAGGGTTTTTGTAATTTTTTTGCGATTCAGGACCGCGGGCCAGAAGATGGCATTAGGAGGGCGGCGTGCTACCCATCCATGTTCTACAGAGTAGACTACAGCAATATTCTCCGTTATGCCAGGGTATCACAGTGCAGGCAGTGCCTAAGGCATCTACTTCCTTTTTTTAAGCAGAACAATATTATTGTATACTGCAAGGTTAATGACCTTATGGAATTTCTGAATTTGAACCATAATCCGACTGAATGGAGGCTATTCAAAGATTTCTCCAAGCTTAGTTTTCAAGCTCTATTTCTTCACAACGGTAACAGTCTTTTGCCTATTCCTGTTGGCCATGCAGTTTACATAAAAGGGCTCATGACAGCTATCCTCGACAATCAGATATGCTGAACACAAATGGAACATATGTGATGAACTAGAGGTCCCTACTCTTAAGAATAAATCCGGGGTACACTAACTACTGCTGCTTTTCTTGTATGAGGAATACTAGGGATTAGGAAATCACATCATATTCAAGTAGACTGACCTTCAACAAATCTTTGAAACAAATGTTGTTGGCGGTCTTCTTCCGGTCCAAGAAAAATGTCTCTTTCATTGCTTGGTATGATGAAAAATGTTGTCCAAAGTATGAACCAAGAAGGAGAAAGTTCATATTATTTGAGACACAATTTTCTTACATTTAATGATGCAAAAGGTGTATTTGTGGGACCACAAATTCCACAACTGGGGAAGATTCTAGCATTTGATCAATATTTGGAAGGAAAAGAAAATGAAGCTTGAGATGTTTACTTGGTGACAATACTTCTATAAAGATATCATCCACTTGGATGCAATATGTCACTCATCACTTTCCTCCATTCACATCTAGACTTTTTCCTCGTATTTGTCGAGCTGTCAGTGACGGAAGCGGACAACAGTTGTTAGAATATTTCTCTAATGAATCAAAGATATTAGAGCCATTGAAATATATCCAGACCTCACTTACAAGAGACAATCTGATTAAATTACCACTTAGAACTTCACTGATATTTATCAAATCTATTGCTATTTGCTGATGCTTTGCAATTCCTCAATTTGGCAATAATCAATATTTTGACCAATTTTGTACCACACAAACTAGAGCCAATGAATTGTTCCTTTGTTTCGTCATATATGTTTTTATTAAAACAAATCAAGTGTTTGGCTCATTGGAGGAAATATTCAGAAAATGTATTTTGTATATCAGTCAATGTGCTTAAAGATATAATCGAACAACTATAATTTATTCCATCTACTCCACTGTAACAACTAATCCTAATCCATTCTCATACGAAAGAACAATTGACAGCATTGATTACAGTGAATCAAAAATAATTACTGTTATCAACCTGGTTGTTTTCTCAAGAATTATCTTTAAATCTTTCTGTGATTTTATGTTAGTGGAAGTAAATAATGCCTCATACTATTTTCTAACCAAGCAGAATTCAAGACTAAAGCTGCCTAATCACACAAAAAATACTTTGTTACAGAGAGATGCCTTTACTTTACAATTTCATGTTTCTAATAATTTTAATACATTTCAAAACAACACAAAATGCTCCTGTGGAAGAGAACCGAATTGACAATCTTGCTATGGATTTATCTTCGTGGGATGAATCACATCCTCAAAATCCTGAAGAGTTTGGAGAATACTTCGAAGGAGATATAATAACACCGAATAATGGCAGAAATGGAATAGTTGGAGATAAATTTCGATGGGAAAATGGACAAATTCCATATGAGATAAGTGATTCATTTTCAACGAACGATAGAAAAATGATTAATAAAGCCATGGAACTTTATAAAAAATATACTTGTATCAGGTAAGATTTGAGTTTCATAATTGGATTCGGTGGGTAATAATGTTTGTTGTGCAAATGACAAACAGATTTCTCATTCTGTCCTGTCCTTTTATTTTCTCATACAGTCAACGGTTCTGAAAGACAGCTGATTTTTGTTTGTTACTGTCGTACTTCCACCGGTTTAAACTTCGAAAGTGATTTTCAAAACCTTAGGATTATTGCTGGCATGTCTACTTATACTCGAGCAAATGGAGTTTCTACTAGGCTGCTAGATTTATTTTAAGAATTGAGTTCATAGAATATTAACAAGGGATGACAAGAAGGGGAGAATAACAACTAAATTTCGATTTTTTTGGGTATAAATACTTCGTAACTTCAGCAACTCTTTCACTTACTAGTAAATTCACCTACAAAACTGTAAACTTACAGATTTTGAGAAATAACTGATGGCCAAGGCAAATTGATGGATATTTTTACATACAAAAATGAAAATACATAAAATAATTTTCAATTCTTATGTGGAACACGGATAAAAGTGAGGATTTCCGACGGGTTGACTGGGATCCTTTTTGCGATGGGTAATAGTAAAATAAACATTTAATTTATTCATTGTTTGATCTATTTACTGAACAATGGCAAGTTACGAGGACAAATAGAGAAAAAGAAAAAACGAGAGGGAGGAAGACGAAGATACCGAGGAGGAAATAACTGAAAAAAGTCAATAAATGGAATGATCATCGGTTAAAAGTCATAAGAAAGTTGAGGAAAATATGGAAATACTGACTAAGATGATGAGACAAATGGGGGAGACTTTGAACACAATAACAACAGAGCTAACGGAGGTGAGGAATGAACAAAAAGAATATAATAATAATAATAATAATAATAATAATATAATAATAATAATATTTGCAAATTCTACGACATAGAAATTGAGGTCGCATGGTATAAACACAAACCAAAAAGCGTTGAAACAAAAGACGATATCACAATAATATGGGACATGCAAGTACAAACAGATAGAACAGTGATGGCGAACAAACCGGATCTAATAATCAAGGACCTCAAAAATAAGACGTGTCTATTAATCGACGTTGCCATTTCATCAGATGCTACAGTAAAGGAGAAGGAGGCCGAAAAGATCATCAAATACCGAGACTTACAAATAGAAGTGCAGAGAATGTGAGGTCTTAAGACATCTATCATCCCCATTATAATAGGAGCAACGGGAACTATTCATAATAACTTCGGAGAATTGTTGAACAAAATACCTGGCAACAACAATAAAATCACAATTAGGACACTACAAAAAACTGCTATAGATAAATAATTAAACAAATAAGGGCTATGAAAAAAGATAAACAGGAAAAATGTTAAAATAGGCTACAGGAAATTGTACATTGAATCTGATGAATGGAAATGGGAAACAGAGATAAGATATAAAAGAATACTCACCAGCAATAACCGGATAAAGCAATGATTACACATAAAACTAATAGTAACCCATAAGGAAACTGAAAATGAAAAAACCTGACTATGGAATATGATATAGAATGACGACAAAATGCATATGAGGATGTAAAGCAATTTGCAGGAATAATAAATCAAAATATAAATGGGTACAATACAAAATAATAGAAGGTATCCAAAAACACGGAGGTAAAAATAGTAAATGGAAAATAGGGACATGGAATATAAGTGGCTTAACAGGAAAAGAACTGGAAGATGAATTTGTAGAAATGGGAGCGAATGTAAAATAAGGATGAGGCATCTAAACAATGGTAAATGGAAATATATTGATATATAGCAGAGTAAAGCAAGCCAAAAGGGCATCTTCAGGAGTGGGTTGTATCATAAATAAAAAATTGGAAAAAACTAATAAATGGCTGGGATGCAATATCGGACAGAATATTAAAAATAGAGATGAAAACAGATCAAATACCCAAAAACCAGTTATATTAGTTTATGGACCCAATGAGGAGGACTATACAGCAGCAAGTAAGAACCAATTCTGAGAAGAATTACAAGTAGCTACAGAAGAAGCCAAGGAACACTGTATATATTAGGGAACTTTAATAGTAGGGTTGGTATAGGAGATCAAATGTATAGAAATTTACTAGGAAAACATGGCGAGCAAGTAAGAAATAATAATGGAGAAAGAAAGCTAAATTTTTGCATAATAAATCAATTAGTCATAACAAATATGTTCTTTGAGCATAAAAATATACATAAATATACCAGAGAGGTGAAAAGTAGAGGAGAAAAATCAATAATAGACTATATACAATAGAAGAGTAGTAGGTACAAGATATAAAAGTGAAAAGAGGACCAGAGATAGGCCATTATGTAGTACTGATCACAATAAAAGAGTATGTCATGGAAAACAAAGAAAAAGAGAAACACAGCCCAAAAAATAAGAATTGAAAACAATAAAAACGTATAAATTTAGAAACATAGAAATAGCAAAAAAGTATGAAATAAACCTGAGCAAAAAATTAGAGGAAGTTGAGAAACAGTTAAACAATAACATTCTAATAGTTTGGAATTGATTGAAAAATGCGATCACAGAAACAGCAAAAGAAGTATGTGGAATAAACAAAAAACGAAATCATAAACAACAAACTGCATGGTGGACTGACGAAATTACAAACCAAATTAAAATAAAGAAAAACATGTGGAGAAATTACCGACTGAAAACTGAGGATTAAGAAAAACATAAAACCGAGAGAAAAAAAAACAAAGAATAGTAAAAAATTCAAACGAAGATCAATAGAAACAATTTGGAGAAAAAATGGAGTAGGATAACAAAAGTAACCAAAACCATTTTTACAGAGTGCTAAAATCATGGAGAACTGAAAAAAAGCACAAATATAAATAATATTAGAAACAAGAAAGGAGAAACGTTAACAGAAGATACAAAAATAATGGGAAGATGGAAGGAATATATTCTAGAATTATTGGATAACGGAAAAAGCACAACTAAATCAAATCAAGAAAAATAGAAACAATATTGGACGATAATGATGAAGAAATGTCCATAGATGAATTCACAGAAATAATTAAAAAGCACCAGGATGCGATAAAATAACTGGAGAAATGATCAAAAACGCGGGTAAGAGTGGAGAATGTCTATTATTAAAAATATACAATAAGTGCTGGGCGATAGACAGAAATGTAGTAACTACAGGGGGCTGACATTACTCTATACAAACATGAACATACTAAATCAGATATTAGACTGAAAAATTAGAAAAGTCGTGGAAAACATCCTAGACGAAACACAAAATGGGTTCAGAGGTGAAAGGAGGATACAAGACATTGTATTTATCATAAAACAGTTGTCTGAGAAATGCATATAAGAGAAGTGAAATATATATTGCGGATTCATAGATTTAGAAAAGGCATTTAAAATGGTATCAAGGAAAATAATGTGAAGAATATTAGAGAAAATTGAGGTAGATAACAAAACAATAAGAACGGTATAAAAAATATATGATAATAATCTAAATATTGTTATAAGCCATAATAGAAGATCAAACTGGACTTAGAAAGGGCGGAGGATTAAGCCTTTTTTCTTTTGATTGTGCCTATAGATGAGATAATAAAGAAAACAAATAATAAATGTAGTAGATATATAGTGGGACATAGAAACTTGCAAAAAGTTGAAATGCAGACTACTTTGTTATATTTGCGCAAAGTGAAAGGGAACTATAACCTAAACCTAAACATATGGAATTAAATATTAAAGGAGTTTGCTATGAAAATAAGTACGAATAAGACTAAAGCTATAGTGATTGGTGATGAAACAGAAAAAATAAAAATATATATTGAAGATCAGAGTAAAGAACAAGTGGAATCGTTCAGTAGCTTGGAGTAGAATTTGATCAGTGTGGAACAAAAGAAGCCGAAATAAATAGAAGAGTTGAAAAAACGATTAACTTTATATTATTCTATGATTAAAACGTTTCTTAATAAAAAAAATGTCAAGAACAAGTAATTGGTCTGATCAGGTGTGGTCTAAAAGAACTATAGTCTTAAATTTGTTTACAGACCAGTGTTAACACATGGATGTGAATCTTGAATACTTAATAGGACACAAAAGAGCAAAATAGAAGCGGCTGAAATATAGTATCTAAGGCGAATAAGAGGAGTAACAAAAAAAGATAAGATAAGAAACACACTAACAAGAGAAAAACTGAACATACAGTCAACTTTGGTGTATATTAAGGAAAAATAACTGGGCTGGTGGGGAAATTTGCAGCATATGGAGGAGATTAGGCTTACTAAAAGAATATGGGGAGCGGAAATTCAAAAAAATAAAAAGAGATGTAGACCCAGGAATATTTGATATGAGGTAATAGGGAAAGTATTACAGAGGAAAGGAAAATCTTGGAAGGAACCTAAAAAGTTGACCACTGACAGAAAAAAGTGTGAAAACATTTAAAAATATAACTGTACACCACAATGTGGTAGAAGAGTTATTTGACTATACCTATAATATATATGTGTGGAATATTTGAGACAATAATGAGTTTGTATTTTAACTAACCCTGTAATTGATTTATTGAAAATTATCAGAATTAATCGTTTCTATAAATTCTCACGTTTAATGAAAAATTACAGCTGCAACATTGTTCAAGTGCCTCTTTCATATTATACAATGTCTTATGTAACATACTCCAAAATTATATTTTTGTAATGGGAATTTCAAAATTAAATTAAAATACAACGTATTCCATTTTAAATCAAAGAACTTTGATATTGCAGAGCGACTAAATTTAGCTGAATAAAACTTGCAATATCCCCAATGTTTACTTTGGTACTTCAAAGGATATAAAAAACACTGAACACATTGTACTGATCAATCATATGGCAATAGAACTTTCGTTTTTGTTCCCGATATGTCATCACCAAAATATCCAGTCTTATAAGATAGACAAATAATATTCGTATAATGATAATTATTATTGAATATTTTTATAAAGACTTACTTTATAGTTATTTGATATAGCCCTTCACTTTACAATCCTTTTGGTTTGATGTCAATGATTAAACGAAAAAGAAAAACTACTCGCTAAAACAACATCGTTTAACTTAGGAGAACGTTGAAAAATTAAATACTTATACGTACATCACGTTTTAAGCATCAAAGGGAGATAAACAAAAATCGCGGTTTGCGGTAAATTTAGTTCAGATTGCCATAATTGGATTTCCTTTTGTATAGTCCAATCAAAATAGCTCTGAATTCGTAATATTCCGCAGAAGGTTGCATTTTTGCGTATTAGGGTTTTTGACCCTCAGGAACTCAAATCTGAAGTTATTTTTGAGCTGTAAGGTGAATGTCCCAATGATCGTCACTGACCGAGTTATCCCCAGTGCGATTAAGTTTCCTTGAAAATTAAGCAGCCAATAGCAAAATTCCACTATAAAATTATTTTAATAATATGTAGCGACATCTGACGGAGTAACTGGTAAAAATTATTTTGAATCGAGTGACATTTGTAATGCGAGCGGTGTCTTGAAAGTGCTGGTGTATTGATTGAATCTGGGGTTGTTAAACTTGTTAATGTAAATGTTAAGGTAAGTTGTTATTGTAAACTTCCTATAGCATGCACGTAGAGGGTATTATTGACTGGGAACACCTTTTTGATGAATTATATACATATAAACTAAGTAACTGGCAAATATTTTATGGTAAGGAGTCCGTTGGAAATTAATTTTTGTGGTGACGAATACGAATACTGGTACAGGAAAACAGTTGTCTGCCCCAATATTCGTCAGGTATGACGATCACTGGGTCATCGATCATTTTAATAGAATTCCATATTTTTCTTTTTTTGAAGTTGCTTTCATAACTATAGAGGAACAAAAGCATTAAACTTTTGTTAAAAAATCTGCGTACCAGTATTCGTCATATCAATATAGGCTGGGGGGATAATATTTACGGTGGTATAAAATGTAGAGACGATTACTGGGTCAATAAGTGACAATAACTGGGTATCTCTATTATAGATGAGTCCCTTCAATTATGATGACGAAGATATGAAAAAAGCGATCGAAGCAGTTAAAAAAGGTTCGCCAATTGCAACAGCAGCCAAAACTTTTAAAATTCCCGAATGACACTTTCGGATAAATGTAAAGGAAAAACTCCGATGCAGAGGAAAATGGGGCCCCCTTCCATACTGTCCGAAATTGAAGAACAAAATTTAGTTAGATGGATTTGCCACTTAGGTAGCAGGGGTTTTCCGGTAACAATATGTCATCTTCTTGATAGTGTCCAAATATTACTTAAATCTCAAAAGAAACCTAACCCATGGCTTACGATCGACCAGAGCTACACTGGCTGGAGGCTTTTCAAAGAAGGCATCCTGAGATAGCTACAAGAGTGTCTCAAAACTTAACCAAAAGTCGGGCGTCCGTTTCAGAAACGAATATACGTCGGTGGTTTGAAGAGATCACCGAGTACTTTAAGCAGCATAATATGTTAGATGTATGCAATGATCCATTTCGAGTATTCAATTGTGACGAAACCGCATTTTTCTTAAGTCCTGGCAACAATCGTGTTCTGGTTAGAAAAGGACAAAAAATGGTTCATAGTGTAACCAATTCAGATGAAAAAGAAAATATCACAACACTCGTCATTGGAAACGCAGAAGGGGAATTGGCTACTCCTATGGTTGTAGTCAATTTAAAAAAGGTGCCTAAATAATTGGCCGCTTCCATGCCACAATCTATTGGTATATCTGACAACGGTTGGATGACTGGACAGACATTTTTTGAATACGTTACTAACGTTTTCTATCCTTGGTTAGTAGAAAAAAATATTAAACTACCAGTAATTCTTTATCTAGATGGACACTCCTCTCACTTGACATTACCATTAAGTGAGTTTTGCAAAGCTTTAGGAATATAAATTGTTACGCTCTATCCAAACTCTACACACTTTCTACAACCAATGGATGTAGCAGTGTTCCATACATTAAAGTCTTCTTGGAAAAAAGGAGTTTATAAATGGAGAATAAAAAACGCAGGAGTGCGTTTAAAACGAGATAATTTTTCTGTACTTCTCCACAAAGTACTAAAAAATACACTCAAACCCCTGATGTTGAAGAATGGATTCAGGGCTTGTGGATTAGTTCCTCTAGATATAGATGTTATAGACTACTTTAAGATAGAAAACAAGGAAGATAACGCCTCAATATCAAAATCGTCGAAGAATGTAGAGGATATCAAGAATTGTTTAAAGTATATTGAGTGCCTTATCCCGCAGGATAAGCTTAAATTATTCAAAGAGTCTGGCCCGACATGGTAACATGAGGTGGAATTCACAGAATTATTTAAAATTAGGCATCAAATTAACACAAGCATCAGTGGAGAAGGTACAAAGACTGCATTGGAAAATCAAGAAGACCTTACGAGTTCTCTAGATAATGAAATATTTGACGATATTTTAATAGACCTATTGCCTGAAAATGAAACAATTGACTTTGTTGTGGGAGAAGAAGGTACACTGCAGAAAGTCACTAATATAGGTACGGTACTGCCAAAGTTAAGTTTATTTCTATACTCGTTAACTAATCAATTTTTTTGCTTCTAGATCTGCCTCCTCAATTAAACTCATCAGAAGTCAACGAAGTAGAATCTCCCAAAAAAGGTGAGTAGCATAATATATGATATTGCGAGTACTCAAGTATCCTGAATTTCGTATTCGTTATTTGCAGGTGATCTAAGTGCTCCAATAAACTCAAAACCAGATAAACCAAACATTTTTCCAAATACTCAGCGAATTTTATGCCCAGTTTCTTGCGAAACTTCAAGTGAACTATCAGTAAATAGTATTACCATTCAGCAGGCTCCTAGTAATATTATCCAAAAAGGTAGGTAATAGGTATTCTAGGAATGTTTAATTCAAGGAACACTCCATATTATATAGTTATATATGATTTTCAGATAATTTGTCAGACATATCGATTACCGGAACAGATGAACCCAGTTTACCTACAACGGAAATAGAGGTTCTTGACACAGTTATTGAAGTAGAACAAGTTTAGCCATCTGCGGCACAAACAACAGAGATGCATATTCCAGTGAATCTTCCTTCAACAGCCACAGCACAAATAGCAGAAATTAATAGAGAGAAAGATATCTTAGCGGACATACCGTCTCCTTTCAAAAACAATTTGTTTTGGCCAGATAGACCAAAAGTGGCTAAAAAACTAAACGAAAAAATACCTTCAGTAGAAGCGTCTAAGGATTGGCAAGAATATTTTAAAAAGAAAGAGAAAAAGAAGTTGGAAAAATAACAAGAAATTCAAGAAAGAAAAAGAAAACGACTTGAAGGCAAGGAAAATAAAAAATTGCAGGAGAAAAGATTGTGAAAGAGAATAAACCAAAATCACAAAAGCAGAAGAATGGAATATGTGAAACTGAGAAAACATAGAAAGAAAGTTGGTTTTGTAATATTTGTGAAGAAGACCGTGAAGAGGATATGATTAAGTGTCAAAAATGTTTGCAATGGATGATTGAGAGGTGTGCATCTGCTTCAAAAAAGGCAAAAAAATGTATTTGTCAAATTTGTGATGTACCTAACTTCCCTAAATAAAAAACTGAAAATAATAATAATTTAAGTATTTGAGTCTTCTTGCATTAAACTATGTGACGAATACTAGGAGTTTAACTGACGATAACTGGGACAGCCCCCTTTTTTGGATGACGAATAATGGTACATGGAAACGTTAATTCTGAATTTGAATAAAATAACATTTAAAGTTAAAATAAAGTGTATTTGTCTAAAACATATAAAAGATAACTTACCTCACTTATCACTAGAAATATTTTAAGACGAATACATTAATAAATGAATGTTATACTAAGTTTCATATTGCAAACATTGTCTTAACGTGACGATTACTGGGACATTTACCTTATGGCCGAAGTTTCGGAAAAACAGCCAAATTTGATGTTATTTGCGTTTTATTCAAAAACCGCTATTGATAGATGAAAAATAGCTTCGTGTTGAGAGGAGAAATCTACGTCGAATTATGTCCTTAGGAAATGGAGATGGATAAACAAATTTAAAATAAATATTTTCTAAAATCCTTCGATAAGTAGAGATAGCAGGAGCCCTATTCACTAACTTGTGCGAGTCGTCGTGTTGGAGCTCTCTCTCACAATTTAGCTTTACTGCGCATGTCACTCTCTTAAAATTAAAAAATTCTTATTCTGAAAAGTAAGATAATGCTCATATACTCCTATGGGAGTACTCTACTGGGTAAAACCAAGAGAGCTGTTAGATTTTGAGTAAATGGACTTGTGCACATTGTTTTTAGTCACGGAATTAGATAGATAAAGGCCAATAAAATGAAAATTGTAACCAGACATATGCCACGTGTCTCTTTAGTCTATGATTAAATATTAAATTAAATGCATGTTTAGATTTTGTAGATCAATTGCTTATTAATTGTTTTTAAAATGGATGATGACGATTTAGTGTTGCAAATGCTAATAGACAATGTTGAAGATGCCGTAGAACAAGATGCAAATAACATACCTCGCCTATTTCCTGGTCTTGTCCGATTTGAATTTTATTAAGCATTATTTTGCAAACCTACTAACAGTACATTAGAACTGATAATAGATGAAAGATAGTCATTCCACTTGGCAACGCTGGACAAAATGTAGTAGACGAATCGAATAATCGTGAATATGGTTTTTAAGTACTATGTGAGCGATCAGTGAGAGAGTACTCCTATCGATACCTATAATAATCGATGAGTAGTCGTGCACGAGCACTCTCATATGTTGCAGAATAGTGCACCAGGCAGGTTCCTAACTGTGCCGTCATTGATATAGAAGTAAAACGTAGGGAGACCGCTGTAGCATGGCACATTTTTCGCTGATAGGTATGGTGGAGTAAATGCAATGGCAGATATTTCAATTGTGAGTTGTGAACAATAAGAAGGACGATCGAGTGGTTTCAAAAAGGTAATGTACCGGGTATTCCAATAAGCCGATCTCTCGGCTATATATAAGAAACTATTCATGTTATAACTTTAGAAGAAAAAATTCCTTGGTAAAAGTGGCCAAGAGAAATCGCTGGAAATAACATTCACGAGTCTAGATTAACCGCTAGGGGGCGTAACCTGTGGAGAAAATTTAAAAACCAGTATTTTGTGAAATAGGTTCAATTATACCAAGTGTTAAATAAGTAAACTAGAAAGAGGCCTAAATTCCGCACACCCCTCAGGGAACCTGGGAGGTAAGTTTTTCTTCCTGAATGATTGCACGGGCTTGACACTCCCGAGGTACCCCAGTCACGTTTGTGTCGTCCTGTATTTGTCTTTAAATGTTGGCAATCTCAAGGTGTGAGACACTCCAGATACCGTGCACCCTCTGGATGAAACTTAACCTTATCGAGGTAACCAGGCTCTGCTTCGATGGACCGAATAATTCCTAGGCTACTCAATCTATGAGCTTATTTTCTGAATACCCCACTTTAAACGGGTCTCAAAAGAGACCTCGAACATATTCACCAGAAACATATGAAAACCCAATATTTTATGAAAAGTACTATATAATCACCAGAAAAGAAGACAGTTTTGAGAAAGTATCACCTTTCACAATCCGTAAATCACTTACCTCTTTAATAGGAGAAACTCAAAATACGAAAAAACTGAGAAATTGAACACTACTGATAGAAGTTAAGAATGAAGCACAATCTGAGAAAACAAAATTAATAAACAATTTGAATGATATGGAAGTTACAGTCGAACCCCATAAAACACAAAACATAGTAAAAGGAGTTATCACCTACAGAAGAAATACTAGAGAACTTGCAACCCCAAGGTGTGATAGAAGTTAAAAGATTAAATACCAAAATAGATGGAAAAATAGCGCCATCAGCTACCTTACTATTAACCTTAAAACCCTTAAAACTACCTGAAAAAATTAAAGCTGGATACATAAACATAAGGGTCCGCCCTTACATAGGAAACCCCCTACGCTGTTTTAACTGTCAAAAGTTTGGGCATACATCGGATAACTGCAGAAATGAAGCCATCTGCCCCTGATGCGGAAAAGCATCTCATGAAGAAAATCCATGTAATCCGCCCCCTCAATGTGTTAATTGTCTAAAAGAACATTCTTCGCGGTACAAAGGATGCCAAATATTAAAAATGGAACTTAATATACAAAAAATCAGAGTAACAGAAAAAATACCATACCGACAATCCCAACAAACCAACCCACCTCCCTTTAAAATCCCAACGAAAATTAATCACCACAAAAAACAAAATCCCTCTCCCCAAAAATGTCCCAACCACTACCTATAGCAGCAAAACCACAAGTGAAACAAATAATAATACAAAAACATATTACCTTAAACAGAGAAAAATCCTCTTCCTCTTTATCCTCGAAAAATACCTCTTCCAGTCGCAACAGTTCCGTAAACTAAATAAACCCAATAAAAATGAATAAGTTAATCCACTGGAGCCTAAACGGTATTAAAAATCACTTAGAAGAATTCAAACTACTTACTAATTAACCATTCCCAGGTACTTTCCATTCAAGAAACCAATCTTAAAACCACTGACCAACTTAAAATAGCAGGTTTCATTATAGAGAGAAGAGACCGCACTGATTTCCTCAGAGCCTCAGGAGGCGTAGAGGCGTAGGTTTACTCATAAAAGAAAATTATCCCTATAAAAGGATAAACCTCAACACCAACTTAGAGGCTCTTGCAGTCACCATCGTCGGAAATATAGAAACTACTATTTGTACTCTCTACCTTCCTCCATCAGCTAAAATCCACGCAAATGACATCACAAATATAATACAATGGTTACCATCCCCAATAATCCTGATCGGAGATTTGAACGCCCACAACACCATAAGGGGTTCAACTAATACAGACCAACGAGGCAGAATTATAGAAAATATAATCGAAAATGGAAATCTCCATGTATTTAACGATGGCTCTCCCACCTATATATCTTCCTCTACGTCCTCACTTTCATGTTTAGACATTACACTATGTTCCCAAATTCTCTCAAACAAACTATCAATGGAGTACTCAAGATGATACACATGGGAGCGGTCACTTCCCGGTCCTCCTAGAAAAAAACTCTCCTACTCCATGCATTAGACTAAATCACAAAAAAACAGACTGGGAAAATTTTAAACTACAGTATACGGCTCCCAACATCGACCTTTTAGGAACCGATGAAGCCGCAAATATTATTACTCAATCTATCATTGAAGCATATGAAAGTAACACACCAGAATTAAAAATCATTCCAAACAAATCTCCTGTGCCATGGTGGAATAGAGATTGCAGAAAAGCAATTAGGGAAAGAAAAAGCGCATTTAACATGTTTAAGCGCCAACCAACAAGCTACAATTTTATACATTTTAAAAAGTCCAGAGCAAAAGCGAAGAGAATTATAAAAGAGGCGAAAGTGTCTTCCTAGAACAAGTTCACCAACTCTATCAAGTTTAACGCCAGATCAAAAGACATATGAGACAAAATAAACAAATTAAAAGGCACGCCTACCAGAAACTTTTCAGGCCTAATAGAGAACAATGTGTGGATCGATGACACAGAGCATATAAGTCAGATATTCGCCAATCAATTCTCTACAATATACAACAAATATCCTAGCCACCATATTGTCACAAAAAAGCAAATACAACCGGTAAATATATCACACAACCTGCCAATCACAATAAATGAACTAAACTATGCATTGGAGAACAAAAAAGACACAGCTCCTGGACCAGATAACATAAGGATATCTATGATAAAAAACCTACCCGAAAATGGAATACATAGCCTACTCCAATTATACAACAAAATATGGGAAAACGGCCATATTCCCAAATTAACCAACACATTTCAGATCCAAGAATTTCCAGAGACGGTTTACCACAAGGCAGCATTCTCAGTCCAATCCTATTCACCCTCTATACAATGGATATTGAAAAAATCATATCACCAAAATCTAAAATAGTACAGTACGCCGATGATATTGTGTTATACACCACAGAAAAATCAGTTGAAAGATGTACAAAAATTTATAACGCGGAATTTGGTCCAATCCAAAAATGGCTTGATAATATTGGGCTGTCTATATCAGAAACCAAGACCGAAGTATGTATCTTTTCCAGAACTAGAAGTTGTCCGCAAAATCAGATAACCCTAGGTAAATACACCTTTCCCATAAAAAATACCATCAAATACCTTCGATTACTCTTAGACAAGAAACTTTTATGGAAAGACTGTATACACCAAGTAATCAAAAGAACTGAAAATTCAATGAATATATTAAGAGCTTTCTGCAATACAAAGTGGGGAGCGGATCCAAATACGGCATTACTCTTTTATAAAACAATGGTAAGGTCAATTATAGATTATGGAAGTCATCTATATGGGACAGCAGCTGAAACACACTTAAACAAAATTGAAGCCCAACAGAATAAATGTTTGAGAATATGCCTAGGATATAACAGATCCACCCCTATAAATGTTATGCAAGCGGAAGCAAAAATACCACCTCTTAAACTAAGAAGACAATTACTCAGTAATATGTTTATTACTAAAATAATAGCAAAGGAAGCATCATACCTCAACAGGTTACAATCATTAACAGTTGAGGTCCTCACCTATAAATACTGGTACTCAAAAAAAAACCCAGTTATAGTGGAAAGTCTTATGGAAATATCTAGCTACCAACACAAATTACATACAAACGGGAAACTACCTAACTTTACATACCTACCTGAAAATCTCTACCCTCAAAAAATACCAACATATTATTTCGAAATTCAAGACGAAATACCAAACCTGACTCAAACCAAATTCAATAAATTCAAAAACAAATACTGGCCAAATTACGAATATATATTTACAGATGGTTCAAAAGCAAATGAACAAACAGGCTGCGCGTTCTACCACATAAACCAAAAACATCATTCCAAATATACTTTACCAAAGGAGGCTTCTATATATACAGCAGAAATAACAGCAATTTTACAAGCAATGAAATACATATTAAATTCAGATAAAAATAGATATGTAATATTTACAGACAGTAAATGTGCAGTGGACAGATTAAAAAATATGAACATAAAGAGAACATTAAATCATATTGAAGCAAACATTTTGAACTTATACCACGAAATTCACACAAATAACAAAATAGTCATATATGTATGGATAAAAGCTCATGTTGGTATAACTGGTAACGAAACAGCTGATAAATTTGCAAAGAAAGCCATAAAAACAGGAGAAAAACTCCAACTTAAATTACCACCCTCCGACGTATTCAAATCACAAAAACAGAAAATTAAAGAAAACTGGCAAAACTCAATAATGAATCTACAACTGGATTAAAATTTAAAAAACATCAGGATAGGATCCCTAAACAAAGTTGGTTCTACAAAGAGGTGAACAAAAATTTTATAGTTACAATAAATCGAGTGCGTGCAAATCATGCACTTACTCCTGTATATAAACATCGGCTAAAAATGATTGATAACCGACACACATCATACTTGAGTGTCCGTTACATACCCAAAATATTAGGAAATTATATAATCAACTAATACAACCGGTAAATATATCATACAACCTGCCAATCACAATAAATGAACTAAACTATGCATTGAAGAACAAAAAAGACACAGCTCCTGGACCAGACAACATAAGGATATGATATCTATGATAAAAAATCTACCCGAAAATGGAATACATAGCCTACTCCAATTATACAACAAAATATGGGAAAACGGCCATATTCCCAGCGCATGGGAATTATCAATACTCATTCCAGTCCACAAACCAGGAAAACTTATATGCAGAAAAGAAAACTACAGACCAACAGCTCTCACTAGTCATCTATGTAAACTATTGGAAAAGATCATCAATAACAGACTAACTTGGTATCTACAGAAGCATCATCTCCTCATCCCTGAACAAGCAGGCTTTAGAAAAGAATACTAACGATCATCTAATAGGCTTTGAAATTGATCTACAAGACCCCTTCTGACTCCAAAGACATACCAACACACTATTCCTTGATTTGAACATATCCTTCGACACAATAAACAGGCAAAGTATAGTAAATGCACTCGAAGAATTCAATATAATTGGAGCAATGCTTAACTTCATACTCAACTTCCTCACAGAGAGAGTATTTCAGGTACGAATAAAAAACAAAACATCAGACATACTTTGGCAAAACTCAGGAGTACCTCAAGGTTCTGTCTTGAGTCTAACCCTCTTCATACTTGCAACTATCTATATACAAAAATGTCATGCCACCTAATATCAATTTTAGACTTTATGCAGATGATTTACTTATCTTTCACTCAGCTTCTGACCCAGAAATCAGCATACATAATCTACAAAACTGCGTAAACCTATTGGAGGAATGGGCAAATAATAACAATCTAGAATTCTCATCAAACAAGTAAAGTGGGGTTCATTTTTGTCGCAAAAGAAACTGTACAAAAAATATTAACATAACTATCAACAATCAATACATTCAGAGTAATACACACCACAAATTTGTAGGCCTCACCTTCGACTCAACACTAAACTTCAAAAATCACATAGAAGAATTACAACAAAAATATACAAAAGACCTCAGAATGATACGCATGTTATCAAATACAAAATGGGGAGCAAGCAAGGAATCTTTAATAAATGTATACCAAGCAACAATAAAATCTAAAATAGATTATGGTTCCATAGCATACTCATCTGCCCCATAAAGTTATCTACAACAACTTTCCCCATTAGAGAACTCTGCAATTCTAATGGCCATAGGGACGTTTCACAAAAGTCCCATTAACGTTATCTACTGTGAAGCAGAAGTAATGCCACCGGAACACCGACGGATGCTACTTACTATTAAATATGCAAACTCCTTAATATTCAAAAAACAACATCCTTCCTTCAACAAATTTTTCAATATCCGTTACCCAAATATACAACCCACAAACAAAAAATACAAACCTGGAGCAAATTATCAATATAAAGAAATTCAACATAAACTCAACTTGTAATATATGACTACAGCCCTTACAATTTCCCACCATGGAACACCTCTAACATACAAATGAATAAGGAGCTGACAATACACAAAAAATTCCACACCTCCTATACTGTTCAAACAGAAATTTCATCAGATTATAGGAAACTACAAAGAACAGCAAATTATATACACAGATGGTTCCATATCGAATGAAAAAGTAGGCGCCGCTTATCACACAAAAACATCAGAAAACAGCTTCAGCCTCCATAAATCAACTGAAATACTTACAGCAGAACTATTTGTAATACATAAAGCAATAGATTTCATCACAACTACTAATTATCGCAAATGGTTGATAGCAACAGACTCCATGAGCTCCCTTGACTCTATTAAAGCATACAACCCAGGTCACCCTCTTGCCAAGGAAGTAAAATATCAGTTAGAGAAAGCAAAAATTAAAAATAAAGAAACCATACTCCTTTGGATCCCTAGTCATAGGTATTGAAGGCAATGATAGGGCAGACTTCCTGGCGAAAGAACAAATGCATACCGCAAACGTGATAAATATGCTAAACCTAAAAGATCTGAACAATCATTCAATTAAACTAACTAGAAACCTAATTCAGTTAGAGTGTGACCTTCAAGAAGGAGACAATGAACTCTACAAAATCAAGGACATTCACTTTAACAAAAGGCAAATACAAAACCTACCAAGAAAAGATAAAATAGTCCTCACAAGACTAAGAATTGGATACACAAAGTTAACTCATGAATATTTATTATCAGCAGAAGAACTACCAATATGTGAGACCTGCAACTCTACAATTACCGTTAAACATATAATTATGCATTGCGGGAAATATACACCATATAGAATCAAATATAATCTACCTATGAATATCAAATTACTTTTCTCAGAAAAACACTTAGAACAACTACTAGGATACTTAAAAGATACCACATTATACAGGTTAATATAAAATAAGAAAACACTCATATAATATCACATAGAGTAATGACGCTAAAAAGGTCATAGATACCGATGCGTCTATAACCCATACTATCTATTTATCTAAATTTCGCACAAATTTGTTTAAGTACTTTTTTATTTTTTCAAATAAAAGATGGAGCAGAGTGGGGAAGTGTTTGTGGATAAATACCGATAACATTAGAAAGGGTGTAGTTGAATTAATTACATCTACTATAAAACAACTGCATTTAGTTTTAATTGTCATTGGTAGAGGGTCCTTTCGAATGAGAAAAATTAAAATTAGTTTTTCTTGAAAATGTTTAATGGAGACACCTAATTATTGTAAATTATAATGCGACTGGATTAAATTCGTAACAAAATGGCGCAAACCGTATGTTGATAGCTTTTGTCGAACACGAGATATAAATAAAAACGCCTAAAGATAAGTAAGTATAGTATTGACTCACCTTGTATTATAACCAGTGACCACTTTAGTCTCACATGTTAGAAACTATGTTAGACCCAAGGGATCTGAAGGTAGAGTTAAAATGCCGAGGGATTTGAAGTACAAATAGAAACGTACAACCCCGATGCCTTGCCAAGAACTTTAGAAGTCCGTACTCGATGCCCAGCCAAGCATTTTAGAAGTCCATCCTAGATGCCCAGCCAAGTTTGGTAAAATATGTAGTATTTATTAATTTTGTTCGTTAGTTTTATAAATAAATGATTGAAAATGTCTTGTTATATGAGGGAGCCGGAAAAATCATATGTATAACATGGGTGTAAAGTGCCTTTTCCTCTTTCGAATAAACTTCATTCTCGGGAGGAAAAGTAGCACTTTCCTTCCTTGTTATCCATACTAAAAAATGGAATTGCTTATTTGAATGTACGTGTCAATTCAATTGATAATGAAAACGTTATCATACGAATCCAAATTTGAGTATACACACTATTTACCACATGTTTTGAACATATGAATCTTGCAATTTGTCATAAAACTGAACAAAGCACTCTATCAATTTATATGCTTCTTTTTTTTTCAAGTTTCCGACCTAGAAATAAATCTGATAACGATTATATCCTACTAACAAATCACCAGACAGGATGTTGGTCTAGTATTGGTAGAAAAGGAGGCGTTCAAGAAGTGAATCTCCAAAGTCCTCAATGTACTACGAAAATTGGAACACCCATTCACGAATTAATGCACGCCGCTGGTTTTTTGCATGAACAAAATAGGCACGAGCGAGACGAGTTCGTTACAATTCATTGGAATAATATTATGAAAGGTTTGTTATTCAACTACTAGTCTATGTAATATTTGTATCAAAATTTCAATTTGATTTTGGCAGAAATTGAAGTTATTTTGGTAGGTAGCGATTTACCGAGATAATAGTGCTATTCAACACTTCGATCTTGATTCCGATTTTGTTTATAATCGAAATAGAAAACGGATTGATGTTTGTTGAACGACCAAAAAAAATTGTCATTTGTCATGTCATTGAAAAAGAAAATCTGCTTCAGAAAGCTATCAGTTTACCAGACAAGGCTCGTTTGAATGCAGCATTTTCATAGTAATACGGAGCATGGTTGAACGCTATACCGTCGGCCCCATTAGGTACGCTTTTAGATGACGAAAGTTTCCGTATTTCTATTGGCCTCCGCTAGGGTTGTCAAATTTGTGTAAAACATCGCTGTCGTTGCGGAGCTGATGTTGATGAATATGGTAGACACGGCCTAAGCTGCAAATTAAGTGCCGGCCGTTTTTCACGTCATTCTGCAGTAAATGACCTAATCAAACGAGGCCTGTCATCTGCAAAGATTTCCTGTTCGTTGGAACCGTTAGGTACTTGCCGCGACGACGGTAAACGTCCAGATGGTATGACCCTCATTCCATGGCAACGCGGGAGACCATCAGTTTTATGGGATTTCACTTGCACTGACACTTGGGCTCCGTCCCATGTCCGATCCACATCTACTTCCGCAGGCGCTGCAGCTTTACAAGGCGAAACTTTTCAAATCAATAAATACAAAAATTTGGAGAATATTTACATTTTTATTCCTGTAGTAATTGAAACCTCTGGTGTTTTTGGTCATGAAGCTTTAAAATTCATTGAAGAAATCGGTAAAAAAATATCAGTAGAAACCAATGATTCAAGAGCAACTTTGTTCTTTATACAACAAATGAGTATTGCAATTCAAAGTGGAAACGCTTAATCTTTTCTCGGTACGTTTCCCCGTTCTAAGCCTCTAGAAGAACTTTTTATGAAACCTCATAAGGAACATAATTCTTCTACCACTTTCAAACTTACTCACATTACAGACCCTAAAACGTGATCTTTCCTTTTTCCGAAATTCTTATTCAACATCTTCATTCTCTTCTTCAGAATGTGTGCCTTCTGATAATACATGCGATGACAATTTAATAAATTATGCCTCCAACAAGCTTTTGGGCCTTAGCGTACTAAAAAATATAGATAACCACCAGTCAGATGATGTCTCATTCATAGGAATACCGAAGAAGATGTCTATGCTAGAAAATGATGCGATTTCTATACGCAATAAATTATCTTTGACCAAAACAAAATATAAAACTGATTTACCCCAAATAGAGTTGGAGACATCAAATAAAAAGGTAAACGACCAAATGGAAGTTATTTATACTGACAGTGTGGCATACTCTAACAATACTAATATAGACAATTTGTATGATGATGATGATAATGGAAATCACACATCAGTAGCCGATTTGAGTAAAAATTTTAATGACATACTCTCCAGAACAGTAATAAATGGAACTAACCTCGCCAATAAGACAACTGAGGTTAGATCCAAAATATCTGATGTGACCAATAGAGTGAAACCAATAAGTACAAAATCTATATCAACCAGAGTTAAAAAATCTAGTAATAATTTTTCGCTGACAAAAAAATGTCATTGCCTCCAACAAGTGTCATAATAACCGCGATGTTTTGCAGTCAAATTCAAAATTGGAAGAGAATGAAGACGTAGAAAAAAATAATGGTTCAGAAGTCGATAGGGTCGTAGTAACTGAGGAATCAATAAACATCAATTCCCTTTCTAAAAATAGTCCTAGTGTTAACAACTTCTCTTCATACATTTCATTTTCGATTGAAGATTATCAGAAAGGGAGTGATACTCAACAAAAACAAAAGAACACGTCTAAAAATGATGTAGATAACAAGGAATATATTAACAAAGTGAACCAGACCAATGATCTATCGACATCATCCAAACTTTCTAAATCCGTAATACCTACATCAAATTCAGTAGCAAACAAAATCAATTCAAATTCCTTACCACGCCGATCAAGTGTGAAAGATAATAATAGAATCCGAGATTATTCGTACAATGATAGTAGTTGCTAAAGAGCACTTAACAATATATCCACAATCAGATCCATAAAAGGTATTCCTCAAGAATCTTTGGGTCTCAAAGGCCTCAAAAATATTGGTAACACATGTTCCATGAATAGTATTATCCAATCTATTAGGATATCAAAAGAAAGACGCAGACATAAACATATCTAGAATGAAAGGAAGATACACTCAACATGATGCACAGGAGTTTCTTCGTTACCTATTAGCAGGACTTCACGAAGATGTCAACAAGGTATATGAAAAACCAAAGCTCATATTAACAGAAATTGATGACAAATTTACAAGAAAGCACAAGAATTTTGGTTGAGATATGCGAGAATGGACAATTCCAAGATTGTGGATAACTTTGTCGGTCAATTAAAATCAACAATCAAGTGCACACACTGTGGTCACTGTTCAGTTACCTTCGATCCATTTTGGGATTAATCCCTTTCGATACCACAAAGAACAGGTCAATTACGACTTCCACAATGTTTAGATTCGTTTACAAGAGAAGAAACACTCGACGGTGATGAGAAACCAATTTGTTCGAAATGTAAGGAACGAAGACGATGCATTAAATCATTCTCAATTCATACATTTCCGAAATTATTGGTTATTCACCTGAAACGCTTTTCGCAAACAGGAAGATTTAGTGGAAAACTTAATGTTTTAATAGATTTTCCAATAGAAGGGCTTGATATGAGCCATTACGCGGCTGATAATGTGGAAGCTTGTATGTACAACCTCTACGCTATATCAAATCACTGTGGAACCACTTATAATGGTCACTATACAGCATTTTGCCGACATCCCTACACAGGATAGTGGCACGAATATAACGATTCAAGAGTGCTATTAATATCGTGGAAATCTTTAGTCAGTGGAGAAGCATATGTTCTCTTCTATGAACAAGATGACACAAAATATCACCTTTAAGTTTAATAATTTTTTTATTAGTTTTTAAATTGTATATTTTCATTGTGAACCAATGTCATATTTGTTTTTTTTCTACAAAATTCATTTATATATTCATATATACATTGTATATAAATAAAATGTGCTTGATTTTAAAAATCAAATAAATCAATATTGACATAATCTCATCGTTATTTTGGTTCATTTCACACTTTTCACAAGTTCATTTAGTTTAATCACGTTTAATTTTATCGAAGCTGCTCTGTTAACTAAAAATGTAATATACAATTGCAAAATATCACTCACATCACATAACCCATAGACAAACAGTAGTTTATTTAAATTTCTCCACCAATCACATGCTTCCGATTTACGATTGTTTTCAATAGCATCATAATGTTAGACCGATTATAATCAGAGTGATCGATTGATATTGAAAATGTATGTTGAACATGTTGTTTTTTAAATGACAAGAAATTATTGTAATCGATTGTTGCGTTGAATAGCACTAATGTGATATACAATGAAAAACTGGAGAGAGGAGTATTAGTAACTCTTGATTTCCAATTTCTTAAACTGGACAAAAATTGTCAAATTGAAAAGTGAAAATTTTTCTGGAAAGAATACTCACAGAGGATATTTTCCTATAATAGGCATGATGACTGATTTTGTCATCTCCTTCTACAGTGTAGGTACACATCTCCTATTTCCGAAACATTAATTATTTCAGCGATAAACTAATTTTTAACGAAAATTATTGCATTTTATTCTATTTTCATTCTATATTTGAATTATGCGCGAAAACGTATGTTACGTCACATCTCAGTAGATATTGTATTGTGTTTATGATTAACGAAGAACGTTCTTCTTCTTCTTTTTTGAGATCTTGGGCTCAATTCTTCCGAACTATTTACCCAGACGAAATTTCCTACCTAGATAATTATAAGCAGTAGTAATACCACAAGTGATTGAATTTTCGCGATAAGTCTGTCGATTCATTTTTGAACGAAACTGAATTGTTTCGAGAAAACACCACGAGTCCGCAGGACGAGTGGTGTTTTCTCGAATCAATTCAGTTGAGATCATAAATGAAAGACAGACTTATGAGATAAATTCAATCACGAGTGGAATTTTATTAGACTATTTCACAAACAGAGTGAAAGATAAAAAATCTGAAATTCGGCAGGATTAGAGGAAATTGGCAAAAAAGTTGACCTGAGAAATCAATAAATTTCAATGAACAGAAAACATTGACATCGAAAGAAATGCTACACTACCAACAATAACCATAACATACTGAAATATTTTTCAATTATAATTATTATAAATGGTACAGTTATTATATACAATGTTTTGAGCTTGATTATTTGAACACGCGCTTGTACTTGCAATATTTGTTACATCTTGATTGCTATAATTTCTGACATTTGCTAAATCGTCTTCACAACACATTCCTTGTAATAAGAACCATCGATTTTCCTCATGTTGAAGCCCCAGTCCTTCAAAATAATAGCTAGTCTCTCGACAGGCGTTGCTTCATCTAATAGGTATTTTCGTTCATCGCAAAATCTGGTAAATTGCTTCCAAATGTACTCCTTCGATTTCCTCGTATTTTTCGGTACATTTTCATCGATTTTTTCGTTGATTGATTCGATAGAATTCATCCCAAATCTACTCATTTTTGAATGCGTGCACAGCGTAATCACTTATATTTGACGTTTAACTGTCACATGCACTGTAAACAAATCTGACAACACCGAACTTGATAGGCCAATCAGAGTCAAGAGTCAAGTTTGGTATTATCGGTAAGCCGAACTTGACTAGAGCTTCTGATTGGTTCATTTCGTAGGTGAGTGAAATAGTCAGTAGTAATACCGCAAGTGATTGAATTTTCGCGATAAGTCTGTCGATTCATTTTTGAACGAAACTGAATTGTTTCGAGAAAACACCACAAGTCCGCAGGACGAGTGGTGTTTTCTCGAATCAATTCAGTTGAGATCATAAATGAAAGACAGACTTATGAGATAGATTCAATCACGAGTGGAATTTTATTAGACTATTTCACAAACAGAGTGAAAGATAAAAAATCTAATAGGTATTTTCGTTCATCGCAAAATCTGGTAAATTGCTTCCAAATGTACTCCTTCGATTTCCTCGTATTTTTCGGTACATTTTCATCGATTTTTTCGTTGATTGATTCGATAGAATTCATCCCAAATCTACTCATTTTTGAATGCGTGCACAGCGTAATCACTTATATTTGACGTTTAACTGTCACATGCACTGTAAACAAATCTGAAAACACCGAACTTGATTAAGATTAGCTACTGCTCCACAATCGCACAAAGGAGACTCTACCAGTCCCATTCTGTTTAGGTGATCTTTGCAATAACAGTCCCCAATTCTTAATCTTGAATAAGTAGATAATTTAGATTTGTTCAATTGGCTTTCACTAAACCATGGCTTTTTAGGGAAGTGATCCAATAGCCTGTGTAAATGTTGACCTTTCAAAACACACAATTCTCTCCATTCTTCTTCCCATAATTCGTAGATATCAGATTTAATATTAGGTAAAATATTTCTATATTCAACCAAGTTGAAATTTATATGATCCAACTCAAGGCTTTTGTTGGCGAGCGTTTCTGCCATCTCGTTCCCCTTTATGGAGGTATGGCTCGGAATCCATCCCAAATTTATAAGAATGTTATTTTTCTTAGCCTCCCATAAATCGTGCCTGATCCCCAGCTCTGTGTTTTCCGAGGAGCCGCTGATACCACATCTAGTTATTTTACTTAATGCACTTGCTGAGTCTGATAATATTAACGCTTTAGATATGTTACATTCTATAAACGAAGAACGTTAAGAATATATTTTTTGTTTGTCAAAAATATGAATAGAAAAAAGAAGAAGATACTACATTACAAATATTATAATAGTTGCGTTCGATTTGCAGGCTCAACCAACCCACACTGCTCTCAGAGTACTTGTTAGTGTCACGACAAATATAAATAGAACGCTTGCGTGTGCACCATACCTCAAAAATTGTTTCTATCGTTATTTATTTGTGATCTTTGATTTCTCGTTTCTTATGCCTCTGACATGAATGAAATGATTGAAAAATTGATAAAATGAATTCTGCTATAATAACACAAATCAAAAACGAAGTATAACATCATTATGCATATGTGCATGAAACACGAATAAAATTGTTGGCGCTTGAGGGGAAAGAGAAGAAAGTTTGTGGGTCAGGGCGCGCCTGTGCGCTTAAGCAAAAGTCAAAAAGAACGCGAACGTTACACTCGAGTTTGCTCGAGCGATCAAATCAAACGCCACGAATATGTAAAGAAACTGGTAAGCTAACCTCAAAATAAATTATGACATAAATTTAAAAATCGCTTGTGTGAATGGAATTTATGATTAATAATAATGTACTTACAAGGAAGTTTTCACTTTTCGAAATTCAGAAGAGCAAAAGTCTTTATTTTATGCAAGAAACTCTTCCAATATCAACAAATCCGTTGTGGCCAAATTAGAGCAATTTGCCTTATATGAAATTATGTAAGAATTTGCTAAAATTGTAGAAGAAACTCATTCATAGTAATTTGAGATTTATACTGTTTTGTTTTATACTTTAACCTATAATATAAAGTACAAAACAAGTAAAATAACAGTAAGTAGCAAATAATTTTTGTTGAAAAACTATATCACCTTAATAGTTATTTTAGAATAAAAATTGCGGAAAATAGTGTAAACGTCTAGTTCTGATGAAAGCGATACTGCTGAGCCAAAAAAAGCAAGCAAAATTGAGACAACAAATTGATTTTAATTTGCATTTTGATTTATAATAACACTACATTTCTGTCAAAATAAATTTTCAGAAAAACGCATTTTCATTTATCAAATTTTAGAGTAAGGGAAAAAATAGGTGAATAGGGATTTTTTGTGTTGGTAGAGATATAAATGGTTACCATCACTGATTTACTGAGAAGTGACGTCAAACGCTGTTTCGGTCAACATGGCCGATTGCAGTATTACATACTTTTATTTTCCTGAAACTCTTATTAATCTAAATGTTTATATTAAAATTAGGTCATTTTTCAGAATCCTTTCATCACATATTTTTCTCTAAAACCATTTACTTTTTGAATCCTTGGTACTGTTAACACTCCTATTTTAATCTGATTTTACGGACTAATAATTTTGTTCTCATCTTACTTATCCAGGATGAAAATCACTGTACGTGTTCCACAAAATTCTCACAATACTCTGCTTCCAATCAAAACAACCTGTTAAAGCAACTCAAAAGGGTTGAACTATTAAATTGGTCTCGTGGATGAACTGAATAGCCCCAACATTTCGATTTAATAGTTAACGATGTAAATTACAAATTTGGCTATCCTCTTTTCAACAGTCTCTATTCCGAGGTTCCAATGAAGATCGCTGTTAAATGGCAAGCATCTAATAAGTGATTTTTGTAATATTTTGGACAATCTAATATTTATTATTTTGACTGTCTCGACCCTTACTTCGTGGAATATGCTCATATTAGTGTTTTTAAATGAAACTCAAGGTCTCTAGTTAATTCCACAATATAATACAAGTTATTGAAAATTCTAAAAAATTGACAATTGTTTCGATAAATCAATATCATCGTCAGATTCTGACGATGATATTGATTTATCGATCGTGCGAGCGGGAGTATATCGCACTGTTGGAATGCCATTGCTTATGGCTCAAGTCTTCATCCGGGACAATATGGATGCACAACGATACATTCAAGAAATATTGGAGCCTCATCTGATTCCTTATCTGAGGACACTTCAACATCCAACTTTCCTGCAAGATATCGTTCAGCCCCATATAGCCAGACAATCATTGGACGACTTCTACGAAGCTCAAATTCTTCTATTATCTTGGCCCCCAAGCAGTGGGGGAGCAGGGCCAACATTTGATGTGGGCAAGTTACATTTAGCGAGGCCCTCTGGTAGCGCAAGAAGCGATACATTAGAAAACAGTTGATAAATACGTTTTTTCCACTACTAGCTATGAAGTTGACAATTATTGCGTCTTCTAGCCAAGTGAGAAGTTGAATTTCTCTATTAGTGGTTAACACTCTTTTCTATTATTAACCTAGATCAATAATAGACAAATTGAAATGTTTTTAGAATCCAGGGATAGTAGTTGAGCAAAAACGTGTGCAACATAATTTTGTGTACCCAGGAGATTCTCTTTAACGTATTTGCTTTTTGAAATTACCTAACACGATAAAATTATTTGAATAAAAATGCCATTAGTTTATAATTCACGCTCAACCAATAATGACTGATGACATCCCGTAACTACAACATGGCGATAATTACAAACGTTGGGTGCGTTCAGAAGACACAACCGTTGCGTGAATGTTCTGTGAACGCACTTTGATACATAATATTATACGCTGAAATTGTTACTTCATAATAATTCCTGTTTTTTTCACAACTAGCACGTTTTCTTACATTATAATCATGTGATAATGGATCCTGCAAACCTTCTAATAACGCAAGAATTAGATTGTATCTAACCATAATTTCAATATTAATGTTTTCCAAAGAAATGATCGTTCAGCAGACACACGTCAACTATTCTTATTTGTTGCTCAGTGAGCGCTCATCAACGGTTCAGTTATAAGTTATGTTTTATGAAAGCACCTGTTGTTTACAAATACGTTTTACTAGTGGAAATGTTAATCTGCATAAGACTACTTGATTATTGTTTCATTAGTGAAAAGGCGAATTTACATTCTTGTGCTACTCGATTTATACAAGAAATTCTTTTAATTTTTGTCTTAACGTTGGCTAGTAGTGAAAAAAATTGTATATACACCACGGTGATGAAGACATTTATAGGCCTCGCACCTTATTCCGCTCGGGGCAAAGCCCCTTGCGAAATAATCTTGGTGCTAGGTCAATAATAACAGTCTGAATAATATACTATTACTAAGTACTTTATTATAATGCACAATGCAATCTAAATTATTTTTTAAGCATTACAGAAATTGAAATTTCCTGCTTTTGGTCTTACTATACTCTTTAATCATTGTACCATAATTAAGATTAGCTACTATGTCTGCTGCAATGAATAAAACTGCCAAAGCTGAAAGTCTTTTCTGACCCATTGTACTTATTCAATATTTTTTTTGTTAATTTTGAAAAGCTCCTTTCATCGGAGGCTGTACTTACTGGTATCGTTAGCAAAATTCGATACACAATGTATAGATTTGGGTAAATTTCTTTCAAGTTATTTTCAATTATGTATTGAAACAGTTCTTTCACATCTTTAGTGAAGTCTGGTACATTAAGGATCATTGTTTGTAATTCTTCATACAGGTTGGAAATAACTTATTTCACTCACTTGCAGGACTGTATGTAAATTTTGACAGCTGATTAATATTTGTTCTTTTGGTATTTTTTTTAATTTGCTAATATCGCAGAGAAAAACTCGCACCTCGAGGCCGCAGGCGGTGGCCCACGTCGCCCACGATTATCGCCGCCTCTGCCCTCAAGATCCCCGGATTTGTCCCTAATTAAACAAGTGTGAGATATAATCTGTAGAAGGTTAAGTCCTCAAACGCTGTTGGCTCTTCGACATGAGATAGAGGCGGCATGGAATGAGATACTCCGGGAGGATATTGATCACTCCATGATCTGTATGTCAAACAATACCGAAATAAAATACTTTTTCCACTACTAGCTATGAAGTTGACAATGATTGGGTCTTCTAGCCAACTGAGAAGTTGAATTTCTCTATTAGTGGTTAACAATTTTTTTTATTGTTAACCTAGGTCATTATTGGACACATTCAAATGTTTCTAGAATCCAGGGATAGTAGTTTAACAAAAACTTGTGCAACATAATTTTGTGTACCCAGGAGATTCTCCTTAACGTATTTGCTTTTTAAAATTACCTAACACGATAACATTATTTGAATAAAAATGCCATTAGTTTATAATTCACGCTCAACAAATAATGACTGAATGACATCCCGTAACTAAAACACGCTGGGTGCGTTCAGAAAACACAACCGTTGCGTGAATGTTCTGTGAACGCACTTTGATACATAACATTATACGCTGGAAATGTTTCTTCATAATAATTCCTCTTTTTTTTACGACTCACACGTCTTCTCACATTATAATCATGTGGTAATGGTTCCTGCAAATCTTCTATTGCATAGGTTATAATATTTCTGTTTGTAGCAATTATATTATCATCATCTAGTAACTAAAGAATTAGATTGTATCTAGCCATAATTTAAATATTAATGTTTTCCAAAAAAGTTATCGTTCAGCAGACCTTGGTCAACCATTATTATTTGTTGCTCAGTGAGCGCTCATCAACGGTTGAGTTATAAGTTATGTTTAATGACCGCACCTGTTGTTTACAAATAAGTTTTACTAGTGGAAATGTCAATCTGTATAAGACTACTTGATTAATGTTTCTGTACGAATTTGAATTAACAATTAAATTCTTCCTGTAATCTTTACTTTAACTTCTCCCCGTATAACATAATTTATATATCCTGCACATATCATACACAGAAATATCATTCTTCTGAAATATTCAATATTTCTTTAAACACGCAAAAATCCATTTTAACGTTATTTTCACATAAGAAACACAGATAGTTATTGCCTTACAATTTTTTCCACTTAATATTTCAATGCAAACGACATCAGCTTAAACCTTATCGCTTTACAAAAACTATCGTCGAAACTCCTTCATCTGTAACGAACAACACTTTTTTCATGCACAAAAAAACCGACCCAGTGTTTATCTTTCACTCCTGTATTTGACCGTTACATTTTAAACTCTCGCCTCCCATTGGTCAACGTTCCCCGCCATATCACATGATTTCCCACTTCTTCACCCAAACATAAATATGAATAATACCCAATTTTTCACCACTTCCCAGTCATCTTTCATACAAAATGTTAATTTAGTTACGAGAAAATACCGGCATTTTGTACCGGTATTTCATGATACATCCTATCATTAATCACCTAAAGTGAATAAATCAATACATCTTACCGTAAGCAGTTCGTGATATTCTTAGTTGTGCCGCAAAATGAGCAACATGTAAATTAATGCCAATATACGAAGAGTGCAAGTGATCAGCGAATTTTATTTAATAAAATATCCGACTAAAAGTAATTATTACCGTGAAAACGGTTGGTCCTTCGTAGCCCAGTAAAAAGTGATTAACATACAAGCAAATACGACTTCCCGCATTTTGCTGTCCCATTATTAAAAATGAGAACGCAAAACAGTTTCATTAAAGGAAAGGCGAATTTACATTCCTGTGCTACTCGATAAATACAAGAAATTTTTTTAATTTTTGTCTTAAATTTGGCTGTAGTGGAAAAAATTGTATAAACACCAGGGCGATGAAGACATTTATAGGCCTCGCACCTTATTCCGCTCGGGTCAAAGCCCCTCTCGAAATAAGCTTGGTGCTCAGCCAATAATCACAGTCTTCACCACCTTGGTGTATAATATACTATTATGTTCCATCAAATTCTTCTTCTAAAAGAAAAAGTTCCGTTAATGTTTTTGTTTTTTCTTCTTGTTTATATTTGAATTGTGGTAGAACTGGTCATATTTTTACGAAATATCGTTCTCCTAAGTTTATTCTTTGTTATGGTTTTGATGCTAAAAACACTACAAAACCAAATTGTAGTTTTTGCAATCCAAAAAACGAGGTTCGGACTGGTCGTGTGAATCTGTGATTTCCGAATGTCATGAATTGTGGTAATCCATGGCTCTTCATTTTTATCAAATCGAGGAATACTAGTTTATCAGACAAACGGGATCTGTTTTTGCTGGTTTACTGGACACATCTAAAATGGGAATTTGTTCCAAAGGTGTACAATTACCAACGCCTCCATTTCTAACTTCTGATCTTATTCTCAGACTCTTGTGAGATCACCTAAACTGCCAAGCTGTTGGATTGTTATTTCATCCACCTTTGGATCTGATTGAAAGTACATGAAGAAGTACAGGCACCAAAAAGGAAGAGCGGTCGGACACAAAAAGAAGTCGATGAAGATGTAAGATATGTTATACGAAGAACTGTTCGTACGTATTTTATTAAAATCTAGTAACAACAAAAAAGAAAGTGCTGGAAGCTGTTAAAATGGGTAAGGAGACGTTGAGCAAATATTACTTGGCCTGAATTTTAGTTATGGGAAAATTAATAGCAAGAGTGTTTCTATTGAGAGATCTGAAATAGCATTGTGGAAAAGAAAGTATTTAAAGAAAATTAACGAGTTTTGGAAGCAAACAAGAAGGATTTATTATATGGATGAACCATGGATCAACGAGGGGCATACGGTGAAAAAAGTATGGTAACATGGAAATGTGGGAAATGCACGGAAAGCATTTATTGAAGGCTGGTTAACCAGTTTAAAAATGCCCTCTGGAAAAGGCCGTCGTTTAATAATTACACATTTAGGAAGTGATAGCGGATTTGAGTTAAATGGCGAATGAATATTTAAGGCCAGGAAAACTGAAGACTACCATGAAAACCAGAACGCAGAGGTGCACGAAAAGTGGTTTGGACGAATAACTGAAAATTTGGAACCAGAATCTGTCGTCGTTATGTGTAATGCTCTTTACCACAGCCGATACTGCGACAACAGGCCACAATAGGCCACAATAGGCATGGAGAAAAGCTCAAATTCACGAATGGTTGTGGGATAAAGCATCCCTTGCGAGGAAATCAGTGTAAAGAACGAACTGCTTCAAATTGTGAAGATATATGCCTAAACATATAAGAAACTTGTAAAAAAGTTAGCATTGAGACATGGAATCACTATATTAAGGTTACCTCCGTATCGTTGTGAGTTGTATCCAATTGAATCAATTTGGACACAAGTTAAAGGGAATAAGGCATGGGAAAATCGAACGTTAAGCTGGCCGATGTGGAACGCCTTCTTAAACAATCATTGCTCACGTTCAAAACGAAGAAAAGAAAATGTGGGTTGTAGATAATATGGCTGATAAAGTTATTGATGATATTATTATCAATGTCGGTAAAATGGGTAGTGATATTGATGATGGAAAGTTGGGGAAATGACAAAGGGTAAGTTCAAACATAGTTTTTTAGTGTTACGAGTTTTATTTTTGTACCTATATTGAAAAAAAATCCTTTTGTTTTAATTGAAGATAGTTTCGGAAAATGTAACAGTGCTATTTTAAACCCCGTAAAAAAACGTCCACGCCACTGTACAATACTTATAATAGTACAGGCAGAGGTCATTGTATTTCTCAAATTTTTTGGTTTTAGCGAAGTATATTCGTTCGGTAGTTTGTATCGTTTCGAAATATTAGATTACAATGAAATCAGCTGATGGGGTGTGTGTTATATAACTGACTATACATCTTATTCTGAATTGCGCATTGCTTGGCCAATTTACCAATCATTGTTAAAATTATTGATTGAAACTGTATTTGGCTGGACTTGCAGTACAATATTTTTGTAACTATTACAATGCAGCAATAGTAGCAGTAGCAGTAGTAGAAGTAGTACTCAAATTCCTAAAATACAGTAATATAACTAATTTTATAAAATTCTAATAAAATATTACTTACGTTTGCCTCTATCGTTTCAATCTTTCGAATGACAAATTTTTTTTGACATCCTTCAAATTTCAGTTTGAAGGTAGTATTTACATTTCTTCGATAGAGACAACTTAAAGTCTTACAGTATAAATTAACGTATTCTACAGTATGAAATAATATAAAACAATAAATTAACAATTGCATTTAAAAAAGTTAGTTAGCGTACTATTCTTCACAATAATCGAATAGAATACTGACATTGAATCTTATTTTCCAATGTTAAACATTTTTTAATATTAAATTGAAGAAGCAATAAAGAAAGTGGATTGAGACACAAATTAATCAAACTCTTTTTTTATATATTTATAGGAAAGCGAAGCAATTGATTCTTGTTCGATTTCTAACTAAATATAATTTTTCACAGGGAAAGAAAGTAATTTCAACAAAGCAGAAGAAGGCTACGCGAAAGATTATGGTATACCTTATGATTTCATATCTGTTATGCATTATTCAAGCACTGCATTCTCCTATAACGGCCAACGAACAATATCCCCGAAGGTAAGAATTTAACAATCATTTGCCTCGTTGACTCTCATTTGGATTGCGCCCATCCCATATTCAGTAGTTGTTTGTTTACCATTAAACAACAAGATTTGGGAATCTTCTAAGCTGGCGAGTGGCATACACAAGTACCTAAATAACCTGTTGGGTATTTCTCTAGGCATCGTGAGTCGTTTGAGAAACATTGAGTTTCAGAAAAACAGGATTTGTTCACTCTACAAATGTAGCTTAAGACCATCATGGTTTGATTTTAGACTTCTACAGTATTTGAGAAAGGTAATGTTTCAGATTATGAACATAATGTGAAATCAACTGCAATCAATAAAACTTGATTGTTTGAAACTGATATATTCACCTCTATTTAGAGAAGATTACGTGGATATGAAAAGTTGCTTATCAGTACACATGTCACAGAAAGTTCACAGAGTATGTACACAGAGTGACCTAATGTACCATACGCTTTTCAGTTGACTGTAACGTTGAGAGCAACTGATGGTTGCAAGGCATTCTTTAATAACCTGATGCTGAGCATTATAAGCTTTGTGCCTATTTATTAAGTTAGTAAGAACAGTGTTGTTGATATTTTTTGTTCCAGAATGTTTTATACACATCGAGAACATTGCAAAAGATGCTTTTATGATATTATTTTTATGATACTGTGCTTGACCCGTTTTTACTCTACATTATTTATTTTGATTTCTGTTTGCCTTCTAGGAAATGGATAATATCGAGAAGATGGGACAACGAAATGGATTCAGCAAGGGAGATATCACTAAAATTAATGCAATGTACAATTGTCCTGAGAAGACTCAACAATTAAACATAACCGGTGAGACAACCAACGAAACTATTGAGGGTAATAACAGCGCAGTTTTAGTGGAGAGGAATCCATTTTGGCAGGCTGCTAACAGCTTATTCTCCATATTTATGAAAAAACTGCATTGGAAATAAATAGATATGAAACGATTGTTATTTGGCATTCAATAAAGAACTTGTTGGTGATTGAGACATATATTACTGGTTGAGCTTTTTGTCGATTTATTCGTTCATGTTACTGTGTACATTACTGACAACGGTTTTCAGGATTTTAATTATGAAACAATATATATATATATATATATATATATATATATATATATATATCCAAATCCAACTCCAATGAGTATGTCTACCAGAAACACACTTAGACTCCAACACCAAAATTATCAAAATAGGTTCAAACACAATCCTTATCAACCTAGAAATTTTATCTCGGAAGAACTCCATAATTTGTATTGTATTGTATTGTATTAATGATGAATCCGATAATTTTTTAGAGACACCAGCCTCGGAACCAAATCAAACATTATCGAATTATTAAACTTAAATAATTCAGAAAGTGTGTTACCCTATATAATTTTCCCAGAACAAAATCTAAAAGTTTTAATCGATACTGGTAGCACAAGATCCTTTGTGACACCAGCTGTAGATGAAAAATATTTCAAAAAATCTTATGTCAAAAACCCATTCCATGTAAAATCTGCCTTTGGTAGCAGCCAACAAAATTTGTGCACTTTTATTCCAATCCCAAAAATGTTTAATTATAGGAAACCGCTTAAATTAGAATATTGCGTTTTCAAATTTCACGATCATTTTGATTGTTTGTTAGAATTCGAATATTTAAAAATACTCAATGCAATTATTGACTTAAAGAATAATTTGCTTATGACTCCTTATACTCAAATTAAAACTGGATCCACGAATTGTATAGTAATGCCTCCACGTTGCGAGCAAGTACTTAAATTAAATATTGAAAATGTAAAAAATGTTAATGTAATTATACCATATACACGAATTGGGAAATTAGAAAAACCGGAATGTTCAACAAAAGTTGAAAATAATATAGCTTTATGTACAATTTTAAATCCTTCAGAATCCAACTTTCGAGTAGATTTAAGCCCTTCTATTAGTGTTGAGACATTCGATGAATACGAACAAACCCTCAACCCAAATTTTAATAATATTTATTCTGAAAATATTAAATTTGATGTTTCGAAAGTTGGAACTGAACATATGAATTCTGAAGAGAAGCAATCTGTATTAAAATTAGTTCAAGAGTATAGTGATATTTTTCATGTAGGAGGAAATCAGCTTACCTTCACAAGTAAAATAAAACATCATATTAAAACTTCTAATGAAATACCTATTTATTCAAAACCATACAGATATCCTGAGATTCACCGAACGGAAAATCAAAATCAAATTTAAAAAATGTTAAATGATAATATCATTATCATCTCCGTGGTCGAGCAATATCTGGATGGTTTCAAAGAAGCTAGATGCTTCTCAAAAGTATCGACTCGTTGTTGACTATCGAAAACTGAATGAGATCACAATTGGAGATTGATATCCATTGCCAGATATTACAACGTTACTAGATAAGCTTGGACGTTGTCAATATTTTACAACACTAGATCTCGCTTCTGGTTTCCATCAGATCGAGATGGCTGAGGAGCATATTCCGAAAACAGCCAAATGGGTACTATGTGTGCATGCCCATGAGTCTGAAAGGGGCTCCTGCAACCTTTCAAAGGGTCATGGACAATATCCTAATAGGTATACAGAACGAGAAATGTTTGGTGTACCTTGATGATATAATTGTATTCAATACCAGCTTACAAGAACACATCACAAACCTAAAAGAAGTATTCAATAGGTTGAGAAATTCTAATTTTAAATTACAAATTGATAAATGCGAATTCTTGCGAAAAGAAGTTGCGTATATGGGACATATGGTCACGAGAAGGTGTAAAACCGAACCCAGATAAAATTTTAGCAATTCAAAAATTTCCGATACCACAAAATTCAAAACAATTAAAAGGATTCGTTGGACTTCTAGGGTATTACCGAAAATTTATAAAAGATGTTTCAAAATTGACTTAACCATTAACTATAAGATTGAAAAAAGATGCAATTATCAAAGTAAATTATTCAGATTATATCGAATGTTTTGAAATATGTAAAAATCTGTTGATGAATGAACCAATACTTCAATATATCCGAATTCTACAAAACCCTTCAACCTTACAACAGACGCCAGCAATTATGCTTTAGGTGCTGTTTTGAGTCAAGGCAAAATAGGCTCTGATTTGCCTGTAGCTTACGCCAGCAGAACCTTAAATGATTCAGAATGCAATTATTCTGTAATCGAGAAAGAACTCCTAGCTATAGTTTGGGTAGCCAAATACTTTACAATAGTTACCGATCATAAACCACTCCAATGGTTATTTTCAAAGTTCAAAGCTTGTCAGATGGCGCTTGAAACTTCAAGAATATGATTATGATATCGTATACAAAAAGGGTGCTTTGAATACCAATAGCGATTGTTTGTCCCGAATTGGAATAAATATTATTGAAACTGAATTACAAGAACCCCATTGTTCTAAAAATTTCTCTAATAGTTGAAATATATAGTGAAAGTAACAATAATGAGGATGATGACGAAGACATCACAGTTCATACAAATGAAGAGAATCCTGTAATCGGTATACCAATTTCAGATTCAGCCATAAATGTAGGAAAAAATCAATTAATATTTTCAGAAGTAAATGTCGAACCAGCCGTACCTACTATTATAAAACTGTATGAGAATAATTAAAGAATTATTGTACAATTATCTAAAAACAATTTTGAGCAAGATGTCATTAATTTCGTGAAATATTACATAGTACCTAAAACTAAATATTTTATTTATTTCGAAGACCCAATTCATGAAAAATTCAGTGTCATTCTACAAAATCACTTTCAAGATTCTCAAATCGACTTTGTTAAATGTAATAAAAAATTGATAAATTGAGTGAATGAAAACGACGAATACTCAGTGTCTATTAGTTTATTACTTTCAGGCTAAGCGCTTTCGGCTGTTAAGCCATTATCAAAGCCGTCCTATGAAAAATTACAAAGATTGTGAAATTTTGAAAAACAATTTAAAAAAGGTTGAACTTACGTCATTTAAAAAAGTAGTTGTCAAAGCCATCAAGTTGATTAAAAACAATGGCTTTGACAACTACTTTTTTAAATGACGTAAGTTCAACCTTTTTTTAAATTGTTTTTCAAAATTTCACAATCTTTGTAATTTTTCATAGGGCGGCTTTGATAATGGCTTAACAGCCGAAAGCGCTTAGCCTGAAAGTAATAAACTAATACACACTGAGTATTCGTCGTTTTCATTCACTCAATTTACATCTAGTGTGTACACCATATCCACAGGCATTTCTAAAAAATTGATAGACGTTCCTTTAAATGAAGTTGAAGAAGTAATTCAAAATTACCACGAGGGTAAGAGTAATCATAGAGGTTTAGATGAAACTGAAAATAAATTAAAAGCTTTGTATTATTGGCCTAATCAAAGAGCATCTATTCAAACTTATATAAACGAATGTGAAGTTTGCCAGTTAAGCAAATATGATAGAAAACCAATGAAACCATTTTTAAATGTTGCTTTCACAGCTACTAAACCTTTCCAAATTTTGTATTTAGACACGATTCATTTTCCAAATATGGTGAAATGTATGAATTAAAATCTAAACAAGGAATAGAAGTAGCTCATAGTCTAATTAAATATTTTACACACCATTGTATACCAGAACAAATAATTTAGGATGATTGAACTGAGTTAAAAAATTCTGTTGTAGAGGAATTATTAGAAAAAATCATTTCATAAGTTCTCAACATCCAGAATCGAATGGAATTGCCGAAAGACTCCGCTCTACGATTATTGAACACATCAGACTTCTAAATAATCGAAAAGATTTTATAAATGAGACTATTGAATAAAAAATAGTTTATGCATTATTAGCGTTGATTATGCAACAAAATTGAAATTATTAAGAAGCACATTGAAATTATTCTGGAAATAAATCAATTTTTGGCAATATTTCCAGTAGATGAAAAGTTAATCATAAAATGTAAGCAATAAACTGAAGTGGAAACTCTTAAACCCATTTATTTAATTGAAAATTCAGCATGTGAAATTATATTTAGAAATCAAGAGTTAATATTCCAAGAAAAAACCTTTGGACAACCTTTTGTAATAAATAAATGAAATTTGAAATTAAATACGTTTCTCCAATGAAGATTGATTTGAAAAGTTTAAAAATAAAGGATATTCCAACTCAACTGGTAACACCAATATTCACGGAAAACCATAATTTTCACATTTCCAGTATTTGGACTGTTCTTCTTTATACAGCATTGATAGTGGCCTTCCTGTGGATCATGTATAAGAGGAAACATTCAGGAAGGACAAGTAAGAGTCATCAGCAGTCAACGGAAGATGGGATCCAGCTTCCAGGAGAAGCTTCCTTCTAAAGGGGGAGGTGGCACCTACGCCATTGCCCTTAGGTGGACAGTATATTGTGCTGATTAAGGACTTATTTTATTGTAGAATTGCTTAGTTTGTATTTGTTAAAAAGTTATCTAAATTCATGGTTCTAATGAAAATATTAGTCTTGTATTTGAAATTGTTGTTAGAGTTTTGTGTTAGAATAGAAATAAAGTTTTTAAATCACGTATATATATATATATATATATATATATATATATATATATATATATAAATTATTTGTTTCTCGTTAACCTTGTATATAATTTTTTTTCCATTTTTCTTGGGCATCAGGTTAATTCTAAATTCTGTATCAATTTATATTTTTTTATTTGACGTTTCGATCTCTAATTTGGGGCATCTTCAAAAATTTTATACATTGATGTTAAACCATAAATTGAAAACGATTGAAAGATTAAAATTGAATGTACACACAGAGACGACAATAACTAGTAACTAATAAAATAGTTTCTAAAACAATGAATTCGAAAGTAACTGCCTTAGAAACAACTCTTTACAATATACAAGGGCTTACATTTTTGATATCTTGTTTATCGTTTACTGCATTGTTCTCTTTTTTATATGTATCATTTCTTTTATTGTTAGTTTTCTGTAATTGGAATCTTGGTTTATTATTTCAGTATTATTAAAGTCAATTTTATGTTTTTCATTTTTCTCATGTTTATGAAGCGCAGTGGAGGCGTTCTTTGTATATTTATGGCCATTAAGTCTATTTTCAAGATGTTGGGTTATCATACCTATATATTTTTTGGGACAGTCTAAACATGGTATAGAATATATGACGTTAGATTTTTTTGACTTTTTAGTTTGGAGAACAATGGCGATAAAGTATTTTGTGCCCTATGACAAACTTTTATGTTATGTTTAGATATTATATAATTTAGTTTTTCTGATAGTTGATATGTGTATGGCATTGCGATGTATGTAAGAGGGGATAGTGTATTGGTTTGTGTTGATTGGATTAGACTATTGTAATATTTATGTGTGCGTCATATATTCTATACCATGTGTAGACTGTCCCAAAAAATATATAGGTATGACAACCCAACATCTTGAAAATAGACTTAATGGCCATAAATATACAAAGAACGCCTCCACTGCGCTTCATAAACATGAGAAAAATGAAAAACATAAATTTGACTTTAATAATACTGAAATAATAAACCAAGATTCCAATTACAAAAAACTAACAATAAAAGAAATGATACATATGAAAAAAGAGAACAATGCAGTAAACGATAAACAAGATATCAAAAATCTAAGCCAGATATATTATAATTTATTATAATAATAACATCAAATTATTGAATATCCCTTGTATATTGTAAAGAGTTGTTTCTAAGACAGGTACTTTCGATTTTATTGTTTTTGAAACTATTTTATTAGTTACTAGTTTTTGTCGTCTCTGTGTGTACATTCAATTTTAATCTTTCAATCGTTTTCAATTTATGGTTCACATCAATGTATAAAATTTTTGAAAATGCTCAAAACTAAAAAGCGAAACGTCAAATGAAAATATATAAATTGATACAGAATTTAGAATTAACCTGATGCCTAAGAAAGAGAGAAAAAAATTATATATATGTATGTATATATATATATACATATATAATAAACAACGAATAGATTAGTGGGTATTGCACGCAAATAGAAGAAGGGGCTACTGAAAAGAGTGGTAACCGCTAATCTATTCGTTGTTTATTGTTCATATGTCACGCACTATTCGTACATCTTATATACACATATATATATATATATATATATATATATATATATATATATAATGAACAGCGCAGAGTCTAAGAACAGATTGTGTTTATCTACAACAAAATTAGAAACAAGTTCACATTCAATGATTATAAAAATGAGAGTAAATATCATACCTGTCAAATATATAGGCTCTAAAACCGACGCAATACTACTCGATAGGAAAGAAGACAAAGACAGTCTTTTGAAAAATATATTGAAGTTGAGAAATCTAACTTCTGATAAAATAGACATCAATGAAGGCTTAACAAGGAATCAGATGAAAAATCAAAAACAAATAAGAGAATTTGGACATACCGAGAGAAGAAATGGAAAAGATGTGGAAATAGGATACAATAAAGTGGTTGTTAACGGTGAGGCGCGGAGATGGAACAAGAACGAAAATGGGCAAGAAAAAAAGTAGTAAGCGATATTGCACAAAACAACAGATAAGGACCCGGGATGAAAATGAGCTTACGCAGTTAACAGTTTAGAAAAAAAGGAAAAAGTAGAAAATATATAGAAAAGGCAAAAACACAAAAAAAATCATAGAGGAAATGGGAATAAAAATATGTACATGGAACATTAGAACGTTGCTAAGAATCGGAAAGATGCAAGCGGTGTGCTTAAAACTGAAAAATTACAAAACAGACATTGCTGCGATACAAGAAATAAGATGTAAAGCGCAAGGAAGCATAGAAGATAAACATTTTAGTTTGAGATATTCAGGAAACGAGAAACAAGGACAACATGGGGTAGCATTCGGTGCTCTAAGAAAGAAAGTGTTCAAACCAATAACTGAAAGGTTGGCATATTTAAGAATTGAAGCGAAACCATTCAACACATCTCTATTAAATGTGTATGCTCCAACTAAAAGTAGCAGGAACGAAGACAAAGACGAGTTTTATGTAAAACTGGAAGAAGAATTTGAAAAAATACCTAGACAAGACACTATACCAATACTAGGAGATCTCAACGCACAAATGATGGTTCAACAGAGCCAGATCTAAACCAGTGCATCTCTAAATTCAACATTATCTCATACACGTAAATCAAAGTGAACTCTCTCGCTAAACTAAGTGCAGATAATAGTGATAAGGACAGATCAACAAGTGTTCCCGCAGAAACATCAATCGAATCATCTACAAACTTACACCTGTCTCTTTTCGGCAAGGCCAGTGACGTGGTTCTATCGGAATACTAGGCAACTGACCACACATTGGCTTTTTCTCTTTCGTACTTTTCGGTTTGTATTTACTACACAACTGAATAAGCAACGCTCAGTCCATTCTCTATGTCTATGGTGCACACTATATTGGAGACATCTATTACAAAGTCATGGTCATCACGTGTGTATAAACCAAACTAAAAACAAGGGACCTTATAGTTTATTGGGTGAACAATAATAATTGTATAAAAGCTTCTTCTTCCTAAAACCTGCCTTCCATACTATTTTGAAGATAGGGCGCTATTATAGTTTTAATTTAACTTCGTCCTTTGTATGAGTTTATTTGATTATCGGAACATATATTAGATAATGAAAATCACAAGTATCGATAGTGTACATCATGTTCGGGTCTCTCGGGGAACCACGTGTGTATGTTATGCTTCAATGCATTCTTTAGTGTGTCTCTCTGGAACAGAAAAAAAACAACTGGTTTATCAACAGATTAAAATTGATTGAGCCAAAAGTTATATGTAATTTTAGCATCACTGATGAATTTTTTATTTTAATTTCAAATAGAGTTAGTATATAAATTTTATATTTTACGTATTAAAATCTAATGCGAGAAATTAAACCGACGGTATTGCGCCAATTTTTTATAGTTTGATTCAAAAATGGAACAAAATGTGTATTCAAGTTGGGCGTCCGTTAGTCTCGAACGATATTTGTTCTTAAGAAAATTCATTTTTGAAATTGATGACTCGCATACATAAATATGTCGAGCCAAACATAGTAACCAGATCGATAGCTAGTTTCTTGCAATTTACATATTTTTCTGGAACGTATTTACCCCAAAATTCTTCAGTGGATTCAGTTCCATATATTTCCAAGAACATTGCTTCTTGGAAGCCAATTTCCTCCATTCGAAGTGAAGGCATTGAAATACTAAACAACAGTCCATGCTGTGATGCATCAACTTCATTAGGTGGTTTAAGAAACTGAGACAGCTTCCCTATCTCTGCAAAATCTTGTAGCAAATGAATTCCTAAGATTGAACAAAACATCAACTTCATTAGGTGATTTAAGAAACTGAGACAGCTTCCCTATCTCTGCAAAATCTTGTAGCAAATTACTTCCTAAGATCGAACAAGAATCTTAAGAACACTGTAATGTCTTTTTTACAGTTATGTTTCCTATTTTTAGAATTCTTGGAAAATGAACGAATCATTGTCTTGCAATATCGTTTTCAAAGTTATCCAACTTGCAACGCTTTGTATCAGATCACATATTAATTTCATATTTTCACTTTACTCTTTAATTAACTCTCAGTGCTTCTTTGCTGTCTGCGCATCCATTTTTTGTAACAAAGATGTTACTTGTTCTTTTATTGGCCAGAAACATTCAATAACTTGACCTTAACTCAACCAGCTAATAGCCAGCCTTTATTACTCGGAAACTTTTACATGTACGATTGTGCGGCTTGTCCCTACCCAATCAGTTGTTCATGATTCTCGAACGGAAAGTGATTTTGCTGCTGACGATTGTCTTGTTTTGACAAAATTTTATGCTGTTTTTTTGAGGTAGTTGCAAATTTTTATACATGATTATGGTATAGGTTGTAAAATCATCAATATTTATTTATTTAACCCGAAATTTCGCCAAACAATTGCGGAATGCTTGTGCTTCATCAGTCTAACCTCAAAACGCATGTACCTGTTGGTTTTTACAAACTGCATGGTGGGGAATCTTATACTACCTTTTGGTATAGATGCCCCAGTCAAGGTGGGTAAAGATGGCATATTAATTAATAAATTTCTTTTAAGATCATTATGCCATCCACATATAAACGGATTTGTCCTCAACGGGGGATGTGGACAGAAGCCAATTTATTGGCAGCTATTCAAGAAGTTCGTAATGGAGAACTGGGTACTAATGCAGCAGCTCGCAATTATGGCATGCCATCAAAAACTTTTCGTAGAAAGGTGAAGTCAAACGATTCTAAAAAAGAAAGAATGGGCCCAGATACTAACTTAGGAGCTAAAAATGAAAACAAATTGGTTGGACATATTATAAAACTACATAACCATGGATTCGCGCCTCGTCATATAGTTCTTTGACAAATGGCCTACAAATTTACAGTCGCTTTAAACATTCCACATAAATTTAAAAATGAACTGGCAGGAAAAGATTGGTTTCGCTTTTTTCTCAGAAGAAATCCCGGGCTCTCTGTGAGAAAATCTGAAGGTGAGGGTCTACAAATCATCAATTTATAATTATTAATAATTGTTTTTTATATTTTAGGTGTTTCCATATCCAGAGGATTAGGAATGTCTAAAGATAGATTAAATCATTATTTTGATCAACTCCGCTCTCTCCTAGAGAAGTTTAACTTGTTTGATAAACCGAGCCATATTTTTAACATGGATGAGACAGGGATTCAGTTAAATAATCCCCCAGGAAAGGTGATCGCTTGGTAAGGTTCTAAAAGCGCGGCTGCAATAACTTCTGGAGAGAAGGGGGAGACAATCACAGTCGTAGCATGCTATATTGCTGAGGGTACATTTATACCTCCATTAACCTTCCGGCCGGGGCGCCTAGTCTCTGAGACCCGGCGCTCCGAAAACCGATCGGCAATGTTCGGAAAATCGTCGTAATGGCCTGGCGATCTATCTACCTGTTTATGCTTAGACTCAGTACGTGCACAGTAATTCGTGGATGCGCAAGTATTTTAGTTTCTGAATTATTTTGATTTTGGTCTGTGAGACCCGGCGCCCCGGTTCAGTGTATTTTTTCTACATCTGGCAGGATATATTTTTCTATGGTAAGTCAGGGTAAATATCATTTATATTCTATAGATTTTATAAATATTTGTTTTATTTAGCAGCAATGTCTAATTATTATGAAGAAGAGCAAGAAAAACTGCGTCGTCTATGGGAGGAAGTTGAATCAGAGGAAGAGCCTGATGATGAAGAAGAGGAGTTGGTGTTTGAGGAAAATCATGTTGAAACTCGAAGCACCGATAGTGAATCCGAACAAGAGTGTTCTGATAGTAGTGACGACGATGTACCCCTTGCAAACCTTGCAAAATTAGCAAGAATTCCAACTTTTATTGAAAAAGATGGGACAACGCGGTGGCATAAACATTGCCCAAACAAAACAGTAAGAACGAGAAGGGAAAATATTATTGTACGATTACCAGGCGTCAGAAACTGTGGGAAAAACGCCAAAACAGCCGTTGAATGTTGGTCGTTATTTTTTACTGATGAAATGCTCAACATTATAGTGGAGAACACAAATCACTATATTTCTGGATTAGCGGAAAATTATGCGAGAGAGAGAAGAGGAAAGCCCACAGACATTTGTGAAATAAAAGCTTTTCTTGGGTTGTTATATTTGGCGGGTACTCTCAAAAGTGGACGACTAAACACAAAAGAGCTGTGGCAAAGAAACGAACTTGGAATTGAACGTTTTTGGCTGGTAATGTCTCACGATCGATTTCATTTTCTACTTCGTTGCCTTCGGTTTGATGATCTAACAACAAGAGATGAACGAAAAAAATTTGACAAATTAGCTCCAATAAGAAGCCTATTTGACCTTTTTGTTGAAAAATGTAAAAACACCTATACAGTTGGAGTAAACACAACAATTGATGAGAAGCTTGAGGCATTTAGAGGAAGATGCTCCTTCAAACAGTACATTCCAAGTAAGCCTAACAGGTATGGTATAAAAATATTCGCCTTAGTTGACTCGGCTACATCTTATGCGTCAAATCTTGAAGTTTACGTAGGTAAGCAGCCTGAGGGTCCATATGAACAGTCTAATAAGCCACACGATATAGTTTTGAGGCTAATAGAACCTATATCCGGGACTAATCGTAACCTTACTAGTGACAATTGGTTTACCAGTGTCGAATTGGTAAAAAAACTGTTTGACGAACACAAAATAACATATGTGGGTACAATAAATAAGAATAAAAGAGAATTGCCACCTGAATTTTCCAACACAAGAGCTCGCCCTGAATTTTCTTCAGTATTTGGCTTTCAAAAAGATATGACTATTGTGTCTTACATACCAAAGAAATATAGAAATGTAAATCTTATATCCAGTTTGCACCATGATGATTTGAGTAGAATTGACCCATCTACGGCAGAAAAATGCAAACCCCATATAATTACTTATTATAATCACACCAAGGGAGGTGTAGATAATCTTGACAAATTATCTGCTACCTATAATGTCGCTAGGAATACTAGAAGGTGGCCAATGGTAGTATTTTTTTCAATGATGAACATGGCTGGGGTTAATTCACAAATAATTTTTGCATGCAACAACAAAACATATAAAATCGAAAGAAGATTATTTCTAAGAGACATTGGGCTTTCTTTGACTAAGGAACATTTGGCAAGACGTTCCTATGAAACAAATGTGCCAAGGTCGGTGAGAGAAAGAAGACAAGAAGTCGCTGGAACACAAGAAAACATGAAAAATGAAGAAATCCAACCAGGTACCAGAAGAAGATGTTTTTTTTGCAAAAAGGATTCAAAAACGAAATATTTTTGCAAAAAATGTAAAAAATTTGTTTGTCTCTCTCACATGGAAGCTTGGTGTCCTGAGTGCTCAGAAATTGACATAAATCAATAAAAACTGTTGTTCTATAATATTTTTATAATGTTTCAGTAGAAAATCTTATTTTGTTTACTTATTTACCGGTTGTTTCCTAGTTTTTAGAAAATGATATATTTTTTGACAACAAATTTTAGAACAAGATAAAATTTGTCTATGTAAATTTAAATCATGTTCCTATTATAATATTTGAATATACTAAGGTATATTTTTTTCATTAAAATATAGTTTTTTAATTTTTTTGCCAAAAAAATGCGATATTTGATGATGGGTCTCAGAGACCCGGCGCCCCGGCTCATGAGCTACACAAAGGCGCCCCGCCCGCAGGGTTAAGTATTATGAGAAGCCAAAAACTGAAACCTGAGTACAAAGATGGAATGCGTCCTGGGTCTGAGATCTACATGAACGAAAAATCAGCCTACATAAACTCAGATTTGTTTTTGGGGTGGCTAAAGACCCACTTTACACCGCGCAAACCTGAAAGTACTGTTTTATTATTGGTGGATGGTCACAGCTCTCATTGCTGTGTCGAGATGCTAGAATTTGTTAGACAGAACAATGTTATAATGATCAGTTTTCCAAGTCATACCATGCATTGGTTACAACGTCTTGATAGGGCGATTTTTAAATCATTGAAATCTGCTTATACTGTTTCATCGAATAACTGGATTAGGGCAAATGCTTCCAGAAAAATTGGTCGTTTTGAATTCGGACATTCATTAAATGAGGCATGGTGTAAGGCAGCAGTACCAGGAAATGCAATTTCCGCTTTTAAAGCAACTGGTGTACACCCGTTCAATCCAGAATACGCCTTCTTATCTAAAACTGCCATACCACGTACATATATAGGACTGAATCCCTTCAACGAGACCACATCCGATTCTATAACTTTGAACGAAACTGTGTATAAAGAAGAGGTACTGTCACTTCAACAGCCTGCTATGAGTACTGCTCAAGAAATGTCACCAAATCCAAGAACAATAACCGTAAGAGAAATGTCTCCTCAGCCTAGCACCTCCAGTGCTTCACAAAATTTAACTCAATCAATGATTCTTCCAGAAAACTCTGATATAACCCCAGGAAAAATGTTGGATCAAGTTTCACCCCCACCAAAGATTCGGGCATAGGAAGGTATCCGAAGAAGGGCTCAGCATATTTCTGATGCCAATTATATTCACCAAAAAAAGTGAAAGAAAATAAAAATTCCTAAGACTGATAAAACAAATTGAAGCCGAAGAGGAACAGAAAAAGTTCTTCAACAAGCAAATCCGAAGTTGAGGACCTCACTATGCTTGACGACGAGGAATCTGATAATTCAGAAAATGAGTGCGTGGGATGTGGAGAAAAATATTCCGAGACTACCAGGAAAGATGACTGGATTAAATTTATATATTGCGAGCTATGGTTTCACGATGAATGCAGCAAGTTCGTTAATTTTTGCGATCCCTGTGGAAGAGTGGCTACCAAAAAGAAGGCATAACTTATTTTGCTCATCATAGGCCATCATTATCACCCTACCGCTGAATCTCATTCAGAAAGAAACTAATTGAACTGTCTGTGCTGAAGACCAGATTGAGATCTCATGAAATTAATCAACTTGATCATCTCCATTACTTCTTTAAGGGAGCACTAATCTTTCCACAAAGGGCTGTCTAGTAAATTATGCAATGGTACGATATTAGAGATGAATTATTATGCCTGATTCTCTTCACTTCACCTTTTTCTTTACCAAGCTTCGTTGAGGCACCGTCGGTTGAAAGCGACACCATTTTATCATAACTATTGTTTGATTTAGTAATTAATTCATCAATGGCCTAGAATTAATCTTTTCCTCGATTCGTACCTTTCAGCATTTAGCGGCAATATTGTTAGCAATTCTTCCCTAAGTATCCGACTTTCAATGTCAAAAAATCTCACTAAAATAGACATTTGTTCATCATCAATAATGTTACATGATTTATGAAGTGCTGATGTGTAGTAAAGTGCCTTTTGAACAAGTCCAAGCAAAGTGCTTTTGGTATCAGTAGCTAAAATTAATTTCGGTTCTACAGACAACAGTGGAATACTCTGAATTGCAGCGTCAACATCTTTTTTTCTTCAAAAAGGGCCGTGGCTACTTATAACATACATTGCTCTATTATATCATAATCTGAAAATGGTCTCTGGTGTTTATTAAGCGTGTCCAGCGCACTAGTATCGCTGCTTCTGCGGATTTTTTTGTTCGCTTTTGCAGCGTACTATTTGCTGTTTTTTTCTGTGAAGTAAGATATCCCTGAAGTTTCTCTTTACGAGCCACAATGCCCAAAGAAAATTTTTTGTAGAATTGCGGATGAGTTGTTTCGTAGTGTTGTTTTAAATTGCTACTTAGCAGTAGCGATAGTCTAATTGCATATTATGAGACCAACGGAACCGTTTGATGCCTACCAGGCTGCGTAAAACAATATTATTCGATCCACTCCTATTTTCAATACCCACTTTTCGCTTCGTAGGATCCATGTTAATGTACCTACCAAGGTACGGTTTTCTCACACAACGGAATGTTAAACAAATGAACGATTACTCCGTGGTCTTAATATATAGGTATATTTAACAATATCTGTTGGTATGAGGGACCGAAGCCTGTATGTGGATCGCGATCCGCCTATTACTGACCGTTGATGTAGAAATTATTAATTCAGTTAAATAAAATGTTATGCCCCTGATCGATATACAAAAATTTATCTCTGACTTACCTCGGTATTTTTTACTGCCCTCATTCCAGGGTTGAACGGAGCCGGATCCGAATGAGCAATTAAATATAAAACTAACCACTGATATGACTGCAGAAATGTAAAAAATTATTTTCCATTGATGGGAATCATTCTGAAAAATAAACATTGAATATTAAATACATCATGGCTGTGGTTAATTAATAGCGGTAATGCTTTGATACTTTTATATTTTTATTTATACTAGAATAAATTGGATAAATGAGCGTTTAGAATAACATGTTTTACATGCCCTATATCACGTTGAATATATAGCATGCCGCAATTTCTAGATTTAAACGGGATATTCAGCCTTTTTCTAGTATTTATTAAAATTGATAGAGAAATTATTCGCAAATGATGATTTAATGTTCGTTTTATTTTGCCTATCTAAGCCACAAAGTGAGTGAAAAAGGGGAAACTTCTTTATCACAAATTTTTTGACAAAAATTTATTAGAGTTAGCTTAAAATAACCACATCACTAAACTCAAAGACCAATCAAAAGCAACATCCCGAAGCCCATCGCCCACCTTTTCGGCCATTTCACATGGCTCACATACATCTCACTACTCCGCATACTCATCCAACCGCAACGCACATGTCGCCAAATACACTCTGTTAGGAGTCAAACCTAAGAGAGATCGACGACCAAGTCACCATCATCCAGCTCAACCTCACGCGTCAAGATCATCCACTCTCCAGGTCACGCAAACCCATCTTATCTCTGGTCTGCAGAAATGTAGACACATCTCTCACGTATGAAGAATTTGAGGACATCCTCAACAAAGAAATCTTCCTCGTCACCAGATCATGGCGCGTTATCTAGCGCCACCAAGGCAAGGCTACTTTAACGTTTCGCATTATTACTAAGTCCGAAACGGCATACCACATCGCTCTAGCGAATGTCATCAGATTCCACGGTCTGTCACATCAGTGTGAGGCCTCCAATCCCACCAACTCTCTACCCGCAGTATACAAATACTGCAACAGGTGCTCCAGCACAGGTCACCTTGCCGAATACTGCAAGGCCAAACCGGCCTGTTCCTCCCGCGAAGCTTCCGATCACAAATCCACCAATTGCCCTAAGGCAAATGACCCCTCTTGCAAAAATTGCGGCGGCTCACACCTCGCTTATCATCCTTGATGTCCTACGCGAAAAAACCTCAAGAAATAACTCCCATTACTCTCCACAAACCACAACCCCATACCACCTCTCCACTGACACTAAAAACTTGATCGAGATTTTAGGGACAACGATAATGAACGCCGGCCCGACAGTCCGACAGCCCGCGGTTTAGTGGCTGACACTCTCACACACCTCGTCCCCTCATTTTACGATTACAATTGTACGGTCACTAGTGGCGCACTATGCCTTCACTCCTAAAAGATGAAATTAAGTAATGGACTTTATAATCGGGATCGTAAATTAACAAGGTCTAGCCAGAAAAAGGCATCTTCTCAAACACCTTTTACACTCCCAAAATATATAAATACTATTTTAGGCCAGGTAGAAGCCTTTAAAAATAATAAAAAGTGGAAAAAAATAATAGAAGGATGAAACCCATTAGAAAAGGAGGGGAATATCATAAAAATGAAAGGAAAAATAATTTACGGGCGATCTGAGGTCGGGAAGGGGATGGGGGTGAGTTTTTAAGGGTAAAAAACGGTTTTTCTCGATTTCCGGCAAAACTGAAAGTCCTATCGAAAAAAGTCAAATGGCAAAGTTGTAGGTAATAAAAAGATCTAAAACTTTTGTATTCACACTTTTTTCACGTAACCTCAAAATTTATGTGAACAATTCAAAAAACCAATTGTTTGGTTTTTTATTTGGTGAAAACTTACCTTTTTGTATCCCAAATACGCTGTAATTTATTTGATTGAAAATATTTATTTTTTCACCTTATTTTGAATTAATATCGAAAAAACACCCTAATTTTCAATCGAAAACTCACCCGTCAAAATATCAGCTTTTTTAAAAAAGTTGGTATGTTTTCTATTCGTTGAAATCTCTACTTTCCGATGGTGGAAAAAAATATATGTTACTATAGTAAATCTTCTCAGAAAATGCAAAAAATCGAAAAAAACTTGAATTCAATTTTTTTTTTAATTATTACAAATAATTTCATCTAAAAAATGTGATTGCTGCAATTTGTTTCAATTAAAAAGTTGATTTATTTAATACTAATTACATTTATGTCATAGAAAATCTCGTTAGATATAAATATAAATGTAAATCGAACAATTAATTGTAGATACTTTATTCTGATTACGTTATTCATTACAATATTTTTAAACACATTAATCTTATCATTCATAAATACCTTATATTCAATTCTAATCACTTATCCATTAGTTTCTGTCTTTTTGATGGCATTTCTTCATCGTTAGATTCGTCAAACATCTCCGATTCTAGTAGATCTTCGAAATCTTCATGACTATCACCTTCTTCCTCTCCAACATTATTTCCAGACTGCGTTGGTTCTTCATCCACAATTTCTTCTGAATCATTAACTTCCTCGTAGGTTTCTTTTTCAATATTGGAGCTATTTTCAGAACCATGACAGTTTGAACATAAATTTGTGCATTCTAAATCATGTTTTCGGCAACCACATTTTAAACTGTTACATCCAGTTTCACAGCTGCAGCAAATAGTTTTGAGCAATATTTCCGGAATTAATTCTTTTTGTGTAAATTTGGGCATAATTCCACGTTGATATTGCTTCCAGCCCCAATCTGTTGCTGTTAGTTCGTTACCCAACCAAGTTTGAAGCTGATAATATGCCCTGTAACAATGTTGTTCTGCTGCTCCTTCTGTGGGTGGGAGGTTTGCCAAAACGAAAGATTATTTAATTTTTGCCAATTGATATTTTTGAAACCTTAATTGATTCAGTGTAATTTCTTCCGTTTTGCATTTATAAATAGATTTGATTAGTTATAATCCATTTTTTTTATTTCTTCTTTACTCGCATCTTTCTTATAAAAACCCTTGGCCAAATTTGACTCTACTTTCCGATGGTGAAAAAAAATATATGTTACTATAGTAAATCTTCTCAGAAAATGCAAAAAATCGAAAAAAACTCGAATTCGAATTTTTTTTTTAATTATTATAAAAAATTTTGAGCTATTTATTAAAATTAACACTTTAATTACTCTAAAAACGTTAGATCACATGTTACATTGATAAAAAAAATTCCAAATAAAAATATACTACTATAATTAACAAACAAATAAGTTAATAAAATTAATATTTAATAAGACATCTACAATATTTGGAGAACGTTGTCGAATCTTCTTTAAATGATATGCGTAGATGTCTATTTATAACTATTTTAAGATAAATTATATACCTGAGTGACCTACGAAAAATAGTAGCGCTTCAAAAGATATTTCATGGAGAAGTGGGAAAGGGGCTAGGCGGGTCTGGCTCTTACTACATACATATCTACTATCAGTGTTGGGTTTGCTATTACAATTGTACTAAATCTATTAGTATTACACCTTGATTAGTACGCCATTACAACAGATAAAACCTCAATAATCTAGTACGTTCTTGATTGCAATTCGAATATTTGACCCTGAGAAAATTCCTGCCACAGAACACTTATTTTTCACGTCTAATATAAAAACATGAATCATTAAGAAACATTGTTGCAATTCTGCATTGTTTTTCTGGTTGCGATACAACATCTGGATTTGCCGCAAAAGGAAAGAAAAGTATCGTCAATTCATTATTAGACGTTAAAAATTTGTCAAATTTGGCCAATGGTTTTTATAAGAAAGATGCGAGTAAAGAAGAAATAAAAAAAATGGATTACAACTAATCAAATCTATTTATAAATGTAAAAAGGAAAAAATTACACTGAATCAATTAAGGTTTCAAAAATATCAATTGGCAAAAATTAAATCATCTTTCGTTTTGGCAAACCTCCCACCCACAGAAGGAGCAGCAGAACAACATTGTTACAGGGCATATTATCAGCTTTAAACTTGGTTGGGTAACGAACTAACAGCAACAGATTGGGGCTCGAAGCAATATCAACGTGGAATTATGCCCAAATTCACATAAAAAGAATTAATTCCGGAAATATTGCTCAAAACTATTTGCTGCAGCTGTGAAACTGGATGTAACAGTTTAAAATGTGGTTGCCGAAAACATGGTTTAAAATGCACAAATTTATGTTCAAACTGTCATGGTTCTGAAAATAGCTCCAATATTGAAAAAGAAACCTACGAGGAAGTTAATGATTCAGAAGAAATTGTGGATGTAGAAACAACGCAGTCTGGAAATAATGTTGGAGAGGAAGAAGGTGATAGTCATGAAGATTTCGAAGATCTACTAGAATCGGAGATGTTTGACGAATCTAACGATGAAGAAATGCCATCAAAAAGACAGAAACTAAGTGATTAGAATTGAATATAAGGTATTTATGAATGATAAGATTAATGTGTTTAAAAATATTGTAATGAATAACGTAATCAGAATAAAGTATCTACATTTAATTGTACGATTTACATTTATATTTATATTTAATGAGATTTTCTATGACATAAATGTAATTAGTATTAAATAAATCAACTTTTTAATTGAAACAAATTGCAGCAATCACATTTTTTAGATGAAATTATTTGTAATAATTAAAAAAAATTTGAATTCGAGTTTTTTTCGATTTTTTGCATTTTCTGAGAAGATTTACTATAGTAACATATATTTTTTTCCACCATCGGAAAGTAGAGATTTCAACGAACAGAAGACATACCAACTTTTTTAAAAAAGCTGATAATTTGACGGGTGAGTTTTCGATTGAAAATTAGGGTGTTTTTCCGATATTAATTCAAAATAAGGTGAAAAAATAAATATTCTTAATCAAATAAATAACAGCGTATTTGGGACATAAAAAGGTAAGTTTTCACCAAATTTCGTTAAAAAAAAATTTTGTAAAAGAAAAAAATAAAAAACCAAATAATTGGTTTTTTGAATTTTTCACATAAATTTTGAAGTTATGTGAAAAAAGTATTGATACAATAGTTTTAGAACTTTTTATTACCTACAACTTTGCCATTTGACTTTTTTCGATAGGACTTTTAGTTTTGCCGAAAATCGAGAAAAACCGTTTTTTACCCTTAAAAACTCACCCCCCTCCCCTTCCCGACCTCAGATCGCCCGTAAATTATTTTTCCTTTCACTTTTATAATATTCCCCTCCTTTTCTAATGGGTTTCATCCTACTATTATTTTTTTTGGTTTTAAAAATTATAGACCCTGGTCTATTTATCACCGATACTCTTTTAAAAAATGCCCCTCACTGTGCTGGCTACACCACTTTTCATCTAGACAGGAACTGCTACTGTCACGGCAACGGACTTTTCGTCCGAAACGGACTCCCCGCGTCACCACACCCGCTCCCCGCATTTCTGTCTGTACAGAACTTGAATTGCATAGCCTTCGATATATCGTGAAATAATACCACGACAACCTTCTTTTCTTAAGATAAACACTCTAATCAACAATTATCAATCGACCTCCTCCCATATGCATCCACTCTACCACGAGCCGTAATAATGGGTGACTTAAACTCACGCAACATTCTTTTCGGTGATACACCCACCAACCCAAACGGCAGAATACTCGCCGACCAGCTAGTCTCACTTCCCATTTCTCCGATTAAAAACAATAAACCAACCCTAGAAAGTCACCTCAACGCTTCCATTGTCGATTACATAATCTGCACTGACAGGTTATTAACCCGCATAGACGACAAACGCTTTATAGGATACCCCATCACCTCAGACCGTGTCCCACTACTGGTCAACACGTCTCTGCACAATCCAATACCATCACCGACAACTACTTCCACATATCGCGATTTTAAAAAAGGCGATTGGGATTCCGTCGCTAACCACCTCTCCTCTAATATACCACAACCCGTCATTCAACAAACTGATGACATAGATAATCACGCAGAGGAATTCCAATCCCTTCTAATCGATGCACAAGACATCGCCGTACCTCTCACCACCATAAATACCAACTATCAAATTTTTTCCGCAACTAATTCTTCTTAAAATCCATGAGAAAAGAGGGTTATATAGGTTATACGTCCGCTCTCGAGATCCCGCTGCCAAGACACAATGGAACAGTCTAAACGCCCAGGTTCGTTACGAAATCAATGCTGAAAAGTAGAGAAAATGGAAGACCGATACAGCCGGATTGGACTTCAGACAAGGACGCGTGTTTTGGCAAACATTCTACCGCCTTGTTGGCCTTAAGAGGAAGGTGGAATCATATGTCGAAGTGCAAGAACAGAAGATCTACACCCCAGAAGGCAAAGTCACCGCCTTCAAAAATAACCTACAAACTGTCTTTACCACCACCTGACAATCCAAGATTTCTCAGGGACTTTGCCATCAAAACAGACCTCCTCACCCGCAGCATAACTCGTAGCCTACACGTTCATATTCCGCTAAATGAGAATTCTCCGCTTCTTACACCTTTCATAATCGAAGGAGTTCAGCAGACGAGCCTAGCGGGAAGAAACAGTGGCCCAGGGCACGACGAACTCGCACAGACACTTAAAAACCTGCCAGAAGAGATTTTCCCTCCGCTCTGTGCCTTGCTGAACGCCTGTTTGGCATTCTCTCACTTCCCTCGTTGTTGGGAGTAGAACAACTCGAAATACGCAGGGAGATGGGCGACCTAACAGACACACTAAATAAAGTCCGACGACGAGTTAATCTTCTTAAGGCGCTCGGCGGAAGCTCAGGACATACTCACCCAACTACCTTACTTCATACGTATAAGACATATATTCGTCCTATAATCGACTATAGAGCAAACGTCTATTGCACCCTTCCCGACCATCTCGTAAAAAAGCTTCGATCTTGTTTGGAGTCAATTCTCAGACAGTGCCAATACAAGGCACCCTACTCACCCAGTAACACCGTATATGTCAATATCGACATCAAGCCAATTCCTTTTCGTTAGTGTTGCCCAAATGCAAGAACAAGACGAGACTTAGCCAGTCTTGGTCTTGGTCTTGCGCCAATACACCTGGTCTTGGTCTTGGTATTGCGGTCCCAGTCTTGGTCTTGGTCTTGCAGCAAGAGTCTCGCAAGTCTCGCAATTAGGTATTAGCCTATTGCTATTTATTAAACATGGTTAAAACATATAAAACACAAATTAAAGACATTAACTTGACTGTATTTTAAAGAACATTATCTGTCTAGAAAGAAATTGATAGACCCTCACCTCATATTAATTCATTTTACCAAGAATCAATACAATTTACTGAATTTACCATTTATTTAAATAAAAATACAACACAAGTTATATTAAAGAACACTACAGAATAGCTTTGACATTACTGTTACTTTATATTCATTCTTTTGACCAAGAATTAATACAAAGTAACCATCTGGCTGACTCATCACTTAACCTATTTCTATGTTTTCTAATTACTAATGATGAATAATCTCTCTGCAGGTACTGAAGTTGCAGGTATTGAGAGGAAATCACGGGCCATCTTCGATAAAGCCGGATACTCTGTCTCATGCGTCCTCCACCACTCTAAAATGTCTTCGGAGCTGGCGGCTCTGGGTTTACTTAGATACTCCTCCAACTCCAATTGAAATAAATACTATTTTTTATAGTCCATTATCTTAGATAGCCGCAAATCAAAGGATGCCGCATGTCATTGTAGCGTCCTGCTTTTCGCTCTTATTATTATAAGTTAGATTTTAAATTAGTTTGTGTTTTTCGGCCTGTAACTTTCGAAATATCAAGAAAATAAACATTTTCTCGGTAACATACTACATATAATTTTATTACACTTTATTCTATATAGTTTATTTTTCGTTTTTATTATTTTCATTTTATTTATTGTCATACTATATTTAATATATTATTTTTTATTTACTTATTCGGACTGCGTAAATTCCCCCTTCAACTAAAATGCACTGATTCCATTTATATCTGTACTTTACGTGTTCCTATTTTCTGCCTATTTTATTCTTCAAAATTTTATGTACTAGTACTTTCTTTTATTTTGTTTCGTTTGTTTTCTACGTGTCAATTTCTTGTATTATAAACTAAGCCTGTCCGCTCCCTAAAACGACACTCAGTACTAACTGCAAGACGCAAGAGTCTCGCAGGCTTAGTCTTGTTCTTGCTCAAATCTTGCATGGTCGGTCTTGGTCTTGGTCTTGCCTAAAATTACGCGGTCTTGGTTTTGGTCTTGCAAAATGCAAGAACAAGACCAAGAATGCAAGACCAAGACTGATTTTGGGCAACACTACTTTTCGTCTGAACAACCTACAAGCCCGATACGTTAGTCGCACTATCAAATCGGGCAACGAAAAACGCCCTCGGCGGAAAACCCAAGAGGAAGCTCCCATTTCCTCAATAATTCTCATAAATCTTTACTATAACTTTCATTAATTTGTTGAAAACTTTGGGCAAATCCTATATATTCCAAACGCCTCCCCCCACCCACGTCGGCGTTGCAGGTTTTTCTGCGGTTTTCCTGTAACATGGTGAATTTATTCACTAGCCAAATCGACCGACGAATCGACGAAGGGAACAAATACAGCCGCAGCTGTACCAGCCTTATTGCTTGACGATCGATTATTATTATTCAACGCCGTACCAATGCTAAGTATCCCAAATCCTCGTAGGCACTTATCCAGAACACATTTTAAACCAATTTCCATCATAAACACACAATTCCATACACTTTTAAACAAAAAGTCTCCTATACACTTTTCTCTCTAAAATTTCAAAAATTCAAATAAAATGACAAATTCTTAATATCCCCTTAATTTCATTATTTGCGGTTATTAAACCCAAACGCTGCGCTTACGATATAATCTCATTATTATTTCGTCAGGTATAAATATAGTCTAGATTATTAAAATTCATTTTTGTCGGAAACCAAGAATATCTTAAATATAGAAACGCAACAAAAATAAACAGGCACACAATACCAACGGCAATAAATAATAATGACAATAGTTTGACACTTTTATGACAGAAATAAATTTTTTATTATTTTAATTTTTGTATAACTTCCAAAAGCGAACCTTTTAAAAGTGGATATTTTCATTAAAGGAAGAAACCGCCAAGATTTTTTTTGATTTTTATGCTTCTACAAACATAATCTACCCAATAAATTGAAAATTTTAATAATACAAGAAAAGCCCGTAAACTGCATTTATACCCATTCTTTTATTATGTCGGGATGACATACTCTTGTAGTTAGAGGATATTTTTGGGAGAATCTAAATAAGATTTAGGAAGAAAACCTTATAGACAATAAGGCCACATTACATCAAAGGTATGCATTTCAGTATTTATTAAAAGTAAATTAGTGCTAATAGAATATTTCCGATTTTAGGCCTTCTTCTCCTTCTTTATCTGTTTCTTGCTTGCTGTTTCTCACTGCATAATTTCCTGTTGCTTATTTTTTATACTGCTTTTTCTTGCCAGAAAGTAGAAACTTGATTAACAAAAACTGTAGTTTTGAGGGCTTGCCTTAGCTTTGTATACGTAGCTCTACATCCGGTGACACCATCAATAAACCGAGAACACCTCAAAATTGAACTCTCTGCAGCATCTGAGCAGGTAGGACCTTTCTATATTTTATTTCTTTATGTCTGCTTATAACATTCAAAGGAAACTGCTGGACTCACGACCCTCGTCTTTATCTATTTTGAGTTAATATTTTATTATAATATAAGTATTGTACATATCTGTTAATTTTCATTTCATGAAGTACTACTTGTAAATATTCATTTAAGCATATGTTCAACGAATAGTACACACTAGCCGTTCCTTTGCACTCAAATATTTATATATTTTAAAGAGATTGTTGTAATTCAAACCCTCTTTTTTGATTATGCAAGCACGCCACTTATTTTAAAGTCTTTCAGAACCTTCTAACCTGGCCGGCTTATACCAGTTAACGACTGCGCATGCAAGCACCCGTTTTGCGAGCGAAAATGCCGCACGCAAGGGGAGAAGTACCGTACCCTTCCTAGAGTGATGAATTAACTAGTCCCATTTCCTCACGTGTTCTGCTTTATTCTGTAAGGGCTGTTAATATATTTTTCCAAACCACGAGGTGGTTAAAACTTCCTGTCCTGTAGTACCTATATCCATATAGTATGTAGTGAATGTGATTAAGTACGTATTGCAGTGTTTTTGTGCATTATTTTGATGGAATTTAAGGTAACATTTATCTTTATTGTATAATTAATGAATGAAAATAGAATTACAACACCACCACAAACTATTTGTTGCTCAGTGTGTAAACCACTGAGTCTCCGGTCCTTCGCAATTTTAGAATAAGAAATATATTCGTTATTTTTATCACAAAGTGGTATTTATTGAAGCACCTTTCCTTACATCGATTGGAATCAGAGGCCAGCTGTGTTATCGAAGGATTGCTGTTTTCCACACAGATATAATTAGATTCATACAGAGATTATCAGTTATAAATATACTTCGAAGTGAATAAAACTGATTATATCATCCATTTTTTTTATATTTACGTCAAAGAGGAATTGGGGGAGGACTCTAACAAATTCCTTCCCTATAACCCCACACAAGAGGGTTTATAACATATTCTAATATAATTTAAGTAACAAGTCCCCTCTCATTTCATTTAATATCAAGAAGTACCCTGGAAACCTCGTTATCAGTATTGCCTACATTATCAACCTTATTATTAGCATAATACAATAAAGTTTCCTCTTCAGATAGTAAATCTGACATTGAACTTTCAATGAAGTAATTATTTATTTCAGATAGATCACATAGTTTTTCATAAGAAGATAGCGATTGTTTCTTTGCAGCCCCCACGCCTATGTGTCTTAACTTATTCCACATATCTTTGCCAGTTTTATTTCTCATGCAGAATTCAATAAACGCTTTTTTCGCCTAACTCTATCCAAAATATATATTTCCTGGCTTCGTTGTAGGGAGCAAAGTCGTACTTTTCCTCCCTAGAGAGGAAAAGTACTTTTCCTCCCTAGGGAGGGAATACAAAAGTGACGATATAGTACGTTATCAATGATATAATTTTTGCAATTCCGAGACTAAAGTGGTCATTTTGGTCTCACTAAAGTATCACTTTTAGACCCAAAGGATATAAAGGGACAGTTAAAATCCCAAGCGATTTAAAGTACAAATAAAAACGTACATCCCCGATGCCTAGCCAAGCATTTTTGAAGTCCGTCTTCGGTGCCCAACCAAGTTTCTTAAAAGTCCTCCTCGACGCCCAGCCAAGCATTTTAGAAATCCATCCTCGATGCCCAGCCAAGTTTCGTAAATGTCCATCCTAAGTACTATTTATTAATTTTGTTTGTTAGTTTCATAAATAAATTATTTAAAAATGTCTTGTTATTTAAGGGAGGCGGAAAAATCATATGTATGACATTGGGGTAAAGTGCCTTTTCCTCCCTTGAATGATTACTGCCCTCCGCTACGCGTCGGGGTAAACTTCATCCTCCCCTGTTATACAAATAGCTATTTTTCGTGGATAATAGCACGAAGATGTTTATAGTACTCCAATGTACTGAGTCCTTCCGGTCATCATTAGTTTTATAATATCAGTAAGCCAAGGTGGACGTGTTTTACAAATTTTGCCATTTTTGAATGGTGCAAGTATATTGAAGGCATTCACGATATGATCATTTAAGCAAGTAACTTCATCAAGAACGTTATCCTCAAATTGGCAGTAGCGTCATGTCAGTTCGGCAGACAATGCCATTTTCTCAAGACTTATTAGCCCACTATATTTTAAATTCTCAACTATTGTGGCACGGTCCTGCCGGGTTACTAGAGCCCTGGATTAATATATGCAATTTTGACAAGAAATTAAATTTAAGCAATTTACCTGAACAGGAAAAAATAACTCTGAGTGTTATGAAAAATATTCAAAACCTTGTTGTTATTTTTGGGGAAAATTTTCAAAACATTCCAGATTCATTAACACCGTTGCATACTGCAACATATTTGTTTATAATTGTAAACACCCTGGTGAAAAAAATAGGCCCGAATTATATATTTTTAACAAGGAAAACTATTTTTAAAAAACTTTATTTTCAAAATATACTTAAAATTATGATACTTGCTACAAAGCTAATAAACCGACAATGCTAAACAAAAGTATCTTAACCAGTAAAGCCAAAAAACAACTTGAATAATAAGGAATATGAATATATATACTAAAACAAAGATAACTCTGCATTTATCTTATTTACAGTAACATAATATCATTTATTTATAGAAATTTCTAGTTCTATAACTCCTCCATCCCTAAGATCGAAAAATGATGGAGTTGTGTTTCGATTTTGAATTTGTTTCTTCGAATTCAATGTCTTCTGTCTTGATATCTTCTTTCTTGATTTTTTCTTTCTTGATATATTCTTTCTTGTTTCTTCTTTTACTTCTTCGGAATTTTCGTATGAACCAAAATATTATTATACTTATGCAAATAATTAAAATTATTGAAAATAAACTAATCGTTGTATGTTGCTTTAGAATTATTACTTCTTGAATAGGTTTTATATTTTTAGCAATTTAATTAATTTCATATAATCCTTCAAAATCTATTTAAGTTAAGTTTGGTGAATTATATGGTTGAATTTCTAAAAACTTTGAATCTAATTATGGCAATATTATTGATTTTCCTTTTCTAATTTGGATGTTGGTTGAAAATAATTCTTCTCCAACTTGAATCTTGCAATCTTCTGGAATTCGGATGATTGATGGATGATTAATTTCCAAATATTGATCAGAAGTACATCTGGTTAATATTTTTATCGCTGAATTTGGAATAATTAAAACTTCATTATTTGTGACTTGTTCTATTATAGTTTCTTGAAGGTGAGCATCATTAGCGTAGCAGTTCGTAGGAGAATGGCCGTTTAATATTTCCATAGTACAATTATCTCTTGACTTAATTTAGTAATATTTTTCTTCCTTCATCGGACACTCTTCTTTTATTGAAATTATTTCTTCCGGAGTTTTTGCCAAGTAAGGTTGTAATGGGATAAATATTTTGTGGTTTTGAATGATGGGGTATAAGTGATAGAATTCTGCAGTTTTGGATTTCAAGATGGGTACATGGACAGCAAAAATTATTTTAGACTTAGAAAAAGTTACTTGAGAACCCAAAAATAGATAGTAAGTTAAAATATTATTAAATTTCGGAATTTTTTCTTCTTCATATATTGTATGTAAATACTTTATCATTTCTACAATTTATTGATTTGAAATCATTGAATTATGAATAGAATTTAATTTGGAAAATGTAATGGAATTGTCAATATTGTCAATTACGTTATTAATTTCTGACAATCCAAGTTAATCTGTGAAATCGTACTATAAAAGGTGATAAAATTATTTAAAGTTATTATTTTACTTTCTATTGATATATGAAATTTTTCCAAATTATCTTGTAATTTCTGTTGATTATGCCACAAGGTAGTTAATGATTTATTATAATGATCGATTAATTTCTTATTTAAAGATATTTGCATATTAACTTCATGAATTATTTGTTTTTGGTTTTGCTGTAATATATTTATCGCGTTATCGTATCTTTCTTCATCATCTGAATCAAAAGTACCAACAAGCCATTTATCAATTTTTCCAACAGCATTTACTAATCCTCTTTTTGCTCTAATGTGAGGGTGAATATTTCCTGATTTTCTATCCAATGTATTGATTAAACTTTTTGTTCTTTCCATCATTTGCTCAGCCAAACTATAGTATGAAATAGGGTTTGTTGCATTAGCTTCTACTAGACTACTTCTTAATTTATAGAAATATTGTTTAACTGTTTCTATTAGCTCACTTATTTCTTTTAAATTTATATAATATATAAAAGTATGTTTAGTATAAATAAGCTTACATAATCCTAAATTAATTGGTAATATTAAGTTATTCAATTTTGTAACTTGGATGTCTTTGGTTTTGCATTTGGTATGAAAAACCAGGAACAGGGTTACCATTATTATCAATTTCATTTTTCTCTAACAATTTGTTGAAATTAGTTTTGGATTTTTTAATTATATTTTTTTTAATAATAAATTCTTTTATTAGTTTCTAGAATTATTTTTGAATCTTTAATGATTTCTGTTTTCTTATATTTTGGTAATTTTTTATCTCTAAATTCTGTTTGTATAATAACTTGGAGAATTCTTTGTGACTTTGTATATAATGAGATAGTATTAAGTCATCGTTCAGATCAAATGGATTCATTTAAATCTAAAGAAGATTATCTAAATATGATAAATCTGGTAAATAATCAATTTCTTTTAGAATTATCGAATCAAGATCATCAATTTACATTTTGACAACATGTATAAAATTTAAAATGAAAAATTGAATGTTTCATATTATTATTTTCAAAATTATTATGATATATATATATAAATATATATATATATATATAAATATATATATATATAAATATATATATATATATATATATACTCCTATATCCAATTATATTATTGTTTCTACTAACTAATTGTTATGAACTTAAATAATAATGAATAAAATCATTAAACGAAAGAATGGAATATTTCATATTACTTCTATGAAAATTATTATCATTATCTATATACTTATATGTCCACTTCTCGTATTGTTATTCATTTATAGTTTTACTGTTGCTAAATAATAAGTATTTAGATTATTATTATTGTTAGTATATCATTAATTCTTATATCTAGTCTTATTGTTATTTACTTCTAACTACGAAAATTATTATTATAATATTAATCACTATTACTTATCTAATTACATATGTACATAGAATTTCCATATGTATTATGCCATTTGATAACTTCTTGTATTGAGTACCACCTTAATGCAAAGTGTTCCCAATACTTTCTTATAAACTCTTGCTGAATATCTGTTTGTCTTCTTTTAACTTTACGGTTTCGAATTTTCTTGTTTACTCGTACACTTCTTTCTTCATTTCTCTTGTTTACGCTCTTGTTACTTTTATCTATCTCCGTATTTCTACCAACAATTTTCTTATATCTATTCCTTTTTAAGTTTTCATTAAATTTCTTGGAACTCTCTTCTATTTTCTCATTTCTATCAACTATTTTCGTATTTCTATTCTTCTTTATATTTTCTTTTATTTTCTCGTTACTTACTTCAATTTTCTTATTTCCATCAGCAATTTTCTTACTTTTATTCTTCTTCATATTTTCATTTGTTTTCTCGTTAAATTCTTCTATTTTCTTATTTATAGTTCCATTTATATTCTTGTTCCTTTTATCCATTTCATTATTTATAATTTGATTGTTTCCATCTATCTTCTTGTTGAAGTTTTCATTTTTCATATAATTTTCGTTCACTTGACTTACTTCTTTTTCCATAAAAACCTGTATATTTTCATTTGCTTTCATTATCTTTTTATCCGTTTTTCGTTTATTTCTTTTTATTTTAAAATCAATGTCATTCAATACAATACTTTTATTTGTTGATTGAATATAAGAAATATTAATTTCATTAATATCATTTTCATTATTTTTGATTAAATTATTTTCTATAACATTATTAATATTAAATAAATTTGACAAATCAGGTATAAAATCTATTTCATTATCTGGAAGATATTTTAATTTTGAGTTTTTTATCTCTATATATGGTAGTGGGTTATTTGAAGCAGTATTTATTTCTACTACCTCAGTTTTCTTTTCTGATGAGTTTTTTTGAAAATTTGGATTTTGTTCTCTAGCATAGTTTTCCTCTGTAAAAACGAAAGTTTCAAATTCCTCTAACGGATTAACTGTTTCTTTTATTTTCTCAATTTCTCCCATTTCTTCCGTTTTATCATAATCATTGTTATATAATTCTTCGGATATGAAATTCGAATTTTGATTATTGTTTTGGAAATAATTAGTATTTCTAAATCTATTATTATCATTACTATTATTACCAGTATTATTATTATTATTATAATTATTATTTCTCCTTGGAAAATCCGTAAAATTTCTCGATGTAGTCGACATAGGCTCCGGTCTAGGTAAGTTATGTACAGGTATTTGGTGTGGCCTGAAAACATTTCTTTTTGGACCAAATACTTGCGCATTAGTCGGATAATGTCGAGGTTGTTGTGGTTGTGGCTTTATATCAATTGGTTGGCTTGGAAAGTTCTGTCGTTGTTGGAAACATTGATATTGGTTATAGTTATTTCTAGCATAATTTGAATAGTTATCATTCTGACTTCGATTATTATTATTACTATTATTATAATTATATGAATTATTATTAGGTGATTTATAACTACTAGAATTTTTGAAGGATCTCGGCTCATTTAAATGACCGTATAATCTTTCAAAATTCTCGAATTCTTCGACATAAGCCATTGCATCCTCTAAGGAGTTAGGCTTTTTCAAATGCATATTATTTTTAAGGACACCGGTACATCCTGAAACAAAGGTGTTCAGTGCCGTCTTATCACAATGATTTATGTTGCATCTCTTATCATTTTCAGTAAGAGTAAAGTCATTACTGATTCTCTGAATAATTTTACTTTTTAGCAATTGGAGTCTAGCCTCGAAATCGATTAGATTTTCATTTTTAAATGGCCTTGTTCGTGTTAACTCCTGCACGATGCAGTCCAGATCTCTTCGATCTGAGAAACACTGTTTCAAGGCTTCATTAATCTTGTGCCATGTGTTTAATTCCATTCGATTGCCCACCATGGCTTCAGCTTTTCCTATAAGTTTTTCCTGTATACAATCCAATATATGGTTGTTTATTTCGACGTCATTATATATCGCGTATGTTTCAATTAATTTCTCACACTTGACTATAAACTTATTTAACGTATTACTATTACCATCATATGGTTTAATATTTTCTAGTTTTAATTTAACTAAATCCCAATTGAGGGTTTTTACAGTAGCAGTAGCCATTTCGTTTATATTCACAGATGAAATTGAATTCTCAAAATTATTTATTATTAGTTATATTATTTTCTTTAATATTCAATTTATTGAATGTTTCCAATAAATTTTCCAATTCGTTCATAAAATAAAATCAGCAGCAAGTATATATAAAATAAAAATATCTCTCCTACACTTTTAAAAAGGTATGGAAAAGTAAAAAAGGAAATTTGGCACTTACAATTAATTTGAAGAGCTCCGGTTTCTTCTTTCTTCGTTGATAGTAGATTCTGGAATCTGCACTCGATGTTAAAACACCAAATAGTGAGTTCTTTATACGAACGATTCGACAAAGTTTTTACACGACCGCACAGATCCTACTGACTACGCCAATTATATATTTTTAACACGGAAAACTATTTTTAAAAAACTTTATTTTCAAAATATACTTAAAATTATAATACTTGCTACAAAGCTAATGAACCGACAATGCTAAACAAAAGTATCTTAACCACTAAAGCCAAAAAACAAGTTGAATAATAAGGAATATGAGTATTATATACTAAAACAAAGCTAACTCTGCATTTATCTTATTTACAGTAACATATTATTTATTTATAGAAATTTCTAGTTCTATAACTCCCGTTAAATGTTGATGAAATTGAATTCGCTATTAGTCAAATCTTTAAGCGTCACTCGTAAATTCCTTTTAAATCGTCTAGTGAATTCTGAGACATCTATTTCTTACTTCGTTATTGCTATGGAAGCAAACTATATTGTCAGCTGGGGTCAATATCACGAATTGTTCAAATTCTGTTATTATTATTTATAAATAAGTTTTTTAGTCACGTTTTAAAATTGAATAAATTTATAAATCTTCATAATATGTAATATGTAGTATATCAAATTTAATGACAATAAAGAGGTAGTTCATGTCTTACAATTATTCTATATTTTTCGCAAATAGTGGCGAAATTTACTTTTCTTACGATCACATCGGAAAGTATCACCAATCGCACTCTTTAGTCCCATAGAAAGTGACCCTTATGCTCACGCGTGCGGAAGGCAACTTTCCGCATGGTTGTCAATAAGCCGTCAACCCCGCGAATCCTGTAAGATTTACAGATGTAATTATTAATTGATCTTCCTTATTGATATTATTTAGGCAAGGAGTTAGGCAGGGCGACACTATATCACCAAAGCTGTTTATTACTGTGCTCGAATATGCATTTAAAAGATTGGCATGGCAACTAAAAGGAATACTCATCGATGGAGAGAGACTCAATCACCTACGCTTCGCGGATGACATCGTTATTTTGTCGGACTGTCTGGGAGAGGCCAAAGACATGCTCCAAGAACTCAACGATACCATACAAGAGATTGGGCTGACAATAAATTTTGAAAAGACCAAAATAATGACTAACATGGTTCCCAGTGACCAAATACAAATTAATAACAACAAAGTAGAATTGGTCGACAAATATATATATTTGGGTCATGAGATTAAAATAACCAGAGACAACCAAACCTGCGAACTAAACAGGCGAATTACCTTACGATGGGCGGGGTAAGGAAAAATGAAGGACATCCTTAAAGGAAATATCCCAATTCGTTTGAAACGAAAAGCATTTAACCAATGCATATTACCGGCTCTGACCTATGGCGCAGAGACACTAACTTTAACGAAGAAAACCGCAGAAAAACTGAGAGTAACACAACGGCGAATTGAGAGATCGATGCTTGGCCTGACCCTGAGGGATCGAGTGAGAAATGAAGAGATACGCCGACGTACTGGAGTAGACGATATTATACAACGAATCACTACACGGAAATGGAAATGGGCTGGGCACATTGCTAGAATGGACGACGGGCGATGGACCAAAAAACTGTTGGAATGGAGACCAAGATCTGAAAAGCGTAGCCGAGGCAGACCTCCCACTCGATGGACGGATGACCTAAAGAGGATAGCGACAAATTGGATTGCAACAGCCAGGGACAGAGAGAACTGGAGACGTTTGGAGGAGGCATATGTCCAACAATGGACGTGAAATGGGCTGTATGATGATGATGATGATTGATATTATTTACATAAAAACTGGACTAAAAACTAATAATTCATAAAATATAAAGAAAAGAAAAAATATTGGCGTCGAGCGAACCCACAACCTTGCTGTCGTCATACCGGATACTCTTCCAACGGAGCTACCAGTGATATGTACTTATACATTTCTTGTATTTTCATTTTATTAAAACAAAATTTAGCTATTTTTAAAGTTCAAGTAATTACGGGATGGCTTAAAACTGTTAATTTTTTATTATAACAATAACCAATTCCCTTTTAATTTTCATGGTTCATAATTCAATTTGTTCCCCAGTTGTATCTAATAAGTACTTACTTATTGACATTTTTGCAAATAAACATTACCCAGCAAACATGAATGAGCGGTAAATAGACGGGCCATAGCTGTTAACTGCGATGTCGGTAAATAATTGAAATGCACAGTATGCATGCCGGCATGCGACCTGTAATGAAAATAAAATATTGGCATTACTGAATATTACCTTGGCACTTGGCACTACTGCTGATTTGCTAGCCGTTGTGTTGAACACGTGTTGAAAATCAACCTAACCTCTAATTGTGTTGTGGTGTGGTAATTGATAATTAATCACTGTAGCGACAATTTTATTAGATTTGTATGTTGTATCCAATCTATTCGGAGCAAAGGAACGAGCAGATATGTCCGGAAACACAGAAAAGTAAGTACATACATCATTTGTTGCATCATATACCATCATAATATATGTTTCCTCTAGAAAACCCCTGCATAATATCTCAAAGAGCACTCGTCAAAAACAGCGTCTTGCGAAAATGATGTTAAGGATATAGTGTCCACTGTAGAGGCTGGAAGTTATAATAGACAATATATCTCGTGTTGATAGTGAGCCCGGACCCAATAAAGCTATTGGTGAACATATTTTTCTAAATTTATATATATATATATATATATTTCATATGGAATATTTTTTTAATTTTTCATTATATTTCTTTGTTTTAGTCATCATGTTTCATTGTTAAACCTATAAGTATATATATATAGCCTGTAGATTTGCATAAATCATTGACTAAGTCCCAACAGTAGGATGCCGGCGGTTGATTAGTAGGATACCCGCAATCGCGCCATAATCTGTACAATGCAATATCAGTTCACCCTAACTTAGTCAATCCGTTAAAGTCCCGCTATGTAACGAAGCGGGTGGTAGTCTGGAGGCCTACTGCTGGACATCGCGACACGGGCTAACCGGGCCGGCGACGTATCATGATTGTGGCCCACATATGTTGTCCGTCGGTTGTTTTTAAAGTGCTTCCAGAGGCCCACGTGTAACATGTTTGCTGGGTAATTATCGTTATTTCTTTATTTCACTATCAAAAGTAATTGTAAATACATGTGCACTTTTTATAGAAACAATATTCAAACATATACTGTCACAAATAAAACGTAGGATTAGTCAGGCAACTCAATATACACGTTCTGACATTTACATATTGTTTAATAAAATAGGTGGTAGTAGGAAAAATATTGTACATTACTTGCGTGCAAGTGATTTTTCACACTCATGGGATTGTCGCAGTCGGCTTACGTCTCGTGCTACAATATTTCCCACTCGTGTGAAAAATGTAACTTTCCGCACTCGTAATGTAATTCATTATTTCATCACCAGTCGCGTAATATTTTACTTTTCATAAATAGTAACCAAAAGTAAAACGTTTCAAAACGTCAATGAGTTTTGAAAATTGTCACTTTATATATCAAACATAGAAAAAGTCTTTGTTGGTATTCAAACTTTTTGAATCAATCTACTGTTGTTGAATTGATTGATAACTGACTTACCTCGTCTTTAACGAAAATATGTACAACTAGCGGCCCAAGGGAAGCTACAGCAGCACCGGCTCCATTGGAAATACCCATCAAAATACCAGCAAAATTGGGCGCCAAGTCAATTTGATTGACGTTATAACCACTCCTTGTGGCACTTGCAAAATGACCAACTACAACCAACATAGTAACAGCTATATAAGCATCATCTGAATCACAAAAAGAAAGCGCGACCAAAGCAATCCCTGGGATGAATAAACCTAGAACAAGAGAATATTCTTAGACTAAAACGAGATATTAAGTTCAATATAAAAATGTAGTGAGACGAATGAATATATTCCTGTACTGAATATTACATACATAACAGAAACTAACCCAGACATACAGGGAGTTTCTAAATTCATGCGACAAAATGCAGTAGGTGATTGCTCGTATGAAAGTAAGATGGGTCTTTCCTATAACAAAATTTCCTCAGCCTACCCGTTTCCGAGATAAGATGGTATCTAAAACTGAGTTTTAATTTTTTTTCTAAAATTTCAGAAAAGCTAGAAACTTGAAATTCTGTAATTTTCGTGCACTCGCAAAGGACTAACCACGGGTATTTTTTCAATATTCCTTTTCCATTATACGGGGGTTAAATTATCAGCCCTTACTTTATTTCATATCAAATTTTTTTCCGAGATGAAGTTTTATGAAATAAAATTATAACTTAAAATCATTGTTTCATTTAAAAAAAATTATTCTTAATTTTTTTTCCTATAATTTTTAACTTTTGAGTGGATAATGATGATGTAAAATGTTATACGAGTTGACTGTTCGTACCGAATGGGAAAAACCGGTCCTGATATTCCCGAAGAGGCTGTGGTCTTACTACGAGAAGACAACATTCCATCCTCACAATTGGCACTGGGAAGAATCCTGGAGTGCCATCCAGGTAGCGATGGTGTAGTACGTACTGTGTTAGTGAAAACCGCGAAATATTAAGTAGTCCGAAATGTCAAAAAGGTAGCGTTACTTCAGATTTTGCTGTCGAGCTCTGAAGTTAAACTTTTGTAGATCTTAAAATTGATCGTATTCTCTCAACGGGAGAAGTATGTTCAAGATTGGGAATTCTTGATTTGTATATACTATTGTATTCTTAGAAATGTGAACAGTATTTGCAGATATGGAACTCTCTTTGTATCCGTTCGTTATTGTTTGTACATTCAAAGCATAGTTTATTTCATGTCTGTAGCATTGCTGAATATTTAGAAAAATATCAAGTTTTACACTATCATTTTATTTGTGTTATTAAAATGGTAGCGCAGTAAAGTAGGATTGTTTAGACCAAACGAAATATCTCATTGTGAAGTTTGTAACACCTATTTTCATATTATATTTGAATTTCTATGGTTGAAAGAGACGGTATTATAATGGATCGGTGTCGGAAGGCGTGTAATAAAACATTTCGAACATTTGAATATAATTTAAGAGTAAAATGTTTCAATAGGACGGTCTCACCTTTCAACGCCTTTCAATAGTAACTGAAATATCTAATGGATTTGTCCATTGTTGATTCTTCTCAATGATTGCGGCCGAGTAAAGAATACGCACCAGTCGAGAAGGTTTATTTCCTTTAGTACCACCAACCTTCGTGTAAACACACCCCTTGAAAATTTCTATTTAACCCGTCTTACAACGCGAAGAAATAAGTCGTCACTAAGTAATCAGTCAGTAGTCACTGATTTCATCACCCAATTACGAAGCAATCACGCTTAGTTAAGAAGTTATCACATAGTTACGCAGTCGGTTAGTGAGTTATCAGTTACACTATTAACGAGTTAGTTGGTTGAATAGTGAACTGGTTTCTTAAGCTGTGTAACAAAGTCGAAACTCAAGTTCTGATGTAATTCAAGTCGAAACACACCGTTTCTAAGTTACTAAGTCAATCATATCATTTCTTAGTGGTTATTCAAGTCAAGTGCGTACTCAGATGTCGAAACTCATCGTTTCTATGTCAAGTTCAGTTACTAAGTAAAACATATCGTTTCTTAGTTAGTATTCGAGTCCAGAGTGTACTCAAGCTCAAACATATCGTTTTTTAGTTGTTATTCGAGTCAAGTGCGTAGTCATAAGTCGAAACTCATCGTTTCACCGCTATTAAGTTAAATTTATCGTTTCTTAATTAGTTTTTGAGTCAAGTAAGTGTTATTTAAGTCGAAACTCATTGTTTCTAAGTTACTAAGTCAAACATATCGTTTCTTAGTTGTTATTCGTCTCAAGTGCGTACTTAGAAGTCGAAACTCATCGTTTCTATGTCAAGTTAAGCTACTAAGTCAAACATACCGTTTCTTAGTTAGTATGCAAGTCCAAGATCGAACAAATCGTTTCTTAGTCAGTATTCAGGTAACCCCAAAGCAGAGACATACAGTGACTACTGTTGGGCACGTCATCAAGTCGAAACATACCGTTTTTCCGAATTTTTAAGTTCTTATTTACCTTCCGATCTGAAAACCATCGAAGTTCAAACATTAATCCATTTGTACAATTTATTGTAAATCTGTATATAAGAAACTATCAATTTCGAAATAAATGTTGTCAGATTAAGGTTATTAATATAGTTGAATGTCTACTACAGTCGACAAAGCTCAATTAAATTATAATCAAAAACAATGCCTATGCCTTGTTTGGACTTATTCTAAAAAATAATTGGAAAAGAAAGCTAATGAGATCCAAACGAATAAAATATTGATTTATTTTAATTTTTGTTTTGTTTTGGAAAACATACTCAAACTAACCTGGCGCTAACCCCATACCCAACGCCGATTTACAACCACCGATTTGAAAAACGATTCCACGATAAGCCCTAGCAAGCTGTAAGCGTATTATGAACCTCTGTGGATAAACTTAATAAAAAAATATATTCAGCTGCGACCTTTAAATGTGACACATGATCGTTTCTTTTTAACGTATCGCAATGGAAAATGCACAGTATCTCCGATTGTCATAAATAAAATGGGGGAAGTTCCTAAGCGAATTGCACAGTTCCTAAAATTATCTAATCTTGAGCTCTACACAGGACATTGTTTCCGTAGATCATCAACAACACAAGATGCCAATGCTGGAGGTGCTTACTATTAAGAAACATTGTGGTTGGAAATCATCATCTATAGCTAAAACATATGTAGACTCATGTCTGAAAAAAAACTGAAATAGCACAAATGATATCAAATCAACTAGTAGCGTAACGGACAATTTAAAAAAACGTCAAACGTCAAAAAGGTGCGCAAATGACAATCAGTGGTGTGCAGATTGTGATAAAAAACTATAAAGTTGAGACATTGGGAATTTAGCAGCTTAAGGGCAGATAATCTACCTTTCGATTATATTTTTAGCATTGCTATGATTCATTTTTAGGTTGAAGGCAGAGATCACAGTTTCACGTTGAAGTATGTCAATTTATAAATCAAATTTATCGTTTTGGGATTTCCTTCAACTAAGTACAGTGTAACCATAATAATGATTAATTCCTTTGGTGATTTTCCACACTATATAGCTGAGGTCGATTTTGAAGTCAAATTTTTACATTCTCCAATAGAGGAACAATCACAGCTCGCACTATATGCCCAACAGGTCTTGAATACTTGTTTCTACTGAATCTTGGTTTTCTATTTTGAAGTCAGATCATATAGTCTGAGATGTGGTTTTTTTTTCTCAATTAGTGATAATCAGAGATTGAATTGTATTTACCTAGGAAATTCATGATTTTGAATACTTGTTTCTACTGAATCTTTGTTTTCTATTTTGAAGTCTGAGCATATAGTCTGAGATGTGATTTTTTTTCTCACTCAGTAATAATCAGAGATTGAATTGTATTTACCGAGGAAATTCATGATTTTTCTGGTCCTTCCAATCCTGCATATTTTGTTAACAATAAGATAATCCGCCATGATGCTGTAGCCTATCGCTGAAACAGCTTCCGCAATATATGGAAGAGATGACAGGACACTGTTCTGAAATCAAGTAAAAATTACATGAATCATTAAGGTAGATGAAGTTCCAACTTTCAAGTACGCGTTTTTCACCTGAAAATATAAATCAAAATTGGATAAGTTTATTAATGTCACTCTTTATAATTTTATGGAAGCACCACTGAGATATACAGTGCTATTCAAAAGTTGTCTCCCCCCTCGTGTCTTTGGAACGATTATACATAAACTAGTGAACTTTGGAAATGGCCATATTAGCGGTTAAAAATTGACTTACTAGTCATCATCACAGATGACGTCATAAGGTTATTGTGACCAATAATTTTAAATGGGACACTACAGCAAGCGACACCTCTTTTAGAAGGTATTGAAAAAACCTATTCAATGATACCAATATTGTTAGTGTTTATGGTAGTTTTCATCGACCAAATAAGTAAAAAGCAAACTTCAATAATGATTTTAATTACAGATTCAAGGATCGGTACCTACTTTGTCACAATACCGGCCTTAGGACTCTCCTCAGGTGGTGAATTCGGCCTTAGTTACACTATTTCTTATTACCTCAATTGGGTTAAGGTGAATCAACAAACAAAATTTCGGGTCAAATGGATTTATTTGACACAAAAATAAATTTACATAAGCTGTATATTCTCAATACAATACGAACAAGGATCAGTTATTACAATAAAAATGTCCCAACTCATTATTTTATATCTACCAAAAATAAGTTAGGGACTTATCTTGGGAAGACTCGGGACGTACAGCTCACAGTAGTAGTCAAGGGTTCTTGAGCCGTCGGTGTCTGGACTCTGGAGAGATATGGTCCGGTGAGTGGATTGTTGGAGGGTCCATCAGGTCCGTAAACGTCCATAGGGTTCGTACCCATATAGCACCAGATATCCATGGGATGTTCTGACAGTCTTCGATTTGGAAGATATATATCCAAATATTATAGGGTTATTCTGGGGATATCTAGAATATCTGTGGGTAAACCTAAATCGAATATTCAATGTAAGTCCAGTTGGAATATCCTCAGATTATTCTTTTTAGAATATTCGAATCAAATAGTTCTAAGAATATTCTATGATTATTTAATTTTTGTTCAAAAGCTCTTTCTGTTCCACGGGCAAGCGTCAGTAGTTGCAGTTGACAGTTGACGGTAACGACCAGTGAAAAATGGCGGTTCGACCATCTTATATAGGTTATTGTTATTGGTGTAATAGTAGTAGTATGATTAATTATTTTTGATCGTTAATTAATTAGTCAATTTTTTGCCACTGTGAAGTTGTTTAAATATGTTTCTACGGTGTATTCTATGCTACGGGTGGAACTAATACATACGACCTCACGCATCAAAACAGGTAAGTTTTATTGTATTTTTTGAATGCCTGTTGATTTATCAATGTATTTTTTTTAGAAAATTATCGATTTGCTGCTAAAACTTCCAATAAATGATGAGGCAGAGTTTGAAGAAGTTGAGTCAGCTTTGCTGAAGAATCCTATGAATATTTTGTAAGTTGAACATTCAATATTATATCCAAATCAAAATGAAACTGCCTCGAAATATTGGAGTATTTATGTGCTACTTTTATATTTTAGTGCATGAAAATATTGAAATAATTGTTGATTTCATAAATTTTTGCAACAAAATTAATGGATAAATGTTTTCAATTGTAAGTAGAGTAGAAATTCGCCTCATTGCTAAAGGTACAACAAATTTTTATTTTCTCAGGTAGTTTCACGTAATTATGTAACCGAGATGTATGCTATGAGTTCCTTAATCAAATTGCCTATAGTTACCTCTATTCCTTTTATTAATTGGGATTGACTAGAAAGCTCTACACCACTGGTGATCTGATAATTAAAAGTTAAATTAGTTCTGACATTTGGTAAATAAAAGTTATTGCTGGTCAATTGTACAAGTGTCTAGTTTCAGGCATATGTATACTGTTCACACAGATGAAAGCGGTCTTATATTTTTGTTCATTTGTTATAACTTATAAACTGTAATTGTTCAATTTTTAACACTTTTGAGATTCACTTTCAAATTAATACAATTTTAGGTTGTACCTCTGGCAAGATTGGAAGGTTCTTATTTGCAACAATATATTAAAAGATTCTTGCAAAAAATCCTGATAGAGTATTTAATGAATGGCTACAGTATGCATGGATAAAAAGGGAAAAATGCTTTGGAAAAACAAAGCTATTTTAAGCAGTAGTAGGTATAATCATGTTATTTTATTTTGGAATGTACATGTAAATTAATTTAATATATCATGTACAAGAAACAAATAACTTCTACTCATTATTTTGTTTGGAACATTTTGCTTTCTACTTGTCTCCTACAAGACTTATATTTTAAATTACATATTTGATGTTTAACTTCATATCTTTTAAGTTTCAGTTTTTGGGATTATATTTTGATTGTTATACATACATACATAAAAATCACAGTAGAATAGAAATTGCTTATTAACAAAAATTATAATTATTTTATTGATTCAGATGCCGTCCAAAAGTTGGACAATAACATAACAAACAAAGAAGTTTGATTGAAAACAGGAATTTTCTTAGCCAAATGTAAGGAACGGCAGAAATCGGTTTCAAAAAGTTCGTTGAGTATGGAGGAAGTCAGTGAATTTTGTAGTCTCGGATTTGAAAATTATGTTTGTTTCAGTTATGTTATGAGGTACATCTTATATGTATGTATAAGTAAATTAAATTGAGCTCAATGTTTCCCGTGCTTTAATTTTTTCAATTAAAAATATTTTTTACTATATATACAATTCGTAATTTTTAAAGATTCCTTATATATTTGTAAGATATATACCAGGCAATACTGGATCATTATACTTCCCCTTTTCTCCTTTAGTTTCAGAGAATTTTTATTTGAATTTGGGACATACCGTTTGCTTACTGAATAAGTGCGAGAGAGAAGCTTTCCCTAGCGGGTAATTATATTCTCTCTCACACGAATGGAGCTTATGGATAAAATAATTGGCGATATTGAACGAAAGTTGCTATCATTCCTGGTGGAACAAGAAGTTGGAAAAGAATTGATATGTACATTATTGTCGTTCATTAAGTATACAGGATCTTCCAAATTTCAATCAATTATCTTAGAAACTAAATATGAAAAGGGAGCAGTCAGTGTCACCCGCTCAAGAAGTATCATCCATATTGGTATATTCTACAAATATTTGAAATTTTACTAAATACGTTTCACAGATATCCTTATAATATTCCTAATATTACTTGGATATTTGTAGAATATGCCTATTTGAATGTTCTATGAATAGTCTGGGTTATCTTGCTATATACATTCAGCAGATATCCTCAGAATATTCTTGAATATTTCTTGGAAATATTTATAGAATATTCATGGAATATTCAAAAAAATTCCCATTTCATGGTTCATAGAATATTCGAGATATGATATATATATATATATATATATATATATATATATATATATATATATATATATATATTTGAACATAATTCAAGAACACAGAAACTAAAATAATATAACTCATATCAGCATACTACACAGAATTATATAAACCAGTATCGGTTAATGAAAATATTTCCAATATACAGAAGATTTAATGCAGTATTTAAAAAAAACTGTATATGTCTTACATGTACAAAATATTCTGGAGCATATATACATCATCTGTTAAGTGTTAGAGAATTATTAGCACCTATTTTGATCAGGATACATAATATCTATTACCTTATAAAAGTAAAAAAATATATATATAGAAGAGATAGTTCTTCACTACTTAGATGGAAGTATAATTGAAATTATCACTCTCACAAATATATTGAAGTTTGGAACATTTGATTGAATATCTTTAATATGATACCAAAAGAATTTATTGATGAAGTAATCTATTCATAATGGAATACAATATATGAGCAATAGTAATAAGAAATTTGAATAAAAAGGATAAAACTTACCTTTAAACACAGTAGTTCATTTAAGAAGCATATCGACAATCCATTGTAAGTAATAAATAACAAGTTATAAATCAAAATTCCTTAATTAAAAGAAACATGTAATCCATATTAATATTCATTGAACATTGATAATAGTTACAATAAATAAACATGTAATAACTTAATTATTTAACATTTAGAGAGTTTTGGTTATATATATCAAATAATGTCAGAAATGTCATAAAATCATTTTATCAATTGACTGGAATAAGGTTATAAATTGAAAAAGAAGCAGAACCATAGAAATCTATATTTATTGAGTCAAGAAAGATGTGAATTTTATGGTTTGTAATTATATATTAGGAATTAGAAAATGAATCTGAAATCAAGATATTTATGATTTCGGATAGCAACGAAAAATAAAAAAGGCGGGTTGGTTGTTGATTTTTGAATAATGATGGAAGTCGGAGATTAGAAAACTAAAATGGTTGAAGAATTTAAAAAGAGAGAATTAAGTTATTGTACAAAGAAGTGAGTTATTCCATATATTAATTCGAAATAGCTAGTATAAGGCTATTAAAATAATAATTTCTACGAAGATATATACAATATATAAAAAATTACATGTTATTGGAGGCTATGGTACAAATGAAAGAGTCATTTCAAATTGAATAATCAGTTGATGTGGTACGGAATCGTAATGTAAAGTTCCTGAATAGGATATTAAGCATTGATTGGGAATTCGAAGCTGGAGAATAATAGAAATTACAAACACGTGTTACCTGTAACAAGAAATCTAGAAAAAAAAACATCTCCATCTGGACGACATATGTATGCATGACATGGTTTTTTAACAGACAGAATTTCAAGAAAGGAATATTAGTGGTTGAGAGGTTAGTGTTTCTTTTTATCTTTGTTGGTACCAACATTCGGGTTAGAGATGTACATTTATAATAAAAGTAATAAGAATTAGTATCTGAAACTATTAAACATATTAAAAGCATTAAAAAAGAAAGGTAATAACATAGACTTGAGTACTTACCATTTATATTTAACAAATATTTTATTGTTTGACATTTCAATATTATATTAGTATTTAAGATAGTTCATCACTTACTTTAAATTTATAATACATAATTCTTGATCAATATAATATAGTTGTTGTATTAAAGGTATTCTTGAAACTATTGTTTATGTTCAGATAAATATTACTTCAACTGCTGATATGAGTGACAGTTGGAATCGATTATTCTACTGATAATTTCCATCTATTTTAATTGTGAGACAAAATCGATTGCTATATTGAAAGTTTCTATACATAGGCGCACCAATAATATAAAAAATATAATATCAGTTATTTGAGTGATTCATATATATGTAAAATATTGTAGATATAGAGTTAAAATCACTTCCGGATCCCAAAGAGTAGTAAGAGTTTCTCATGCTCTCCACATAAATATATAAATACATAAAAAAATTTCTTTACTTCATTACTGAGCTAGCTATACTAGAGTTGAATATATTAAATTGATAATATAACAATTATAGTGGTATTGTCGGCAAAGTATACAACTATAACAATCCATTATAATATATATATATATATATATATATATATATATATATATATATATATATATATATTTAAAGTGGGTCTATAGAATAATACAATATCCGAAAACGAATATTTTTAGTACATCCATTGAATATCTAGTGCTACCTGGGTACAGGTCCGTAGAGGTGCGTATAGTTCGTGAAGTCCGTAAAGGCTTCAGAGCAGCGAAAAAAATTGAAATCACACACAAAGTATTATTTAAAAAATGAATGATAAATTGCTTCTCAGCGAAGAATGAACAAGCGACGATTCCCTGAAGTAGATCCCCCGTAAAGTAGATATTTAACGATGGTAAAAACGATCACCGATACGTTCTTAATATTTGAAATAAAAGGATTTGGAATTAGAGGTGGGAGTAATCGACGAATAAGTAACGCTCCAAAATAACTAATGAAAATAGGAACATGTCTTAGTGACATGTATCAACTTATAACAGTTGCTTGAAAGGAGCTCCATTTACTTCCTGACAGTGAAACATCATATTGAGCAAAATTCTAAATATAATTTTTTTGCATCTAGTTCTCACAATTTTATTGTTTTTGTGGTAATATACCTTAAAAAATGCAATTTTGAGGGCTATTTTAAACAAAAAAGATAAACCTATAAATGTATTAGTTGTTTTTTGGTAGCAGTACGAACTACCGTAAAAAACATTTAAATTTCCCGTCTTTAATTAAATATCAATTTGCCACCATTTTCTGACATGTCAAATTATAGTTAAGGTTTACAGCCCTAGACGGAGCCAATGTGGTCAAAATAAATAACATTGTCGTGAACCATCTAAGTATAGTTGATCTGTGATTAAGATCGCTTTTTCTTTATCACCTAGAGCACGTACCATTTTGCTTCTTGAAATACTTAAAAAACGTGTGATAAACAAACTTGAACAAAATATCAAACGTACAAAAATTCATTGATTAGGTTTTTTCAATAACTTTTAAAATTCCTGTCACTTGCCATAGGTTCGCATTTTAAATTATGACCTCATTTGTGACGATTACGTCACCTATCCTCACTAGGAGGCCAGTTTACAACCGCTAACATTCAGTTTCCAAATCTCACTAGTTTATGGATAACTGTTCCAAAGATACGAGAGGGTGGAGGAGACTTTTGGGTAACACTGGATAACTGCAATTAGCCGTCATATATGTATATTACCAAACATTTGGGGAAAATAGTTGCGACTTTTGTTGGCTTTTTTACTCAATGAGACACCCAAACTGCCGATTACACTTTTGTGCAAGCCTCTCTAGGAGTTAAAAATAAACGGTTTTGAAGATTAAAACTAACTTTTCCGCATCTAGCCAAAAATGTAGTATATCTGGATTTATACGACCCGCTGTACTCGTTCTAGTCAGCTGAAAATAACTAGGACTACATCTGTGAGACAACTTGAAAAATATTATATTATCAAATTGGTCACTTATATACACTCCGGAGGCTTTATAGTGCTAACAACCCGAAATTTCAACAAAAAGGACCAAAATTATGGCATTTCAGGTACCATAGCACCCGTTGTACTAGCTCTGGCCAGCTAAAAATCAAAAAGGTTTATCTATAAGACGCACTGAACAATATTCAATCATAAAATTGGTCACTGGTATATACTCTGGAAGCTGTATCGTGCTAACAAACTTAAAATTCTCCAAATATTACAAAAAATTGGTACTTCAAGTACCATAGCACTCGTTGTACTGGCTTTAGTGAGCTGTACATCAATAGGGTTCACCTTTGACATGCCCTGAATAATATCCAATCATGAAATTGGTCACTTCTATATACTCCGGAGGCTGTGTCATGCTAACAAACTGAAATTTCTCCAAAAATAACAAAAATGTCGTACTTGAAGTACTATAGCACCAGTGTTACGGGCTCTGGTGAGCTGAAAATCTATAGGGTTCATCTGTGAGATATCTTGAATAATATTCATTCATAACACCGGCGACTTGTTGCACTACGGAGGCTGTATCGTGCCAACAAACTGAAGTTTCTCAATAAATGACAAAAATGTCGTACTTCAAGTACCATATAGCACCCGTCGTACCGTCTTTGGTGAGCTGAAAATCATCTGTGAGATATCCTGAACAATATTCAATCATAAAATTGGTGACTTGTTGCACTCCGGAGGCTGTATCGTGCTTAAAAGATATGTAACTAAAAGTGGCCAACGACAACGACTACGACGACGACGACGACATACACACAGGATTATTTATCTAAAAACCATTTTTCCGTGTTGTTCTTGATGAAAAACGTGAAAATAACTCAATTATTTTTTAAATTCCAACTTTTTTTGTGGTAAACCAATACTTTAGTCGCATCGTAGATAGGGTTGGCGGAAAAGTAAAAAGGCCAGAGGTTTATTCACAGTACACATATTTTTATAGTTCCATCAGCAAGTGTCACCAGATACACATACATACTGTGATACTCCTACTTCGACGTAGAATTCCAAATGGTTCTTAAAATGGATGTGCATCGACAGCTCCATCATATACAATGACAGATTTGTATTTTAACTGAAATTATTATAGTCACAAATTTTGAGTTCCGAACATGGTATAATTATAATATCTATGAGCTTCTGAAGGAATATTTTACGTGGTGATGTTTTCATTTCACCTAAAATAGGGAAATAACTTTTGGAAGTTATTGAGACTGAATAATTTGTGAATAGATTTTTTCATAAAAAAATCACCATTTGCTTTCTCTATTTATGTACTTTCTAATACGATTCAAACGTCCAGATAACCACATACAACATCTTTTTTCAGATGTACTTATTTTGTAAGTATGGTTGTACGTTTCCCAACAATTGGAGACACATCTAGTCATATGTTTGGGTGACATTTCAGTAAGAATCCATATTTGCTCTGTATAAGATTGAACAATGAGACAGAACACTTGTAATGGTCATTTTATTGTTTATAAAAGTTAAATACGAGGTTGGAGTATGTAGAATCACTGAATAATTCTATACAAAAATCTTAAAGAAAACATGTTCCTGATGAAAATAATATATCATGTTGTCCAAATATGGTTTTGTACCTACCGACTTCAAGTTAAACTTCATAACATGATTCATATAAATTGGTGTTTCTAGTAGTAATGTCCAATTACTCCAACTCCATCCAATCTGAGCAACCAACAATGCCCAGAAAGGCAAAGAAGTGAATATTTCGCACCAAGGTACTGGAATAATCTGAAAACAGATATAAAAATAAGTGTGGCTTTTAATGTCAATATTATGTTGCACATTGTTTTATGTACTATTACATACATTTAGCGGTATTAGGAAATTATATAGGTTACTACCACGAGGAAACTATAGTATACTGTTAGCTTAGCATGATTATTTGTCGATGTTTAATATGTTATAGGTTTGTTCCAACCTTCAATCACAAACAGATTTCTTACAGTTTGCAAATCGTTTCCAAAGCGCATGTCTGTAAGATACTTATGGTTTCCTGATCAATTTATGTTTTAGGATGGAACAGCAGATAAAGAGTTTGAAGTGTGTGAGTAAACACAAAGAACACTTCTTCAGAATACTGGGGCAATATTTCCTCTGAAAATATCATAATTAATAATTCATTCAATGTAAAAAATAGCACCATATCTACCTAAATAATTTTGGTTTTTAATTATCTGCTCGTTTAGAAGCAATTCTAAATTTTTGTCATCACTACTTTCCCTAATCTCACTAAAATTTTCAACGCTCATACTTAACTAATTTTTAAAAGATATTTCAAAACACTCAAATAGAAACACATTTTCAGTGGGGGATTTATAAGCTATTTACTATTTGTCGGGTAAGGGGCTGAAGGTTATATTTTCAAAAGAAACAGTAATGCGCATGCCCCAAACAAATTGCTAGAGAATAATCAACAAACCGTTCTGATAGTTTACAAACAGGTTTGAAAATCAGTTGGAACAGAAAACTAATCATTTACTAACTGTCAGAAACTCTGGTTGCAACACATTTGAGTGAGTTCGCAGAATCCTGACTGTAAGAAACTGTTTCTGACGCAGGTTGGAACAAACCTAATATAGTACAGGTTAGCAAAAATAGCTGAAAGTTTGAAAATGGACACGACCACGATGCGCGTTGGTCTCAATACGGAAAGTAGGAGATAACAGAGTTTATGATTAAACTTTAACGAGTACAGAACTAGGTATAGTCTGCGAAAAAGTAGGTATTGCGACGAATAAAAATGGAATTACAGTCCAAGTTCAAAGGAAAAGTTTTAAATGGACAAACTCGAGAAGTGGTTATACATTTTATGAGAAGAGAGGCGGAAAATAACAGGCCATTGAAAGATTTTTAAAAAGTCCAGGTATTGGCAACAGGAGTCAGTTTAAGTAGGTAGTGTCCAACAAATTTCACGTGAAATGAAGGTAGTTGAAGATGGTGAATGCTCATCGTTTGAAACACCTAACGAAAAGGAAGAAAAAAGCGCTTCAAAAACCTGTCTAGATGATTTTGATATCCGAAGGTATATTTCCAATTTTTATATTACAGAAAAACAAGTTCCAACTTTGAAGCGTATTCATCGAAAATTTGTAGATGAGTATACCTATACAGGTACCCGAGAGTCTCTTCGGCATGTTATTAAAAAATGGGATCTCGTTAGAGAAAAACTAGAACAAATAGGAATTTATCAATGGAAAAACCCGAAATTAGACATAATAGACTTAACTTCTTAACGAAGTATGAAGCGTTATAGAGATGAAAATAGACCAATTATATATATAGACGAAACGTATATACAATCTTGTCATAGTAATCAAAAGAGCTGGTCTGATAGTTTGAACGAGGGGTTACATAAACCAGTATCAAAGGGACAGATACTAAATATAGTAAATGCTGTAGGTGAAAATGATTTTGTGAAAAATGCTTACCTTAGATACAAATCTAGAGATAAAACCGGAGATTATCATAATGCCATGAACGACGAGAACTACAAAAAGGTGTTGCAGGAGATGTTAGTACCAAATTTACCACCAAATAGCGTTTTAGTGATCGACAACGCACTTTATCATAATGTACATAGTGAAAGGGTACCAAATTTCTCTTGCAGAAAAGCCGAAATGCAGCAGTGGTTGACAAAGCCAAATATTGGATTTACGGCTGATATGCTTAAAGCAGATTTTATACAATCTTATAAAGTAACACAAACCTCGGTACAAAATATACGAAATCGATAAAATTCTTACAGATAAAGGACATTTCATTTCACGATTATCTCTATATCATCCGGATTTAAATCCAATAGAGTTAGTATGGTCTTCTATGAAGTAATACGTAGCTGATAAAAATGTAACTTTTAATTTTAAAAACGTACAAAGTTTGTGTGATGAATTCTTTTATTCATTTTCGATAGAAGAGTGAAAAAGTAAGTGTGAACGTATACAAAAAATTGAACAAGATTATATGGCAAAGGAGCCTGCTTTTGATTAAGTTGTTGATGACATAATAATAACTCTAGGATCTAATAGTAACAGTGAAAGTGGAACTTATGAAACCATCTCAGATTCAGAGCCTGATGTATCAGAAATAATATGAACGTGACGTATACTATTATTGGTACAAATAAATTTCACTATTCCACGATTAAATATCATCGTGGAATAGTGAAATTTATCTGTACTGACAAGTATACCTGTTTATTTCCTTTTTCAATATATTTCAATATTCTTGTTACGTTGTATTACATATTTTTTTGAAAATAATATAAATAAATACACAACGCAAAGAAATTTCCTAGTTTTTATCGCCTTAATTTTTTAGGTATACAATTTCTATATTAATTGTGCACTGGATTGTACCAATATCGGCAGAAATTGTTAAGCGCCTTGGGTATCCTTTTCCCTCCGAATGCGTTCTCACTTTATCGTTCGCGCAGCGGAGTGGGGACCAGCTATTTTTGCTTAATAATACGACCAGAAAGTATTTGGAATTAGAGAAAAAATCAACAAATAATAATATTTCTATTTAAAATATTTATAATATTTTCTACAAAACAAATTACTATCTTACTGGCTAATACAGGCACGATTTAGACGGAAACATTTTTGAAGTCGACGAGGAATGCCCATAATTAGATTTGATGGGTGAGCATCAATAACAACTTGCCAAGCTTTGGTAACGGCTGCTACTAATCTAACATTGGTTCGAGGGGCTGCCCGTTCATTACACCCCTAATGTCTACGATGGAAGAAGCTGCTGGCCACAATATGGTTGCTATCCCGTTATTTGCCATCCAAGCTCTTGAATATAAGGAAGTATGGCAGCGTACGTTGTCTTGATGCAACCGTCAAGTTCTGTGGCATATTGGCGAAATATTTAATAGTGAAGCAGAATTTTAGAAAATGTTACGCTCCTTTCTGTTGAGATTCTTTACCCTAACAATGGTTTTATCTTCCAACAAGATAACTGTGCTGTGCATAACTCTGGTGTAGTGACCGAATGGTTTTGGGCACGTAATATTAATGTTCTTAACTGGTGTAGTAAAAGCCCAGATTTGAATCCAGTAGAAAATGTTTGGGAAATGTTAGTAAGAGAAATTCGAAATGCAAACGTAAGACTAAGAAACGTTGAAGTTTTGTTGGAAGTTATAAATTCTTGGGAGGAAATAACTGAAGAATATTGTTCCACATTATATAGATCGATGGTTAGTAGATTAAGAGAAGTCATATATCATAATGGCGGGATTAATAAATATTATTTGTTGTTTTTTATTGAAAATTAAAAATTAATTCAAGATTTGACATCTGTCAGACCATTCCAAATTTGAAAGTAATTTTTTTCTATTGATGCCTCATAATACTTATTTAAAACACGCATCAGCGTGTTTAAATCGAATTTTCGAACACGCGCGTTTTTTCAAGTCCTTATGGTAACAACAACAACTCGAGAAACGTAAGTATCAATGACAACTTTTTAAATTAGGTTTTAACTTGTATATTTTCATTGTGAACCAATGTCTTATTTCGTTTTTTCTGCAAAATGTATTTTTCTCCAAATTAAAAGCGGCCTTTTAATGACACTTGGTAGGCTTAGAAGTTGTACTTTTAATGCCTAGGCAGAAAAAGTCCAATTTTATTGCCTAGGCAGAAAAAGTTCGTTGCTAGGCAACCTTCCAAGTAATAATTTAAATCAAACCGGTTATTAAAATTGACAATGACATTAAGAAAACTCAAAATGATGCTGATGATAATAAACTGGTTTTATTGCATTAAAACTACAAACTACAACACGAAATTTTTATTTATTAGATATATTTATGGTGAATTGTGAACAATTATTTAATACAATGGAACTCTGTCCACTTCCCTCCTTTCCAGTAAAATTAACAACTTTAGTATCCACACTTGATACTCCGGAAACGCCAGAAAACATTTTATTGCCGATGTTCGACTTATTGGCTAGCGAGTCCTCAATATAGCCCTCCGCGACAGCGGAAGACTTCCATCCTCCATGTTTCTTCAACATTGTTATGTCCCCACCAGAATGCACCAGCAACGTGGCCGAAGTTCTGCGAAAGCAGTGCCCGCTATACTCTTTTGCATGGGATAGTCCCAGAAAAGTAGCAATTTCTTCTTGTCCAGTAATTATAGTAAGTTCACCTCGGAATTCGAGATACCCAGCTATAGGTCTGTAAATACTTGTATATTGACACCCTAAACGTTGTCTCAAAACCTTTATATGGTAGGGTGTACGCAACTATGAAATTTCAAGGTCAAAGGTCACAAAAATCGGTTTTTTGCGCTATTTTTGTAAATATCTCATTTCCTATGGGTTTTTTGCTATTTATATTTATTAACAATATTGTAGAATACAAAATTCTCTACAAATTTTGTTTGAAAACATTTTTTATACGGTGAATCGTTTTCGAGATAGCGGGCAGAGAGCGCGCGGTCACAGGATCACTTCAGGTCAACCGGTGCCTCCGGTTGAAAACGCGCCATATATAGTTGATGAACTATCGATAAATCAATGAATATAAATATTTGTCAATTTTTATTAACTATTATATTATATTTTATCTTTTTGTTCCTAACCTATCCACTTTTTATTCAGTATTTATTTATTTAACAACACTTACCTGCGCATGTAATTGCAGAATTGTTAATGAAAATATAGGAATTATATTTGAATTTTAACCTAATTAATATTAATAACTTCTTACATGATGAAAAAAAAAAAACAAATAAACTATGAATTGATCTCTTTATTAAAAAATATCATTCAATACATTTATTTTTATTAAAAGTAAAAAAATGGAATGAAGGGTACAAAAACTACAATTTATAATTTTAATCATCTTCTTCCTCTTCATCGTCGTCTTCCGACTGCTGGTAAATTTCAAACTGGTCTTCATTATCGTCTTCAATGACATTTGTCTCAAGTTCTTCCATGATTTCGGGGTCAAAGGTTCCATCTTCGTTAATGTCGCTCTGATATGGTAGAGCATTGAGACAAGCTTGCCGATTACATTGGCCACAAGCTAAAGATCATTGCAAGCCCGCTTTCCTGCATCCGCATCGCGAACCACAACCACTCTTGCAGTTGCAGAAAATTGAATTTAGCAAATCTTCTGGAGCAGGTGGTAAAATTGTCATGATAGGCTCCAGAAAATCGTTTCGCATGGCTCAACCCCACACCTGGGGTTCCAAATCATGCCCTAACCAAGTATACACGTTTGAAATGTTGATGAGCAGCTGCACTTGTTGGTGGAATATTTGAAAGCTGCACAGGTTTAATAAGGTTTGGTAGACTTGACGTAATGCATATAACGAAGATGATCGAGACTTTTCACAGATTTCGGAGCATTATAGACTGCCAATAAGGTTTGAGTTCCACTCTCTAATAATCTCTGGGTCGAACAATTTTCTTCCTCAAATGCTGCAGCTAGTTCATCCAAATTTGTCAGAGTCTCAAAAACTTTTAAAAATGAATTTTTCCCTTTTTAAAAAGCGCAGAAGTTGTATCACAGCAGAAATAAAATATGTATTTTGGAATGAGGATAATTATCAAAACTTTTAGTAGAGTATATCTCCGTTTTTACATTTCCTATATATGGCGCGTTTTCGACCGGAGGCACCGGTTGACCTGAAGTGATGCTGTGACCGCGCGCTCTACGCCCTCTATCTCGAAAACGGTTCACCGTATGAAACATTTTTTTGAACAAAATTTGTAGAGAATTTTGTATTATACAATATTGATAATAAATACAAATAGCAAAACACCCATAGGAAATGAGATATTTACAAAAAAAGCGCAAAAAACAGATTTTTGTGATCTTTTACCTTGAAATTTAATAGTTGCGTACACCCTACCATATGTAGGTTTTGACACAACTTTAAGGGTGTCAACATACAAGTATTTACAGACTTACAGCTGGGTGTCTCAAATTCCGAGATTCTTACCTAATTTAAGCTTAAATGACTGGACTATCAGGCATTTTACCGAATTTGAAAATGCCAATGAATTGATGATGTGCTTTACCATTCGCATACTTATAGAAGACACGCCGATTATTTAAATTCGAGGGTCTGGAGGCTGCATATTTTCTGTAAACGATTAAATATTCCGTTACTACAAAAGATCTTGATCTTTTGGTCTTAGTATTTGGTAGCATAATTAGCAATTTGTCGCCCATATCATTTATATCATCTGTTTTCATTTGAAAAAGCTCATCACATCTACAAGCCCCAGCGACGGCAACAATAAGTACAACCTAAAATATAAAATGAAAATTAGTTCTTTAATCCATAATAGATCATTTTCAATATATTCCAACCTTCGTACACAAATACAGTTCATCTGGGGCATCTGATAAAAATTTCTCAATTTCTTCTCTTTGAAAAACTCGGGATTTTTTGCATGGAAAACGTTTGACTGGCGTTTCAAAAAAGCCCGTAACTTCAGGTATTTTGCCAAATCAATGTTATTTTTTATGTTCAGGGTAGCTTTCAACATCGAATAGGTAGACCATAACGTTGAAGGCTTCATTTTCTTTGAAAGATCGGAAAAATAGACAATCAGCACATTTTCAGAGAAAGATCATATATTTTTCTTCTGTCTATATTCCATGAATCTGCTGTATGTGAGTTCATATACAGTTCTTCATTTTTCCGGTAAAAGGTTAAATTCCACATCTCGCTCCTGGTCTCTTATCTCAGGTGGTGTTAATTGCATCAATTCATCCTCACTTTGCAGTAAATCCATTTCTAGTATGACAACTTTTCAAAATTGACAATGACAAAGTAAACAGTAAACAAACAAATTCAACAAACGTCATCAGCGGTAAACATAGTAACGCAGGGCCCAGTTACCTTTGATAAAATAATTTAGTTATTTGGATATTGATAATGAAATGCAATTTAAATATGAAAAAGTCGATTTTGCGTGGAATTGGAACAAATTTGAAGAAAAAATCATATGTTTCACACGGCAGAAAAGCAGATTTAATGTCTTGGCTGGTTTCATAGCCTCGCTATGCTCGGCTATGAAACACCAGCCGCGGCATTAAATCTTGTGATTTTATGCCTAGTAAAACAAATAACTATTATGTATTAACATATACATTGTATCCTTTTAAATATAAATAAAGAAATTTTTTGATTATTGATCTGATAGCCGTACCTCGTAACGTCAAAATGAAATGAAACTTGGCTGGGCATCGAGGACGGACTTCCATTTTTTTGTAGTGATAATAAAATAATAATATTTTATGATTTCAAAGTGCACAAATATAAAAATAGCGTAAAGTATTCGTGAATAACTGGTCTTTCAAACACTTGCTCTATTTCGAGCACTCCGGCTGCGCCGTCGTGCTCGAAAAATCGCGCGTGTTTGAAAGACCTCTTTATCCACTTATACTTTAATATACTAATGTCGCATATAAATCCAGGACACAGATTAGGATGGATACACATGCATCCGTGATACGTATTCGTTGTATACCACGTGATCAATATCAACTAATGAAATTTTAGAAATCAAAATCACGCACGTTTCAAGGTCACAACGGATTGAAGTTGGTTAATTTTAACTTTTCATGCGTGATTGAGGTTAGGTTGTTATTTTGTTTACGTTTTTCTGGTGATTCGCCGACTACTTTTGAAAAGAATTTTTTACCTAAAAAATGTTGAGTCTAGAAAAGATTCCTCCATAAAAATTTGTCTTGTCCACATAGCTCTTTTTGTGGGTTTTGTGTGATAAGCCTATTGTTTTGCAGATACATTAGGTATGCTATTTTTATTTTTTTCTCTAAATTGCTTTGTGCCCAGGGGGGAGCATTCAGTAATTGTCTGTTTAAACAGGAAATCATTAAAGTCCTTTTATTTACACTAACACGACAAACACTCATAATTTAAGAAGATCGGGGTATCAGTCATACGGTAATGACAAAAATATTCGGATATTTTGAGGTTGTTTTGACGTTTGGTACCATAAACGAATGCGTGAACGGATTGACACATGTGGATGATCATATTTTCGGCTATCCGTGAAACGCACACGTACGTCCGTGATCACGGATGCATGTGGATCCAGCCTTAGAGAGAGAACAGATACGAAAGCTTGACAGAGAACAGCAAAAAGAGCGAGAGATGAGTAGACATACCCATTTAAATGTCCATCGTCTTATGTCGACTCCGTTCGGGCTGCCTCGCGAAATTTTTCAACAGGGTTGTCAATTTGCATAATATTTCCTTCAATTTACGATCATATGTCAAATATTCTATAAGCATTATTTTTAAGTGCGATAGTTGCAGATCCAAATATTCGACAATTACTTGTTTAAATTAATTTTATTGACATTAGAAGAATTATACAATTGAAAAGGTTATAATGTATATAAATCATGCCATAAATATATACTTTTACCTACGACCACCCCTGTAAGTAGTCAAAAACACACAGTCGGCAATCAATGTAAGACGTTTATTACGCACGGTAAAGCAAAACGCACGGCTGTAAAGTAAATCGCACGGCTTCCATAGCAACCACGCAACCACTTAGCAACTGTCAATAGACGTAGCCATTTTATTCAAAATGTTTTACTTAGATATTTGACGTTGAATTTTATTCTATATATAAATGGTAGATAACATTTATTAGATATGAGATTGCATTTAATACTAAGAGTTATTTGGAATTATATGATAATTGGTTCCGTTTCATTCAATTCGCATCTTGTAGCTGTCTAAATGTATCTCATATTAGTAAACAATAGTATATTATACACCAAGGGACTGAAGTGGCCCATTTAATCTTGCGGGTGGTGTTTGATTCCTGAGGGAAGTAATCCACCTAAGGGATTAATGTCACTTTAGCCGAGAGGTGTATACACTATTTTATGCAATTCCGGTAATTCTACATACATTTTTAATAAAAATAAATACTACTTAGGACCGACTTTTACGAAACTTGGCTGGGCATCGAGGAGGAACTTCTAAGATGCTTGGCTGGGCATCGAGAATCGACTTTTATAAAACTTGGCTGGGCATCGAGGATGTACGTTTTTACAAGTACTTTAAATACCTTAACTTTTCCGTTCGTGCGTAAAATGCTTCTTACAACACACGTTACGTGATATACTATTTTTCACAAACCATATCTTTGGCAACCATGCACAATAACGGTGACGGCACGTGACGACTTGGCTCAAAATACATAACGCCATTTTTGTTTGCTTCATTGTTTGAAGGTGTTCAATCGGCGATATTAATTGTGTTATTTGACTAATCGATAGTGCGTTATGGTAATATTAACTATAAATAAACGGTTTTAAAGATTAAAACTAACTTTTCCGCATCTGTGCCCTGAACAATATTCTATCATAAAATTGTTACTTGTATACACTTCGGGGGATGTATCGTGCTAACAAACCGAAATTTCTCCAAAAATAACCAAAAATTTAGTATATCTGGTTTTATAGGACCCGCTGTACTCGCTCTAGTCAACTGAAAATCAATAGAGTGCATCTGTGAGACACCTTGAACAATACTTATTCATAAAGTTGATCAATCTTATACTCTCTGGAGGCTATATCGTGCTAACAAACTGAAAATTCTCCAAAAATGATGAAAATTTGGTACTTCAAGTACCACAGCACCCGTTGTACTGGCTTTAGTGAGCTAAATATCAATAGGGTTCATCTTTAAGACGCTCTGAATAATATCCAATCATAAAATTCATCACTTGTATATACTCCGGAGGCTGTATCGTGCTAACAAACTGAAACTTCTCCAAAAATGACAAAAATATCGTACTTAAAGTACTGTAGCACCGGTTGTATTGGCTCTGGTGAGCTGAAAATCAATAGGGTTCATCAGTGAGATGTGCTGAATAATATTCAATCATAAAATTGGTGATTTCTTGAACTCTGGAGGCTGTATCGTGCTATCAAACTGAAATTTCTCGAAAAACCACAAAATGTCGTACTTCAAGTACCATAGTACCCGTTGTACTGGCTCTGGTGAGCTGAAAATCAATAGGGTTCATCTGTGAAATGTCCTTAACGATATTCCATCATAAAATTGGTGACTTATTGCACTCCGGAGGCTGTATCGTGCTAACAAGACTTGCAAGGAAAAGTGGCCGACGACAACGACGACGACGACGACGACATACACACAGGATTTTTTTTCTAAAAACCGTTTTTTCGTGTTGTTGTTGATGGATAACGTAAAAATAACTCAAAAAAAATTTTTGTGGGTAAACCAATACTTTTCTCGCATATTAGATAGGTTGGCGGAAAAGTAAAATATAGTGAGATAGACTATTATTCTTATAAAATGAATAAACATCACGGCGGAGTGTATTGTTCATACAGAGACTGTCCAAATAAATTTTATTCGGAAAGAAAAATCAAGTTCTTCCGAGTCCAAAGGATGAGAGTATGTGAGTATTAATTTTAATTTGTTATTGATTGATACATCTGCCGTAAAAATACTAGAGTAGAAATGTACGGGTCCTTTAATTAAACAAAGTATTTATAACGATCTATTAGCTTAATTTGATATAATTACAAGTAACATTTTCAGATGCAAATTATGGATTCAAGCTTGTGGCAGAACGGATTTAGTCAGTTTTACAGTGGATATCTGAATAAAACACGTCGTATTTGTAGTGACCACTTCGTGAATTCACAAAGGTTAGCCTTACTAACGATTTCGAAAACAAGCATGAGTCCGGTAAGTTTCGAGTTTTGTGGAATTTTTATATTAAATACTTTTGAATGTTACATGTTACGTTATTTTTCTTCAGCTATCCCCACACTAACAAAAAGGAAAAATGAAGACGAGTTGCTATGCACTTCAAAGAAAATTAAAATTCTTGAAGATATTACAGGTAATGTTTTAATTTGACTATTTATAACTAATTTTCCTATTTTTATTTCATTATTATTTGATTTTTTATTTTTTTTTTATTTAGACAATATTGAATACTACTGCCTTGGTTACGATATGTCATAATACACAAATATTCCACTATAAAAATGATATGTTTTTTCAATTGAAGCAATCAAAATAATAAATGTTTTATTTTCCAATTAAAGCAAGACAAGAACTAACAAATAATCTCATATCTACTCTTGAAAGTTTCCATACACTTTAGTGTCAGCAGCAATAACGTCTATATATAAGTTTATTTCAGCTTTCTAGTGCACCCAGCAACTCTACCAGTTTCAATACCACTTCCAGAGTCATCACCCGTTGAAACCCAAACTCCCCAAAGTTTGTCTTCAAGCAGCCCTCGAAAAATTGCCATGGCAAGGAAAATTGAAGATCTTAAGGTAGAAAATAAGATGTTGATGAAAGAGATCGACGCACTGAACACGGCATCTAAAGAATTAAATGTAGAAGATTTTAATCTTTTGTGTGATAAGTTTCTACTATCTGTTAAAGCACAAATAAGAAATATGAACAGAACTGCAAAAGGTGAAAGGATATCAAACGAATTTAAAATTTTTTCTCTATCTTCATATCTTCTTGGGCCAAAGGCATACAGACATTTACAAAAATCTTTTTCACTGCCATCTGTAGGAAGTTTACAAAAATTCACGCAGAACGCACATTTTACTGCTGGTTTCAACCAACAATTATTTGATTTACTAAAATTAAAAATTGACCATATGGAGGCTGAAGATCGTATTTGTGCTTTAACAATAGATGAAATATCGTTGAAATAGTATATTATATACCGCGGGACTGAAGTAGTACATTTAATCCTGAAGGTAAAGTTTATGGCCCGACCGCAGGGAGGGCCATAATTTACCTGAAGGATTAAATGTACTTCAGTCGCAAGGTATATACGATACTTTTCGTACTTCCGGTATGATTTTATTAATTATTTCAATAATTTCAATCAGTTTTTTCTCTCTTCAACTCATTTAATAAACTGTCTTTAAAATAAGTTAACATAGTAACATTGCGTTGTGACAGTTATAATTTAGAAACATTGTCATTACTAGTGTCATTGTAAATTTGAATATTAACGTTAATTACCATTCTAATTAATTATATTTTTCAATAAAATATCCCTTAAATTCGTTTGTTTGTGATTTAATCGTTCCGGGAGTTTCGTCAATATTTAATCCCGGAGGGATTAAATGTGACACTTTAGTACCTGTCACAAGGGAGTGAAGTTGTCACTTTAGGCCCGGAAGTACGAAAAGTAATTTATTTTATATCTTTGGTCGTGATTGTGTTATTGGGTTTGAGGATTATGGTATAGCAAATAATGCTTTTGTTATTATGGCTAGAGGACTGAAAAATAATTGGAAACAACCATTAGAATATGCATTTACTTTCACAACTGCATCTGTGCTGCAAATAAAAGCGATGCTAGAAATTTTTTAACAGAATTAGGGAATATAGTATTATGTATTTCGTCTCGTAAAATCCAAAAAATATGTTAGTTTTTGATTTTGAGTTATAGTTTTCCAGAAAATCCCATTTTCAATAAATTTCCTGACTTTTCCACAGGAAAAAATTTTTGAAACAACTGACACATTTCTCAGATTTCTTGTATCAAAAAACCCCTTTATGCAAAATTTCATAAGAATCGGAGAGAATTTTTTTTTTCGGATTTTTTGTACAAAGGGGCCCTTCTGAATAGATTTTTTGGTTAAAAAATGTCAACTTTGATGTTTAATAACTCTGTTATTAATGCCGCTGCAAACTTGCAATATTTTTTTTATAATAGTATCAACTCTCCTCTTTCGATTTTTACAAATTTCAATATTCCCATATCATAAACGTATTTGCTACGAATTTTTTTAAGGTAAATTTTGATAAAAATTTTCACATCAAATTTTACCCTGTATAATTCCTACAAATGATGAATGGAAGAAACGGAAAATGATTGATGATGAAGGTACATCTTTCCTCTGTCGAATGGTGTAATAATAAAGATGATACCTCTCTTACTTTCGAAAATATTAAATTTTAAATAGAGGCATGTCAAGAAGATTTAAAAAATTTCGAGGTTGGATTTATCTGGTTGTTTTGATCTGTATGCTCGTAAGTATTCACTGTATCGGATTTCAAAATTTCTAAGGGTCTGACCCAAATAGACAGCATTACATTCTGGACATTTGAGTTTATATATACCTGATTCCTTTAATGCTGGTATTTTTGTTTTCACATTTAACAATTTTGTACTTATGTTACTTTCTGTTTTAAAAGACAAATAGCAACATCCAACGGTTATCCATTACATATGATAAATAAGCTAATTAATAAAAAAGAGGAAAACGTGGCATTTCAACTAATATTTCCTAAACAAACCGAAGAAATAAAAACTTATAAAACCATCACATATGCAGGAAATATTTCTAATGATATTCTTTAGCAGCGAATACAACAATTTGTTTTAAAACAGAAAGGAACGTAAGTATCAAATTGTTAAATGTAAAAACAAAAATACTACTATTAAAGAAATCAGTAGTATATAAACTCAAATGTCCAGAATTTAAGCTGTCTATTTGGGTCATACCTTTAGACATTTTGAAATACGATACAGTGAACAATTACGAGCATATAGATCAAAACAATCAGATAAATCCCATTACGCAAAACATCTACTTGACACCAATCGTTCATTGACACCTAACACAGAACTAGAAGTACTACATATTTGTGATAAGAGACAAGAACTGGAGTTGGAAATGAGAAGACACTTAAGAAACTCACAATATGAAGTCGTCAATGAACAGATAAATCCAGGGAGTTCTTCACTATTAAACTGTATTCTTAAGTGATAATTGTAAAGATCAGCACATATAGTTTTCCTGGTTTTCTATATCATTGCACAGTTATACTGATCTTAATTGAAAAATGATATCCAGGATATCACCATAGGGCTAATAATAGCTAAGCTTCAATATTTGTAATATCATATCATATCACAAGGTATGTCACATCTTGGTCTAGCCAAAAATAGCTACTAAACATCAGGTATGTATCAAATGAAATATAACTTCTGTCATTCTGACGATGATTTTCAGTTATCGAAATAATTGTCAATTTTTTAGAATTTTCTACATTTTTCATTATATTGTGGAATTAGCTAGAAACATTGAGTTTTATTTAAAACACAAATATGAGTAGATTCCACGAAGTAAGGGCCGAGACAGTTAATTTCATGATATGTAATGGTTAGAATTCTTGGAGAAAGGGTTCTTTATAATGTTAATAAATTTATGCTTGCTGAAGGCCTAATTTTTGTTCGAGACAAAGCTCACAGGCACGTAATTATAGTACGTGTTATGAAAATAAGTGACACAAAAAGCTCAAAATTGAAAATAACAAATGAAGAACTATTTGCGATATTAGAGAGAATAATTGTTTTATCGCTTTGGCTCTAAAAGATGGTCAGAGATATTGTCAAGACCAACAGAGTGACTGAAAATAATCAGGTGGATGATCTTTTCCAAGTTAATGAAATTGACAGTGAAAATGAAACTGCGGGTTTGCCTGATTTCGTACAATACAGTTAATTCCGATATCTCCAAGGGAACAATTTTGGGCTCAAGTATTCCTCATTTGCATCAGATGTCTCCATAATTGTATATGAACTATAAATTATCAATTTTTGTTTTCAGTAAAAAATTTTTTCATACACGCAATGAATGGTTCAAATAAATCATAAATACTATAAAAAAATTTAAAAGATGAGGTTTACGCTTCGAGTTCGTCCAAGAACATTGCGTAATATACTTTAATTGTTTGTAAATCACTCTTAGGAGACATGAAGGACGATAATGGTTCTAAAACATAGTGATAGTGAAATAATTTTCCCATGAAAATGAAAAGCCGGATATTGACACTTGAGATAAAGATACTCTATTATACATATAATAATGTTTTGATGCTTCTGTTCACAATAAGTTGAACTTATAAGAACAATTTTATAATCATGCGTAAGCTAATAGAAACCACTCACTCACACCACTAGCTCCGTCTGATCGGTGATAAAATTAGAACATTTGCTGCAACAAAATCGCGCTAATCTGAATCGATAATATTGTTCTTGATCGTTGAGAGGAATTATGTACATAGACAAGATCAGAATGATTAAATCTACTTTAAAATGTCCGCAAACAGAGCAAAACTTACCTTTTTCTCTTCATTGGGATTGGACGTTCTCAAACTCGTATTTATATAAAGTCTCTCTTCCTTGGAAATAGTGCGATGCTTGTTCGGGTCATCGGATCCAAAGTATGCAAATGCGAATCCAACAATTAAACCAATTCCGCTAAAAACATATACGGCCATTGGCCAACCGTAGGGACCTGATGCTATCCAACCAGTTAATAACATTGAACTTACTGTACCTACAGGAGCTCCTGAAACGGATATATAAATTCATGCAAATATGACAATATTTTAAGAAGATGATCGCTGAAGTTTTTTGGAATCCCCATGATTAAACTGGATCTTGAGAGTAACACGAATACTGATTTGTGTTTGATGAAGTATAACTATACATCCTAATGGAATATAAATTGTAATAAACTATGGAAAAACCAACGTTGGTAGAACAGATGTGAAATTGTTAACACAAGTTATGTTGAAATCTTGCGCAACAAACATTTAGAAAATTATAAATCAATTGGTAATTCTCCCTGGTGCGTTGTGTTACTTTTACACAAAAATTGAACCTAGGTTTTCGTTAAGAGTGATCAACGGAGGATTGAAGAGTCATAAACACCATTATTGCGTACTTATTACTATACTGGTTAACTATGCTTTGGGAAGTGTTAAGTATTCATTGATTTTATTTATTTGGTTTTGGACAACATTTAATTTTGAGAATAGATTTCTTTATTATTTAATATGTAAGCATATTTACTTGGGGAGCTTATTCAATAGTAAACTTTTAATTCACATTTTGCAAATCGTTGATGATATATTATATATTTGAAGGCTAAGATGTGCGTTTGGTTTTCCTGTTGAAATCCGTTGTTTTGTGTTTTCCCATATTTAGATCAAAAGCTTTGCTCACAAGTTCTACATCCTTATTATACCGTGCTGAGGACGGCTAATAAGCCAGAAACATACATGTCTGCAATTACCACTCTGTTTTAGTGGCACTTCTTTTTGCGTGAATTACCCAAGAATCTCTTGGTTGCGGTTTCATAAAATACGAGGTGTCTATATGAAACATAAATTTCGATTTTCTACTACACCTGTTTTAGTCGAAATTTCAATAATTTCGACATATTGCCCTGACCGTTCTTCGAAGGGAAAAACAAATACATTCCTGGCTAATACCACGCAGAATATTGAATTACATCCCCTTCAAAAACAGTGACGTCGATCGGCCATTTTGCCGATACGGACATCTGTGGTGATTCGCAACTGATAGCGGAAGGACATAGTACACTGACGCGTTTCGACTTTCTTGGGTCTCTTCAAGAGTGCCGTAACGCCTTCCAGTTCAGAGTCTCTAATCCGAACTGAAGATTACGCCCTCCGACAACTTCTACTTGGATCGTGTAGTTACACAAGCGAGAAGTAGTCAACTGGTGCCATCTTCACTTTCAGTTGCGAACCAACACCGCAGATAAATGCGACCGTATTAGTCGTATGAAATAAAATGAATATAATTTCATAAAATACAAGGTATCTATATGAAACATGAATTTCTATTTTCTACTACACCTGTTTTAGTTGAAATTCCAATAATTTCGACATATTGGCCTGACCGTTCTTCGAAGGGAAAAACAAATACATTTCTGGCTAATACCACGCAGAATATTGAATTACATCCCCTTCAAAAACCGTGACGTCGATCGGCCATTTTGCCGATACGGACATCTGTGGTGATTCGCAATTGATAGCGGAAGGGCATAGTACACTGACGCGTTTCGACCTTCTTGGGTCTCTTCAAGAGTGCCGTAATGCCTTCCAGTTCAGAGTCTCTAATCCGAACTGAAGATTACGCCCTCCGACAACTTCTACTTGGATCGTGTAGTTACACAACCGAGAAGTAGTCTACTGGCGCCATCTTCACTTTCAGTTGCGAACCAACACCTCAGATAAATGCGACCGTATGAATATAATTTCATATAATACGAGGTATCTATATGAAACATAAATTTCGATTTTCTACTACACCTGTTTTAGTCGAAATTTCAATAATTTCGACATATTGGCCTGACCGTTCTTCGAAGGAAAAAACAACTACATTCCTAGCTAATTCCACGCAGAATATTGAATTACATCCCCTTCGAAAACCGTGACGTCGATTGGCCATTTTCGAAGGGGATGTAATTCAATATTCTGCGTGGTATTAGCCAGGAATGTAGTTGTTATTCCCTTGGAAGAACGGTCAGGCCAATATGTTGAAATTATTGAAATTTCAACTAAAACAGGTGTAGTAGAAAATCGAAATTTGTGTTATATATATATATATACAGTGTGACCCATTTTTAATGGAAACACCCCCCTAACATTTGAAGTTGTAAACCGATTTTAATAATTTTTTTTTGAAATGTGAATTACTAAAAGATCTACCTTGGGACAAAATTAGAAATGTTTATTCCAATTTTCAGGACATACTACGATATTTTTTCTTAGTCGAAAATCGGGATTTTTTATTAGCGATTTTTTTATTGAAAAAATCACTACGCCACTGGATTCAGAGTGCCTCTAAACAGGTGTGAACAAAATTTCATGAAAAATATTCATTAATAACAAAGTTATGGCAACTCAAAAATTCGAAAACTCATACAGCTAACAGTCACAACAACACCCTATATCAACAGATATAGCCATGAGAATATTTTTTTTATGATTTCAACAATAAAGTGCCACCAGATGAAAAAAAATAGCGAAAATATTTTCAATCAAAATAACGGAATTACATTCAAGTTTTCACGCAAATTAACTAAAACTAAGACCTAATGATATTACAGTTTGACACTTGTGAAATATTCAAGTGTACTATTGTTAACAACATTCTTCGGATAATTTTGTGTCATTGCTGCAAGATTGAGCGTAAGAGAGAAAATTGAAATTATACGCCTTTCGGGAGATGAGGTTAGAAGTGCTAGAGAGGTTTGTAGAGTATTTAATGAGAGACATCCAGATCGTCCTCGTATTAGCTGCGGTACGGAAATAAAATAAATAAAATATTCAATGAAACTGGTGCAGTTTCAAAAATGATGTTAAAAAGTAATCCTGTACAAAGACGATACAAGAATGGCAGGAATGATCAAATAATTTTAGATTATTTCGGAAATAATCCTAATGCCAGTATAAGGAATGCCACTTTAGATTTGAATATTCCACGAGAAACTATTCGGAGATGTCTCAAGGCGAAGAATATTAAACCTTTCAAGCCAAAATTTTTACACACACTGCAAGAAGGCGACGAAACATGACGTATGGAATATTGTATATGGGCCCAAGGGGAATATTTAAACAATAGAAATTTCCTACAAAATATTTTATATACCGACGAAGCCACTTTCACCACAAATGGAGTAGTGTCGTCACAAAATTGTCGCTATTGGGCAGTGGATAATCCTAACTGGGTAATAAATTGGAAAAGCCAGTATTCCCAAAAAATCAACGTCTGGTGTGGGATATTGAACGAACGAATTATTGGTCCTTTCTTTTTGACGAAAACATTACAGCGCAGAGGTTGCTAGAATTTTTAAACACAGAGTTTTGGGATGCTATTCACGAGCTGCCAATCAATGAACGATCAAATTTAATTGTCCAGTTAGATGGGTGTTCAGTTGATTATGCCAGAGCTGTGAGGCAATGGCTTAACGAACATTTTCCAAACCAATGGATAGGCCGTGGTAGTCCGTTTCTAGATTGGCCACCCAGATCTCCAGACCTCATAGTTTTGGACTTTTTTCTCTGGGGACTTATCACACAAAAGGTTTACAAAAACCGCTCAAGAGATAGAAATGAACTTTGTGCAAGAATTCGACAGGTATGTGCAGATATTACCCCTCAAGAACTAAGGAACGTAATCAGAAACATTCGTAAGCGCTACCACAAATGTATCGAAATACATGGTGGATTAGTAGAGGCTACTAGAATATGAGTTAGAATTAATTGTTGCACTGACTCGAAACATTTCAATGATTAGTTATCATAGTTACGTTTATTAAAATTTTTTGCTTCATTATTAATTGAATTGTGTGAATTTAATCCCGTTATTTTCATTAAAAAAATGTACGCCTTCAATTTTTTTCTTCATCTGGTGGTACTTTATTGTTGAAATCATAAAAAAATATTCTCATGGCTATATCTGTTGATATAGGGTGTTTTTGTGACTGTTAGCTGTGAGAGTTTTCGAATTTTGCCATAACTTTGTTATTAATGAATATTTTTTCATGAAATTTTGGTCTCACCTGTTTAGAGGCACTCTGAATCCAGTGGCGTAGTGATTTTTTCAATAAAAAAATCGCTAATAAAACATCCCGATTTTCGACGAAGAAAAAATATCGTAGTATGCCCTGAAAATTGGAATAAACATTCCAAATTTTTTCCCAAGGTAGACCTTTTAGTACTTGACATTTCAAAAATTATTAAAATCGGTTTACAACTTCAAATTTTAGGGGGGTGTTTCCATTAAAAATGGGTCACACTGTATATATATATATAATAAAAATGGGTCACACACATATATATATATATATATATATATATATATATAAAGAGATTCATGGGTAATCCACGCAAAAAGGAAAAGGGCTACTGAAACAGAGTGGTAACCGCGGACATGCATGTTTATGGCTCATTTGCTGTCATCAGCACGGTATAACCAAATAAGGATGTGGAATTTGGGAGCAAAGATGTTAATAGAAACATGGGAAAACATAAAACAACGGATTTCAGCAGGAAAACCATACGCTCATTTGTGCCTTCAATTGGAAGATCCCGAGTTTTCAGGACAACAACCAAGATCGACACGTAGCGTTTAATTGAAATTTGATTAACTTACAATTTTGGTGGTTTAAGAAGGTTGCCAATAGGACTATTTTTACCTATTAAGTTTCTATTAATGTCAGTAGCGTATATTTTTATGCGGCTTCAAAACGTCGCTTTTTCAAAAAAGTTATTAGCGACTTTTTCATTGTATTTCCGGTTACCACACTGTGAAGAGTATCCCTTGAAACCCCTAAAACCAAATTTTGAGTAATGTCTCTTCACCGGTGTCTAAGATGTAATTGTTTTTTTGATATTTAAACGGCCGTGTATACACGGTAGTCGACGTTTTATGAACTCCACATTTTCGTGCTTAATAAAAAACAATTAGTTGAATGGTTGGCGTTTTCAGTATTTGGTTTTTTGTCAGTAGCGTACGTCTATAGGGGACTTCAAAAATTCGTGTTTAAAAAATCCTGTAGGACAAAATACATTTATTTAGGATTAAATAAATAAACAAAATTTTCATGAAATTTCAACTACACCAATTTGAAAATAACCAAACACTTAATAAACAAATACGTCGAGCTTGTACAGAAATCACACTCCAACAGATAAGGAATGCAGTGCAGAACATAAGGAATTTATATGACAAATGTATTGAACTTATGGAGACTTGGTAGAAGCCACCTCTATTTAAGTTAGTTTCTGTTTATTTAGTGTTTGGTTATTTTTAAATCGGTGTAGTTGAAATTACATAAAAATTTTGTTTATTTGTTTAATCCTAAATAAATGTATTTGGTCCTACAGGATTTTCTAAACACGATTTTTTTAGTCTCTTCTAGACGTACGCTACTGACATAAAATCAAATATTGATACGGGCAACCACTCAACTAATTGTTTTTTACTGAACATCAAAATGAAGAGTTCATATAACGTCCACCACCGTGTAGTATGCAGGGCCGTTCAAAAATCTCTTCTTCTTCTTTTCTAAATCCTTTTGCCCTTTCAGGCGTCGGATGTGGATTCCGTGTCCTGTACCCATTTCTTCCATGCCTTTCTGTCTCTTGCTAGATTTTTCATTTCTGCTATGGTCTTTCCTCTTTCTAAACCTATCTCTTGTATTTGGTCTAACCATTTCCTTCTAGGCCTACCCCTTTGTTTTTTGATCGGCTTTCCAATCTCCATTATTTTCCTAGTTAATCTATTTTGTTCCATTCTTACCATATGACCATACCAGCTAAGTTGTCTCTTTTTTATTTTACCAATTATCGCTTCCTGCTTAGTTGTCTCTCTAATAACGTCATTTCTAATCCTATCCCATTTAGTTTTCCCTGAAATTCTTCTTAGATGCTTCATTTCTATGGCATTTATTTTAGTTTCGTCCTTTTTTCGCACAGTCCAATTTTCACTTGCGTATATTATTGTAGGAACTGTTATCATATTATGAATTTTCATTTTTACTTCTAAGTCTATATCTTTATGTCCAAGAATTATTTTATTTAGAGAGTAGTATATTTTTGTTGATTTATTTGCTCTGTTTGTTATTTCTGCATCTATTTTTCCATCTGCTGTTACTATACTTCCTAAATATTCAAATGTTGTTACTCTTTCTAGAGTCTGGTTTTTGCATTTAATATCTCTATTATTTTGATCACCTGGTTGTTTTTCATTTATTATCATCACTTTTGTTTTATTTATGTTCACCTCCATATTCATGTTCTCTACTTCTTTAGTCCAAATATTCACTAGTCTTTGCATTTTGTTCTTTGTATTCGCCACTAAAACCACATCATCTGCATATAGTAGACTACTCAGTTTTATTGGTTCTAAATTTCTGTGTCCAATTATAGTATTCAGTTGCTCATACTTTTCTTTGATTCGTTTCACAATCTTATCCATGATTATTATAAACAGTAGTGGGCTTAAACTGTCTCCTTGTTTTATTCCCTTACACATTTTGAATTCTTCAGACCTTTGGCCTGCAATCTGTACCTTGGCTCTAACTGTCTCGTATACACTTTTAATTATATTTATTAAGGTGGGTGGTACTTCCATTTCCTCCAGGGTTCTCCATACTTCTCTTCTATCTACTGTATCAAAGGCTGCTTTTAGATCTATAAATGTAAGGTACATTTCTTCTCCCTCTTCTATTTTTCTTTCGATTATATTCCTTAGTATATAGATATTGTCATTTATTTGTCTTTCAGGTCTAAAAGCTCCCTGTTCTTCTCCTAATTTTGGTTCTACATATTCTCTTAATCTTTTTTCTATTATTTTTGTGTACACTTTATAGCTAGTTTGGGCCAAACATATTGCTCTGTAATTCTCACATTGTGTCTGTTCTCCCTTTTTATAGATGGGTACTATTAAGTTATTTTCCCATTCCCTTGGAATTTTTTGTTGTACCCAGGCTTCTTTGCATACATTCCATATCCATTCTTTTCCTCTTTCTCCTAATGACTTAATCATCTCTGGCGCTATCTCATCTTCTCCGTTAGCCTTGCCTATTTTGATTTTTTGTATTACTTGATCTATTTCTTCTTTATGGATTCCTTGTAGTTGGTCAATTTCCTCTTCTGCGGTTGTTATACTCTCTTCCGGTGTTAATGTATGGAATTGTTCTGTATAGTATTCCTTCCATGTTTTCAATACTTCTTCCATTTCCGTTTGTACTTGTCCTTGTCGATTTTCTATTGCTCTAATATCTTTATATTTATTTCCTCTCAATCTTTTTATTCTTGTCCAAAATTTCTTGTTATCCATCTTATGTAGATCTGTTATTTCTTCTCCGAATTTCTTCCATGACTCACGTTTTGATTTTTTGACGGCTCTTTTTACAATAGTTTTCTTCCTGTCATATTCTTCTTTGTCCACATGTGATTTTGATGTGATATATTTTTTCCATGCCGTTTTCTTTTCTTTAACCGCTATTTTAATTTCGTTATTCCACCAGTTAGTCCTTTTTATATTCTTAATATATTTAATTTTTCCACATATCTTCTCTGTTGCTGTTAATAGCGTTTCTTTAAAGGCGACCCATCGTTCTTCAAGTGTCCAGTCTGTTTTTTTTTTTTCTAGTTTATAGAATTCTTTATTCGTCTCATTTTGGTATTTTTTCTCGATATCTTTATTTTTGAGTTTATGTGTTGCTAGTTTACTGTAGTCTGTAGTAAATTCTTTCCTGCGTAATTTTACTAGACAAGTTGTCACTACTAATCTGTGGTTAGATCCAATTTCTGCTTCTTTCTTTGTTTCAATTTTTTGCATTACTTCTGTTAGGTTTTGTGTATATGTTATGTAGTCTATCAGGCTTTTAGCGTTTCTTCCTTCTGCCACAAACGTATATTTATCATTTAGTTGTTGTTCCCACATCGTATTTCCTATTATTAGATCATTCCTTCTGCAAAAATCTATCATTTTTAGTCAATTTCTGTTGATTATGTCTTCTCCATGTTTTCCCATACAACCCATACCTCTATTGTAATCATTTCCTACCCTGCTATTCCAATCTCCCATTATTATTGTCTTTTCGTTTTCCTCCCTTACTTCATCTAATACTCTTTGCAATTGAATATAAAATTCTAAAATTTCTTCCTCTGCCGTTCCTTCTACTGGCCCATATATTTGTATAAAATTGATTATTTCTTCTAGTTTTATACTAATAACTATTATTCTCGAGTCGACTGCCTTAAATTGTATTACCTTTTGTTTTATTTCTTCTGTAACAATTATTCCTACACCCTCCTTTGCCCTTTGTTCTGGTTTTACTCCTGAATAATATAATGTGTGCTTTGTTGTTAGTTGCGAACATCCTTTGCCTTTTTTCTTCGTTTCACTTAGTCCTAGAATTTGAATATTATTGTTTTCCATTTCTTCAGTTAATTCCAATTCTTTCCCTGTTAATGTGTTTATATTCCATATACCTACGCCCATCTGTAATTTTTCCATGTTTTGAGGTCCGTGTTTTTTAATATTACTCTGTTGATGATAATCTTCCTTTAATTTGTTATGCTTGTTACTTGTTATTCTTCTGCTTTGTATTTTGTTATTTAATTTACCGTTATCATATCCCTTGTTCTCAGCTTGAGTCATTACCTGTGTACTATCTTTAAGTGTATTGTTTATTAGTTTTTTTGGTTCTGCTCTCTAGTCATCAATTGTAATTCCTCTGAATCTTCATTCCATTTCCAAACTATTCCGTTTACTATCAATTTCTTGTATCCTACTTTTGTATTTTTTCCCTTTTCTTTTTCTTCTTTGGCCTTTCTTCTAATTGTTTTTTGTATCTCTAATTCTTTTTTGGTAAGGTCCGACTCAATATAAATATGTTCCTGAGAATTTCTCAGTCTACTTTTGCTTCTTAGAATGTCCATTTTATTTGCAAAACTTTCCATTTCAATCAAGCAAACCTTTTCACTTAGTTTTTGGGCGCTTCTTATTTTGACATCTATTTGCAGTCCTTTAGGTATGAAGTTTTCCATAGTTGTCTTTAGTATCCTATCATCTTTTGTATTCAATTCTAATCCAGTGATGACCAAATTTTTCTTTTTAGTTATTTTTTCTAGATATTCCACTTTGTTATTTAGTGTTTTTATTTCGTTCTTGAGTTCCTGGTTTTCTTGCTTTATTTCTAGTAGCTGTTTGTTGTTCTCGCTGTTTTCCTTTCTTAATTGCTTTATTTCATCCATCATTTCATCGTTTTTGTTCATCAATTCTTGCATCATTTTTATCATGGTTGCTTCCGAGCTCTCTTTTTCTTCTGCGCCTTTCTTGGGTGTTCTCTTAGTTATTTTACTTCTGCCAAAACTTTCATCTAATTCCCTCCTTTTTCTTTTGTATTCTTCATCAGTATCTGTTCCGCTCTCTAAAGGCATTTTGTTTGATTTTCTTTTGTACAATCCACGAAATCTGTGTCTCTTTTGTAGTTTGTGTACCGAGAACCTACTTAGTTCAGTCCTTAGCCTACTCAGAGCTGACCGATTTCGTTTATGTATGTAAATCTTATATTACTTTTTACCTGGTAAATATTTAAATCCGAACCTGTTAAATCCTACTTAATTGGCCTGCCCGTGTAGCAATTACCGGTTTTACTGCCAGCTAATTAGAATTTTGTAGTGTTTAGTTTTTATATTTTATAGTGGAAACTTTTTATTTACTGTATATTTTATACTCAATATTTTTATTATTAGACTTAATTATGCTAAAATCTTACTTTGATTTTGCTGTCTCCAATTGTGCACTCACTTCACCTCTTTATATATTACTTCGTATAGCTTTTACAATTATTTGACTCGTAATTTATCTGATATTCAGCTTTATTACGGAGCAAATATTAAATCACTTTTCAAAACCCAGTGCCAGGACCGGAATCCCGTTCAAAAATCAAAAAAGCAATTTTTGCCGATTTACATCTCAGACACCGGTGAAGTGACAATACTCAAAATGTGGATTTAGGGGTTTCAAGGGATACTCTTTACAGTGTGGTAACCGAAAATCCGATGAAAAAATCGCTAATAACATTTTTTGAAAAATCGACTTTTTGAAGCCCCCCAAAAATGTACGCTGTTGTCAATAATAAAATGTTAATAAGTAATAATAGTTCTCTTACCGACCTTTTTAAATCACCAAAATTTTAAGTTAATCAAATGTCAATTAAACGCTATAACTCCACCTTCGGTGTCGCCATTTTATCATGTCAGTTTTTCTCGTAAAATTAGTGATTGGCAAAACTGTTTCGTTGCAAAGAGAAATTTATCCGATAATGTGTTTTTACTGTTGATAAAAATTGAAACACACATATCATATTTTCAAAATATTTAGAGGGATACTCATATTGACACAGGCAACCAAAGTTATATTTTTTTAAATATAACACCCTGTATAATTTTAGATTGTTAAACTATTTTCGTTTCTATAATATAAGGTTTTGCAATGTTATACAGGGTAATTTAATAGAAAAGTATTTTTATATTAATTTTGCTGCAACTTCAGCACTCTATATATAGCATTGTAGACATGTTATATAAAAAATCTATTTACACCGGGAGAAATTTTAATATGACCTATTGTTGTTTAAAATTATTGATGTATCGAAAAACTTCGCTTTTGGATACAGGGTAAGTAGAAATTCGATTGATTATTTTCTCGGATTTCTTAAATGAAATACCTTATGTTTCATTATTGTAATAATATCCTGTTTTATGGTGTTTTGTTACTTTTTAAGCATTTCTTATACCTAGTTGTGTTGATTCCCAAGTTATTCGCAGTTTGTTTCTGTCAAATAATAATAAATAGAAGACATTTGTTGACCGTGCAATTATTGAACCTAAATAGATTTTTCGAAAAAAAAATTACGGAATAATATAAACTTATTCTTCTGTGCTTTACATTGGGTAAATATCAGACCTTTGTGTTAAAAATTAATAATTGTTGCAATAAACGTTAATGCAAACAGACATGGCTATGGCCTTGAAAATTAGGCTGATGCATAGCAGATTATATAAAACCTAGATAACTAATAATCATGTACACATTTTATAATATTATCAAGTAAACATTATGTTAATGTGACGTTTATTATATTAACGTAGGATAAATAAAATGGAAAGGGCCTCGAAATTATTACAAAAAAATTAAATGCACAATAATTTTAAAAGAATTTATAACCAACTGGTCCAATGTCTGTTTTCATTAACGTTTTATACAACTAATAATAATCTTAACCATGAAGGTCATTTGATATTTCACCCAATGTAAAGTACAGAAGAATTAGTTTATATTATTAGCAATATTGGTATTGTGAAAATGAAAGCACTTGCCAGGAATTATCGCTACAGCAAAGATATTGATTCAGATATCGAAGCAAGTTGTCAACCATGTTGTGATATAAAAAAAAACGTAAAAGGACCTATCCATAAATGGGAAACACCATCGAGAAATGGGCAACGTATCCATATGGATTAGGCTGGACCATTTCTCAACCATTCCTTCTTCATTGTCGTAGACGCTAATTCTAAATGGCCAGTAATTTTTATGTAAACACAATCACCAACAACCACCAGTACCATCAATAAACTGGGAGAGATATTCAGTGGCTATGGCTTGCTAGAAATTTTAGTCAGTGACAATGCTTCAGTTTTTAAGTCAATCGAATTTCAAGAATATTGTGCATGTTATGGACTCTCCCAACGTTTTATCGCACCAGGACATCTAGCAATCAGTGGCCAGGCTGAACGTTACTGTCAGATGTTAAAAGCTAAATTGAAGTGTATGCTACAAGAACCTGGTACATTACATGAGAAATTGCACTAATTTCTATTCAGACACCGGGTTACGCAATTATCTTGTGTAAAGTCACCAGCAGAAATTTTACTCAATAGAAATCTGAGAACAAAATTAGACCTCATTCGAGGAGCGCCAGAGAAAACCAAAGATGAACGACAACCCAAATATGATAAGTTTTATAGACCAGGAGATAGAGTTCAATAACGGGATTATTTTGGATCAAATTTGTGAAAATACGGCAACATTATCGAGAATCTTGGAAAGCTATATGTTATGTCTTCAAACGTCATTTTGATCCACTGAGGTTATGTCAAGTGGCCAAAGAGAGGAGCTTTGATAGTTCATTATCTGCTACTGATCACTTAAATAATCAATAAAGTAGTGGAGCATTGGTGTCTTAAACGAACAATCCACAAGTCGAATTATCAAGAAACGATGATGCACTAAATGAAATGCGAAGTACCAGCTCATCGACACTATACAAGAATAATAAGACCATTTGAACATATGAATTTATTCGGAGAATTTTATTATTGTTATCATGCAGTCGATTTGAAGCAGCGGAAAATTCCGACAGTTTCAAATAAATATTGAAGTCACATCAAATTATATTGAAAATACAATATTTTTGAAATATCGATTGTTTTGAAGTTGATAATTGACAGTTACTTTGTAATCTGCGCATATTCTCATTTTTCCATCTTTAACAATATCCAAATGCTTATCTGATCCACGATGGTGGATCATTTTCAATAACATCATTACACTGTTCTCTAGTTAGCGGAGTCAAGATGCGAAATCTCCAGTTGTTGAAATTATCCGCTTCCAAAATTGGCACAGGAAGACTACTCACAGCTCTCATTTCGTTGCTGCACCTTTTTCACTTTTAGCAAACTTTTCTCGATTATGTTAAGAAAAATTACCCACAATTCACCCAAGGAAAAGTGTTGGGCCCGTAACCTGGTTGATATGGGTAATTACATGCTCATTATTAGTTCACGGATTAATTTATTAATCGAATTAACAATAATTATATGCAGACACAACACCAACAACCTGCTACTAACTGACGGTGAGAAGCTACGACATACAGACTGAAGCGCCATCTATCAAAGGGAAGCCTAAGCATATTATTGCGGATTTCCTAATTTTACTTAACAAATCTAATAACTACATAATAACAAAAAATTGAACTAGACGTTTTGTGAAATTCTATTGGATCAAACAATATTCTTACCTACATATGGCAGTGTTCCCAATCTACTTCTTTCGTCAACAGGTACCCATTTACTCAAAAAAGCATGTATTGAGGGAAAAAAGCAACCTTGAGAAATACCCTGGATCAATCTCAATCCCATAACTCCTTTAGATCCCAAAATGGCAGCTGTTACTGGTATAAGTAGTCCTAAGAAGGAACTAATTATAAGAGAACCCGCCAAAAACCATTTAGCTCCATAATTAGTGGCCAAATATCCTGCAACTATTTGAGGAATCATATAACCCCATACGAAAGCTGTTACAACTAAGCTCTTATCTGTCCAGTTATAAGTCTGAAATATTGAAATATTTATATTGCTATTTTTCTGACAACAAATTCTTATATCTCACATATTTTTGATAAATAATGAATTTATGTTCACGTAAAATCAGATATTTCGTGTTTAACTTTCAGAAAATGTGAGGAAGAGCTTTACTTGAAGTTGTTCAATATGCGGTATTAGTGATGACGTCATAATCTTAGGTTATGTCAATTTTGTATCCAAACAAACATAACTAGCCATTTAGATACCATTGGTGTGATTTTGGACCAGAGATTATTCCCTTATATTTTGAATATAACTGCTGATTTAGGCGTTTATATATTCACAAGACTTCACTTTACAAGGAGATATATTCGATTTCAGCCAAAAATAGGTATGTATAACAATATAATTTTAATAAAAGAGTTATCTAACCTAAACATCCTATTATAAACTTATGAAATACAATTGTTTTTAATTCTTTTTCTATCTGTATTATCTAATTTTAGGTTTCCTCACATAAATAATAATGGTACTGTGCTGGCCATCAGGTTGTAAGCATTATAATAATAATATAAGTTTTATAGATTTCCAAGATTCAACAGTAAGAAGCAAATGGATGAAGCTAATAAGGTACCTACATAAAGATGAATATAACATTTTATTTGGCGGAAAAAGAAAATTAGCCAGCTATTTTTTTGTACATGATCAATCTTTGCAAACAAGGTAGAAGCAAACTTGTACGTGTTGATTGTATGTTTGATATTGTAATGTATATGTCGATCTCCCTATAATATATACATTATTATTTGTCGTTACAGATCTTTCGCTTTATATTTTTTATAAGTTGTTATGGTTGCTTTGTAAGTTTTTTTAAACGTTTGCTATTTTAAATTGAAATTCCTAATTGTACCTTACTTTCCTTTTTCTATTAACTGTAAACCATTGTATTACAAGTATTTCTCTGTGTAATAAAGAAATTTGCAAACGTTTTTGTTTATATTATTTGTTTTTAGATAAAATTGAATATGTTTACACATGTAGTTGAAAAAAAGAGCCTACAGGTCAAATAAAATTTGAAAGCAACCAACAAAAACTCTGAAACTGATACAAATATGGTTTAATTGAGGCAAAGTTGTGACATGATGTTCTGAGTTTTCATACTAAATGGCCTATTTTCAATCATGTAAATTTGCAACGTTTCTTCAATTTAATTTTCTTAGCACGAAACAAACGAAAATTTATAATTATTAAAACATTTTATTATGTTAATATAAACGGTAAAAATTTCTAAAGGTAGTATGTTTTTAAAACATGTAAGTAAATTTTTTTTCCATTCTTGATGTCTAGCAATTCCCACAATGATGTCTCTTGGTATCCATAATATTAAATAGCAATATGTAATGCACCTTTTATCTGGTGATAATAGTTATATTTTTCAATTATCACTAATATATTTTCATCAAAATAAATTATGTAATTCTTGTCTTTTGAGAGCTTTTTTAATTTTTCGTTATTCGGATACTTGAAAAGACACTTCACTTCAATTAAGCATTTTTCGCTAACAAACCCAAATTATCATTAGAAAAAGTTTCAAGAGAATGTTGAAACATGTTTTGATGACACTAGAACAAACAATGACTATTATTGATTTTATATTTTCACATTAATCAAATAATCCAGTAAACATAACCTCAAACATAGCTTTTAAAATAAAAAATATGGATTGCAGGATAAGTTACATTATCATAACTATTTTTTTTATATTGAGTACATACTATAACTTACTTTTTAAGAATTTATTCCTTTCAAACACACGTGTGAAACGCTTAAATAATCAAAAATCTACACTCAAATGGAAATTCTTATTGCAACAAGTTTTGTTTGGGTACAGCTTCAAATTGTGACACACTAATCTCGCGTATTGTAGAAACTAAAAAAGTTGAAGCTCTTCAAAGCATGTATATATTTCGATTGGCATTGAATTCCGCTCTACATCTCATCACTACAGAGTGCAGTTGAAATCGTCATACAGAATTACATGATCCCATTCTATATTAAATAAATTCCAGTTAATAATCAAAATATGGATGAAGTTTCAATGGGGGGAGATAGAGAACTATAGAGTTTTGTTTGTTAGCTTGATCGAGATTGATTCTAAGTAAAGTTTTGGTATTCATTTCTACATTGCTATTATTTTCAACATTCCCAATTTTCATTTACTTTTCTCTTCTATATTTATTTAACTAGCCGTTAATGTCATGCGAATTTAGTTTCCACTTACCGGAATACCACTATTTGGATTTGATGTAGGATCAGTCATAGCAACTATTATTACTGACATACTTATTCTGATGACATAAGTCATTACCGATAAGAAGAATATGAATATAATTTGAACATGTCTTGTTCCAAATGTTGTGCCTAAAAATTAAGATCAATATTATTACAGGGGTTTAATAAAGTAACACATGAATTTTCGAATAAATTTGATCTAATACACTTGCTTGTATAGAAATCGGACCACCGTAATGTTTTGACTTTAACTATATGTTTTTTAGAAACATTCTTCAGATAAAAAAAATTAACGCTGTTTGAAAGACAATTTAATATGCTTTAATATAAGTTTATTAAAATGTATTGCGGGTTTTTGGGCTTAAAATTGTTAAATTAATATATGATACAAGTTAACTTGTTTTTTTATTGAAAGAAGGATGGTTTATTAACAATTATCTAAATTAACACTTGATTTTTAATAATGGGTACGACCTCTCTTGCTCTAATAACATCTCTCATACGATTATGCATTGATCTAATCAAGTTCGATATTGTTTCTTGTGGTATTTTAAGCCGCCCTTCTTCTACTGCGACAATAAGTTCTGCGATCGAGGTTGGCGCACGAAGTCTAAGTACGAGTTCTTCCTTTTAGCTGATCCCAAAAATGTTCGATCGGTTTTAGGTCGGTACTGCATGATGGCCACTCTATAACCCGAAAATCTAGTTCTGTAATGTAGTTTTGTACGATTCTTGCCGTGTGCGCCCTGGCATTGTCATGCATAAAAATAAATTCATCGGCAATGTAGTCGATATAAGTGACCACATGATCTGCTAAAAGGTCCTCGATGTACATAGCACCCGTTATACCTCTTCTCCCGTGATCACGGTCATGTCTACGGATGAAAACAAGGTCGGCTCCTGCTCTCATAGAAATTGCACCCCAGATCATGCAGGAAACACCGCCATAAGAAATCCTCTCTTCAATGCAGTAGTCTTCAAATCCCTCTTCGAGTCTTCGATACACTTTTCTGCCTCTGTCGCTACCATAGAGGCATATTCTGGTCTCATCTGAGAACCGAACAGATCCTTCATTATTCCAATACCCAATTCAGATGATCCCATGCAAAACGCAGACGTACTTGACAATAAGCTGGGGTAAGTGTTGGACCATTCGCATGTGTTTTAGGGGTCAGGTTACTTTACTTCAGTCTTCGTGTTACTGTCATCTTCTTCTTCTCCTGCTATCCATTGATGGATGATTGCGATTACTTCTGATCATTTCGTTCTATCTCTGATGGTGTGGATTAATTCTCCTGTAGTTCTCATCCCTGTCCACTGCTGATATTTCGGAGCCACTATATCCTCTTTCTGCCCACTCCCCTTTTTCCCTCTATCTTTCCTTCTATTAATAGTTGGAGCAGCTGGTGTCTTTCGTTGCGTATCACATGTCCCAGGTACGCTGTTTTCCTACGTTTTATCATGTTCAGCAATTCACGTTATCTTCCCGCCCTCCTCAGAATTTCTTTGTTGGTTTTTCATGCCGTCCATGGAACTTTCGAGATTCTTCGATAGATCCACATTTCAAATGTCCACATTTCCAGTCTGTTCATGGTATTCACATTCAGAGTCCAGCCTTCCATGCCATACAATAGGACGGACCATACGTATCATTTTGTGAATCTTATTCTGAGATTGAGGTCGAAGTCAGACTTCGTGGAGACGTTTTTGAATCTCATTAATGAGCCCCTCGCTTTTCCTATCCGGCACTTGATTTCCACGTCTGAAGACCAGTCTTTACATAGCCAGGTTCCCAGGTATTAAAACTTTTTTACCCGTTCTACGTCTTCACTATTGTATGATAGCTTTGCATTCTGGAAATCATCTAATTTACGGGTTGTTTTTGGGTTAAGTATTTACAATAGGTGAAAAAGAACTATATATATATATATATATATATATATATATATATATATATATATATATATATATATATATATATATATATATATATATATATATATATATAATAAGCATAAATATATACAAAGCCGATGTCCTGGCAGTCCTGACACAATTGTTTATGTCTGGATAAATATATGGCACCTTGCACTTCGCATAATCCATTTATTTTCGCTATACAACTTACTTTGTCCCGTATTCACAAATTTGACTCCACTAGCAATTTCGACTTATTTATCCCTGAAAAACAGCTGAAAAACAGGGTTTCAAAACTAATTTACGGGTGATTATTAGAAATTTTGTCTTTTTTATATTGATGTTAATCCCCATCAACCGGCTATGTATTCCTACCACGTCCAGAAGTCTTTGGAAGTGATTCATGTTATCTGCTATCAGGACTGTGTCATCTGCATATCGTATATTGTTGATCCATATGCCATTTACTTTGATGCCTAATTGTTGTCCTTCGAGAGCTTCTAGAAAGATATTTTCAGAGTATACGTTAGACAGGAGTGGGGAGAGGACACAGCCCTGCCTTACACCTCTAAGGATTTTCTGTGCTTTTGTGGCCTCGTTGTCAACTCTATCTGCAGCTGATTGGTTCCAGTACAAGTTTTCAATACAGCGTATGTCTTTCTGATCTATGTCAAGTGGCCTCAGTATTTGAACGAGTTTGTGATGTTGCACTCTGTGAAACGCTTTTTCATAGTCTATAAAACACATCACTACATCTTTTCTCTGGTCGTAGCAATTCTGAATTAATACATGGGTTGCGACTAGTGCCTCTCTTGTTCCGAGACCCCTTCTAAAACCGAATTGAGAGGATCCAATAACGCTTTCTTATTTTGTGGAAATTCTCTAGTGAATGACCTCCAGAAATACTTTGAGAGTGTGACTCATGAAGCTGATCAATCTGTGGTCTTCACATCTTGTTGCGTTGCTCTTTTTCGGAAGTGGGATGAAAAGATACGTAAGCCATTTATTTGAGAATTTTCCTTTGTTGTGAATTTGGTTGAAAAGCCTATTAAGTATCTTAATACCTTCGCTGTCTAATAATGTAAGCAATTCAACAGGAACTAGATCTGGCCCGACCGTTTTCTTATCCTTCGAGCTTTTTATTGCTCTAGTAATCTCTTCTATTATGATTGGCGGTCCAGACAAATCCTTTTCGAAGATGTCTTATAACCGTGGTCTTTTGTCTGCAAAGAGGTTGCCAATATATTATTCCCAGGTAGCTTAACTCTGTGCGTTGTCTTGTGCCATTTGCCCTTGATCATTTTGTATGTTGGAGAAAGTCTGTTTCCTGTATACTCCTGCTGTTTCTTTTATTTTCTTGTGCAGGTTATACTTATCATGTTGTTCTTGTACTGTTCCTTCAGACATATATTTTTGCCGTTCTTATCGCTCTTCTTATAGAATTTTGCATCATTCTGTATTTGTCTCTACTGTCTTCTCTCTTCAACCATTGCTAATATTTCGTCTGTCATCCATTCTTTCTTTTTGACCTTTAGTTTGTATCCTATTTCTTCTTTTGCTGTATTTATCATTATTTCTTCTATGTCCTTCCATGTGTTGTCAAGATTGTGACAGGGCTAAAGTTGTTAAGGTTTCATTTAATGTATCACCTACTTTGCTTTTGATGATGTCTTTAATTCTATCATAATTTATCCTTGGTTCTTGTTTTGGTTTTTTATTATTGCTTTTTTCATTTTTATTTCTGTTATAAGAAGGACATGGTCTGTTGGGACGTCGGCTCCAGGATATGTACATGTTGTTACTGATGTTCCGAATCGTTTGTTGATCAATATCAAGTCTATTTGGTTTCTAATTATATGTTCGGGACAGTCTGCAGGGGCAGTCCATGTATAGAGACACCTGGGTGGTAGTCTGTATGAGGTTTATTTCGTGTTTTTTAACGTTTTTTATGGATTAGTTGTCTCAGTTCTTCATAGAATTCTTCAACTTCGTCTTCTGATGCTTCTGCGGGGGGGGGGAGAGGGGGGGGCGTATACTTGTATTATGTTAATATTAACCGGATTTGCTTTCAATCTAAGTAATGCCATGCGATCTGAGTGCGAGAGAAAGTTCATTACACTCGGATATAGTTTTTCAGGAATTATTATTCCAACTCTTTTCCAATGATTTCTGTCTTGGTTTCCTGAATAGAAAAAGACTTTTCCTTGTGTTACAAATTTTCCTACGTCTGGCCACCATGTCTCGGCTACCCCAAGGACATCTATTTTCTACCTGTCCATTTCTTGTATTACATTAGCCAACTTCCCAGCTTCATATAGACTTTGAACGTTCCATGTACCAATTTTGATCTTTCTTCGTAGATTTACTCTGACTACTTTTTTATCATTTAACACTGTTCCTCCCGGAGATCCGATTGGGGAACTATTTTTACCTCCGGAAAATTTCGAGTTAAATGAGGACATTTTGGTTCTCTGGGGATATCTATCTTACAGATCCTTAATACGGTGGTTTCCCGTTGCCGTGCGTATTCTTATGCCGTTGACTAATTTCTTGGTTCGTTCGCCTTTAGAGCCAGTTTCCCAACCCTAGGACAAAAGAGTGCCCTTCCATTCACTGGCTCCTCCACCCGAGGCTGTTAGCCAGTAAATGGGGGATTGCTTGTACCAGCAATCAATCGGTCGTCAGAGCCTCGTTAGTCATCTAACAGTGACCACCACTCGAAGGTGAGGTTGACATTTGAATAGGAGAGACTATATTAGGCGCATCCTACCCCTTATTGTTATCACGATCCGTTATATATCGTTTTCTGCCTGTTCTCCTATCTGGAAACCATGATCAGGACATATGACGTCATCTACATCTACTTCCTTTCACTTTCTTCTTCAAATTCATTCCATTCTGATGAGGAGCCCAACGAGAAACTTTCGTCCTTTAAACTTTCGCTCGATGTACTTTCCTTTCGCTTCTTAAAATTTCTTTCTTTCTTAGGGGTCTGCAATTCATTTGACAATTTTGGAATTCTTTTCTCAGCTGCTAGCTCTATTAAAAGTTTTTCTGGCGTGTCTGTCATGATCCTAGATTTCGCTTTCTTCCTTTTAGTTTTAATATTTCTCCTTGGCTGTGCTTTAGGTTAAGGTCTCACAGTTTCGGGAGTCAAAAAGGGTTCATTTGTTGGTGTATTCGTTTGCCGTTCCTGATCTGGCTGTAATAAGGCAGATGTAGAAGTAGACGGCCTATTTACTTCACTACCGGTTACGTGAAAATACGAATCAGTAGGACTAGTCGCTGGTTGTTCTTGGATTGACTTCACGACAAGGCCTTTCTCTTGTTCTATTAACATAGGTCTGTCTGTGATATAGGAACTTAAAAAATCCACGTCTGTAAAAACTTCAGAATTGAAGGGCCAAATACCACTTTTCTCGAATCAGTGTTCAATATTTTCGGGTGTAAAAGCCTGAGGTATGGCCAGTGCTGATAATTTCGCTATTTCATAAATAGTGCAAGTTTTTGATGGATTCATAGAGAGCCAATCTATTAACGCAACGTTATAATATCTCTTGAGCGGTCCAGATACTGTTAAATCTAAAGGCTGTAGCCTGTGGCTACAGTGTGTCGGGAAGGTTAGCATCACTATGCCGTTTGCTTTGCACAAGTCTAAAACTTCTATTGATATGTGGCTTTCATGATTATCAAGTAGAATGGCTACAGGTGAAGTCTTTGAAGGCTTAACATATTTAATGAAATGTTTCAGGTATAAAACGATATTTGGTGCAGTCATATACCCAGACGTGTAAGCTGCACCATCGCAGTACCATTCAGCATATACGGTCTCAAATTCACTCGAGGGAATATGTAAAATGGCGGTATAGAATTTCCGATAGAATTAATCGTGCAACAAAGGGTAATCAAAGTGCTTCTTTCGCAGACGTCATTTGTCCTACTTATTTGCAACCCTTCACTGCTAAAACTTTCAGCATATAGACTGCACGGTTGTTAATCCAGTTTCGTCTGTATTGTAAATTGCTTCTGGTCCAAATTTATAGCGATCCAAAACGCTTCTGTAATTGTAGAAAAATTCCGTTTCATTTTTCCGATTGAAACTGGTGGCGCGTGATAAACTAGTCGCCTCAGCAGTGCGCAAAGACACATTTTTGTTTCGAATCATAAACCCTCTGATCCAGTCTTTTCTGTGGGTTTCAAAGGTCGCTCTAACTTTAAGTACCTATCGTTGAAGAGAAGATCTGGGAATCTCATACTTCTTCGCAGTTGGTTGAATTTTTGCTCCCGCACGGACTTCGATGATAGCTCTTTCGATTATATCGCGGTTTGTTTTGTTCTTGTAGCAAAACGGCATATTCTCCTAAAAATAAAAAAAACCGTGAGGTATGGAGAGATAGGCGTGCCCAATGTTCCCGCACCGTTGGGTGTTCATGCATCCCGCCCGGTGCCATTAAAATTCAATTGCAAAATACTACACTAAACAAACAATTTTAACCGTTAATTAATACGATATTCCATGCACAAGGAACCAATATATACGAATTAATAAAAAGAAAGCGTACTTACAGTGATTTTAGAACATTAGAAGAAAAATAATCACCAATAAAATTGTTTGTTTTCAAGGATAGAAACATAAAACTCGATTTTGTCGTATCTACAATACTGATACAGGCTGCAACTATTGCGTTCTTTAAAAGTAACAAATCAACTGCTTTCCGGTTACGACGACAGAGGCGTGCCTAAAAGTTTGCGCTTGATTTTATTCACAAATGCCCAGACCTCCCACCTGCCCAAGGATCCCCACCTTCCCCTACATACAATATGATGAAAAGTTTGATGTTACATCATTGTTTGATTAAAATGGTTAATGGTTAAAAATACCCTATCAAGAGGGTGTACAATTATAATTCATATAATGATATTTAAACGTATAAACTGAATGATATGTGATGACAAGTCCAACTCAGGTAAGATTTCTGACTTCAAATTTAATGACCGCATGATTAACCTTACAAACATTACATTCAATCGTGTAGAGATTGATTTCTTGAATAATGGCCTCAAATTGTCTACCTTAAACAATTTGAATTCAAAAACTTTAGAAGAACTCGCTATCGATGTAGATGTGTTAGTGAAAAGTTTTAATCTAGATGATAATATTAAAAATAACATGAAGAGTAGCTGCTATTTATCTTTACCAAAAATCTTCTCTAAATTTCATAACAACAAGGCGAAATTGAAGTCAAAATTCTTTATAGGGTATTGCTGGTAAGGTGAAGACCAATAGTTTGATGTTTACAAAAGCTGATGAAGGTAATTGTTTAATCATAATGTACCGAGATGATTACATAAATAAAACTGGAGAATTTCTACAAGATAATAACTTCTTAATCATGAACAATAATCCCACTAAGAAATTAACAACTGATCTAAAAGACATATTGAATGAGCATAAGACAATCTTCTCCACTCATGGCATCAATACGAGACATCTCACTCCTACTAACTCCCACATACCTAGACTTTTTGGACTTCCCAAGATACATAAAGAAAACCTGCCAATGAGACCAGTGGTTAGCTTTTCCCACACTCCTTTGGAGCTTCTATCTAAATTTGTCAATAGCTTGTTAATAACAGTGTACACTGTTAAGAACACCTTGGACTTAGCAGATAGAATTAAAAATTGTAATTTTTATAATTCGCGTATAAAAGATACTTCATTATAACATTGTTTACCGTGTCACAATGAAGCTCTTTGAACACTGTTATAGTAATTTTTAGTGTACAGTTGGTTATTGTATTCAGTTATATTTTTATTTGACATTTGACTTTAACTTTGACACAAATTATAAATAAAATGGTCTAGCGTTGTTCTAGCTGGCAAATTATTATATTAAAGGTAAATTAGAATGATTTATATATTAAAAATATCAATGAATAATGTACGCTAACGTTTATTTATCAATGATTTGTCAATTGTTTACTTCTATATTGTATAAGATCAATATATAGGTATACATAACGTTCGATTTTTGGGATAAATTACCAGATATCTATGTTCATGATAAGTAGATCGCAAGAGCATATACGAAGAAGCTCTTTTTTAAACAAGTGATCATCCCCTTTTTGCTTAAATGAAAGTTTGTTTACAATTTACACAATTATTCGGTTTAATGTCAAAAGTCAGAAGTGCTGAATAAAACCATCTGTGATCTAACCAATTAGGAATCTACAGAATTGCCAACTTAAATTCAAACCAATCCTCCTAGTTTAAAAACAGGTATTATATGAAATTCTGTTTTATTTAAATAAATGCGAATTATAGAAAATATTTTGTAAAACTTGTGCCACAATGACTTTCTGTAGTACTCGTGATTTGCACAACGAACCGCTTCGCGGTTCGTTGTGCAAACTTCACTCGTATTACAAAACGAGTCATTGTGACACTTGTTTTACAAATAACTATTCCATTCTAATTTTTTAATGGTTTCTTTTGATGTTTCCAATCTCTTTACCAACGTCCCCAAAATAGAAAAAATCCCTAGCGTTAGCAACCTACTCCAATCTAAGAACATTGACACAATTACAACATCTCACATTGTCGCTCTACTTCAGTTTTGTCCTTACAGGACTTCTTTTCCTTTAATGATAGAGTATACAGACAACCAGATGGATTAGCCATGGGTAACACTCTCTCACCATTATTAGCGGATTTGTTCCTTGATTAACTAGAGTCAACTGTTATCTTCAATAACAATCCATATTTTAGTAAAGTCATTAAATGGTTCAGATATGTTGATGATGTTTTAGCTTTTATTACTGGAGTCGAAGAGGATGCATACAGTATCCTCAGCAAACTTAACCATATCCATCCTTCCATACAGTTTACCTTGGAAATCGAAAACAATGGTTCAATAAATTTTTTGGATTTGACTCTATCAAGGAAAGATTCAAAAATTGAATTTTCCATATACAGAAAACCCACACAGACTGATCATCTTTTTCCAATACATTCTAACCACCCTATTCAACACAAAATGTCTGCTATATCTTGTTATGTGTATAGATTATTTAGGGTCCCTCTTTATTCACATAATTTCAACGTAGAATTGAATATCTTGAAACAGTTGGCATTGAATAATGGTTATTCTCCTTAAATTGTTGATAGTATGGTCTCGAAGACGACAAGAAGGAATTTAGCCTACCCTGAGGTTCACAACAACGAACCGACTCAGTATCGTTCATTGACTTATTGTGGTGAAGTTTCTGATGAAATTTCAAAGATTATTACTAACAATCTTAAAGATGTTAAAATCTCCTTTGAATCTAAATGTTCCATTTCCACAATTTTCTCTAAGAACAAAGACCCATTGATTAACAACAGAAGTGGTATTTATAAATTAACTTGTGATTCTTGTCCATCTACATATGTGGGTAGGACCACTCGTGCTTTAGGTACTAAAATCAAGGAACATATATGCAAACCTACTTCTTCGAATTTCGGCTTCCAAATTAAGTTTAGTAACCACAATTTTTTTCCATCACGCAACTCTAAAATTATGCATAACATTCCCAGGAACAACTTCAGAAAGATGGACTAGCTCGAAGATCTAGAAATACGTAGGGAAATGAAGGTTAACTCAAAGCACTGTCTCAACACCCAGTTACATCTTAATTGTAAATTTGAGCCTCTGTTCCAAACCTTGTGGTCCACTAGGGCTTTCGTCTCATACTCTCACGGTGGCGATCGGGTCCAAGAATATTTCGCCCAGCACTCGGCTGATTCGTAAAAGGAGAATGAATGAGTCTTTCCTATCTTCTATTCATTCTTCTTTTCTTCTACTTTAAATTTGCTCAACCTTATTCACCTCTCACATTTGCACATTATCTATCACTGTATTACACAGTGTGTTCTAGACACCACGCTGTGTATGGGTCATAATAGGTTCATCATGGCAACTTCTTATGAAGAAACTTTCATACTCCATTCAGCAACCACTTAATCGCATCTTAATAAACATTTTTCTTTCTTTCTACCCTATGTACGGATACGCCGAGTATGGGTCTAGGTTTATTCTTACGGCTAATTTTACAATCATCTCACAAACACATTGTTGGCTAGTCACCAGGCTATGTATGGGTCATGGTTTGGCTCATTAGGGAACAATCAAATTTAATTTTAAATAATAATTATTTACAATAATAGGAATAATCTCCCTCTTGGAACTTATCTGAGACACGCCTAGTATGGATCTGGTTTTGTTCTTGGAACTGGTTCTAGAGAACCACAGTCTACGTCGGACGCCATGCTATGTATGGGTCATAGTTTGGTTCAGCATACAAGCAATCTCATAAATTTGAGCAAATTATTCTAACCCCCTTTTCACTTTTCCTTGATTTCTTCTTTATCTTCTCCTGCGCATGGCTAGTCTGGTTCTAGGTATGGCATACTACCTTCTATTCTTATTGCTAGCACATCTGCTATCTCTTTACCTTTAGCTACTCTCTTCCTCGGTTTCCTCTTTTTCGTAATAGGCCTAGTATGAATCTAGGTTTGTCACAAATATCTTAAAACTTCACAACCACATTACTCCCTTCTCATTACAATTTCTAGCGTATCTGCCATCCTTTTCTTCTCTTTACAATCTCACTCGGTTTCTTCTCTCCTGTACATGCCTAGTATGGATCTAGGTTTGTCATAACTATCTGAAAACGTCTTAACCTCATTGTTTTCCTGTAATCTAGTTATTCATGGGTCATAGCTGGGTCATCAGTATACCAGTGTTCTATATCTTATAACTCTTATAATCTTATATCCTTTCTCCTTTTTACTCTTGACACACTCCTGTGACTTCTCCCCTTATTACAACTTCTAGCATGTTCGCCATCCGTTTCTTCTCTCCTGTACATGTCTAGTATGGATCTAGGTTTGTCATAACTATCTAAAAACTTCTTAACCACACTGTTTCCCTGTAACCTAGCTATGTATGGGTCATAGTTGGGTTCATCAATATACACGTGTTCTATATCTTATATCTCTTATCGTTTTCTATCCTTCCCTTTTACTCTCGACATACTCCTTTGACTTGTTCTCTTCTTGTGCATGCCTAGTATGTGTCTAGGTGTGTAACAATTACCTTAAACTTCATAATCGCATTGTGATCTTGACGCCGGGCTATGTATGGGACATGGTTTGGGTCATCAGGTCACAATCAATGTTCGGGGTTCCTTGACAAGAGATACCCCTCCCTTTACCATTTACATCTAATTCATATGGGATGCCATCAGCTGTTGGGTTCACCTTGCCAGCGTACTTTTCCACCTTCGTCGCTACATTATGTAAACTCCTCCATGTATGAATTTACGACCAAATGTTTAATTTATGTTATCTAGCAATCTACACATATAGGTTTACTGCGCTTGTTTGCTGACTGGCTGGGGAATGAATCCAACCTCTAAGTCACTTTTCTTTAGACAATCAAGGGGGGGTGTTTTCTATTCATCTGTTTTCTATTCATCCAAGTTGGATGATGTTTGGAAATTTTGAATTTGACTGTTTTTTAAATTTTATCATAACTTTAACTTCCCTCGATTTTCAATTCACTATATTAATATTTTCATCCCTTTAAACATATATTTGATTCAATGTTCATCATACAAACACGTTGTATTATTACACACTAGCTGTTTTACTGCACGCTGACTTATTAGCCACCGTCTATTAACGTCAAACTTGTCATCACCATCACATATCATTTAGTTTACTTTTAAATAGGAATATTCATTAAGTGAATTATAATTATACACCCTCTTGATAGGGTATTCTAACCATTTTAATCAAATAATGATGTAACATCAAACTTTTCATCATATTAGGTGCGTTCTTTTTGACTGAGATCTCAGATCACATCAGTTAAGGTGATCTGAGATAAAGTGATGTGAGTAAGCACCAAAAAGAACGGCATCTCAATTGAAGCGCGCGATCTGTCGACGCATGCTTGAATAAGAAACAAAACATATAATAATAATAATGTTATTGTATCCATAATTTGCAACAAAAGAAAAATAGATTATGTGTGTTTATATATCAATGGTTAAAACTATAGATAACCTTGGTTAAAACTACAAATAACCCAAGAAAATCAAATATTTGTTCATCCCCTCCACTTTATTTCCGACTCAAGTTCAACTGATTCTCGCTTACAACACATTCAGCATCGGTAAAGGGGGAGGAAAAATCTCAGCTCACTTAAAGTGAGTAAAACAAAAAGAACGCTCACATTACTGATGTGAGCTAAGATTAACTGAGATCTCAGTCAAAAAGAACGTACCTAATGTATGTATTAGTCACAGGATTTGATGTGTTTTGACACCTGTTGTAGGATTTTTTATTGACGTAAGTTCAACTTTTTTAAATTGTTCGTTGAATTCTTAAAAATATTATAACTGGACAGCTTTTAGAATGGCCTAATGGCCGAAAGCTCTTCGTTTCGTTCACTCAAAAAAAATATTGTTGAAGTCAAAAGTTGACAGTGGGCCGATTTCCATGCACGCAAGTGTAGTTATTTAACGAACAAGTGTATTAATAAGGGAGATTAACAATAGAGATAATTTAACGCGTGAGTGCGTTAATGTTCGAGATTGTTAATCGCCATTTTAATTCACGAGTTCGTTACAGAACTTTTACGTCGACCGTACTTTTCAAAAATTAAGATGCTTACTTCCAATTTTTACTTATTTTAAGATAAACAGCAATTACTATTTCCTATTTATATTAATTTAAATTCAAAATTAGTCTAATTTTCCTTGGTGGTAGTTTTAATTGTAATGATTAATATTCGAAGTTGTACAATTACTGAAATTGAAGGAAGGAATTGATAAATGATTATCTGCTGTATAGCATTTTTACAAATTTATATTCAAGTCCTCTTGGGCTTCTGTGATAGAAAAAGAAGCAGTGGTGCTTTTTTTCAGGCAGTAAACTTAACGATATTTCCATTTGTAGTTCCTGCCACTTCTGGTGGAGCTAAATTAAACCCTACGTCAAGATCATATTTTGATTTTAAAATCCGTCAAATGCATACAATCAAGGAATTTGAAGTTAGTTTTCTTCACTGTACTTCATTTTATCAGTTCACCTGAACTGAGTTTTGTAATTTTTGTAATGTACCGAGTGTTAAATATTAAGATTTGTTCCGTCCTGGCTGGCCATCAACTTTTTAATTGACCTCGACGCCGCTAAAGTGGAGGAAATGGTAATCGAAAATCATCGTCTGTGTATGAGGAAGATATCTGTTGAAGTTTTTGTTACACAAAAAATAACTCGTGGGAGGATTACTGAAGCATAGACAAAACTGAAAGTGTTATGTTTAATATTAGTGTAGATTATGGAACACACCCTTTTTTTGGAATATGACAGTTGAGACAGACGGAAGATCGCCGATAGATTTTTGCCTCGCTTAGTGAAGCTAATTTCCTTTGTAAACTTAAAAGCGTAATAAAGTAAAGTGTTCCTAGAACCCCAGGAGTTTGATTTACGAACATAATAATTGGCGATGAGGTGGTAACTGATACTATTCTTATCTGTCGAGGCAAATTGGGACCAAATTGTTAAGGTTATTGTTCAAGAAGTGGACGGTCGTGTAGCGAAGTATTTGGTTGCTGAAACTAGTTACTGTTACGTTACGTTCTTAAAATGGCTATGATTGGAAGTATAGAACATTTTAAAGGTCCAGCGGGAGAGTTCGAGTCATATTTAGAAAGAATAGATCATCTCTTTAAAGTAAATGTGGTTACCGATAATAGAATGAAGGTGTCAATGTTTGTAGCCTTGGCAGGCCCGGAAGTTTACCAGACCTTGAAAAATTTGGTATCGCCTGAAAAACCAGGTGATTTATCCTTTGAGCAGATCACAAAGTTAAAAAATCACTATGCGCCACTGGTTTCTGAAATTTATGAACGATTTGTGTTTAATAAATGTAATCAGAAGGTTGATTTTGCCGTGGAGCTACGTAAATTGGCTAGTTCATGTAGATTTGGGCAATTTTTGGATGAAGCATTACGTGATAGGTTTGTGTGTGGAGTACGCACGAAAAGTATCCAGAGGAAACTTTTATCGGAAGCTCAGCTTACTTTTACGAAGGCGTGTAGTTTCGCGCAAGCATCTGAAATGGCCGAAAAACAAGTTCATAATTTGACAGATGGTGGAGCTTCAGGACTTAATTATGTGAAAAAGAACTCAAATCAAGTTTGGGAACGTAGTGACCGAGGAAGTGACTGTAGCAAATGTGGCAGAATGCATGTAAAAAATAGGTGCCCAGCTGTTAAATGGAAGTGTTTTAAATGCAATAAGTTCGGCCATGCTAGAAATTTATGTCCAGTTAAAAATAGAGTTGGATCATTGGAGGAGCAAATGACAGATCAAAAGGCAGTTTATCAAGAAGAGGTCAACAGCGACTTGTTCAATTTGAGTCTAAATATGGTAAAAGCTGTAAGTTCAAGTGTAAAGGCTAACGATACTTTCCCACATCAATTGTCTTTGAAGGTAAATGGTAAAGATATTAAATTTGAAACAGACACAGGAGCATGTAAAACAGTGATGTCTGTAAGTCATTTCAAAGAATTTATTAATGTAGCTTTGTCACCTGTTAATTTTAAGTTAAATGTAGTTTCAGGTCAAAATATCAAAGCTCTAGGCCAATGCATAGTTGTAGTAGACTTTGCAGGTAACAATTTTTCATTGCCATTAACTGTTATAGATTCAAAGAAAGAGTTTATGCCATTACTTGGCAGAAATTGGCTTAACATATTGTTTCCGCATTGACAGAATAAGTTCTCTATCGAGTGTCAAGTTAATAATATTGGTGTCGATATAGTTGTAAATCTGCAAAGTTAATACAAAAATGTGCTTGATCTTAACCTGTGTAGTCCTATTAAAAGTTTTGAAGTTAAGTTTTGCATCAAAGACAATGTTGCACCCATTTTTAAGAGAGCTTATTCTATGCCATATGCATTAAAACCCAAAGTGGAGGCTAAGTTAAGACAAATGTTGGATGTACACATTTTAAAGCCTGTTAGGTATAGTGAGTGGGCATCACCTATAGTAGTAGTTCCAAAAAAATCAGGTGATGTTAGAATTTGTTCAGATTTTACAGCCACTGTTAATGAAGTTTTAAATGTTGATCAATATCCCCTTCCCACTCCAGATGACATTTTTGCAGGCTTGGCGGGTGGTAGTGTTTTCTCAGTTTTAGATTTGTCTGGGGCATATCAACAGCTTAAAGTTCATCCAGATTTTCAAAAATATTTAACAATAAACACACATATGGAATTGTTTCAATTCACTCGGTTAACATATGGCATAGCTTCAGCCCTCGCAATATTTCAATGGGTAATGGACCAAATTTTAGTGGGAGTACCTAAAGTAAGTTGTTATCTGGATGACATTTTAATTGCCTCTAATGCAATGGAGGAAGCAAAAGAAGCTCTAGATTTTGTTTTTTTCGCGATTGAGTGGATACAATGTTAAGGTGAACTGGGATAAATGTAAGCTGTTTCAAAATAAAGTGGAATATATTGGACATTATATTGACAAGCAGGGTATTTATCCAGCTCAAGAAAAATTACGAGCAATTCCTGATGTACCCGAACCTCAAAACATCACGCAGTTACGCAGTTTTCTGGGACTTTTAAATTATTATAGTAAGTTTTTACCTATGATTTCGGCTGAATTGAAACCATTATATAGATTGTTGGAAAAAAATGTCAAATTCCAGTTTATAATAATTGTCGTCAGGCTTTTAAATTAAGTAAAGATTTGATGATGCAAAACCAATGTCTAGTACATTATGATCCCAATAAGATCATTGTAATTTTGTGTGATGCTAGTGCTTATGGTGTTGGAGGTATGCTGAGTCATCGGGAAAACGGAACAGAAAAACCAATAATATTTGTGTCGGGAACATTATCAAAAGCCGAACAAAATTATTCTCAGTTAGAACGAGAAGCATTGGCGATAATATTTTGTGTCAAGCGGTTTCATAAGTATTTATATGGGCGTCCCTTTATTTTGGTTTCAGACCATCAGCCTTTAAAGATTATCTTTAATCCAAGTAAAAATATCTCAGTAATGTCTGCATCGAGAATTCTAAGATGGAATATTATTTTGTCAGCCTATGATTATAGCATTGAATTTCGTAATGGGTCAAAATTATTTGAGGCCGATATGCTATCTCGGTTACCCCTACCAGATGCTACGGATATTGATTCTTCAATAAATTCTTTTAACTTATCAGGTGACTTACCTATAACATTTGAAGATGTTGCCAAATTTTTAAGTGGGGATCCTATCTTTGTTAAAGTATTGGATTATGTGAAAACCGGCTGGCCTAGTAAGGTGTCAGATAATATAAAACCATATTATCTAGAAAGAAATGACCTAACATTGGAAAAGGGGCGCCTTATGGTTGGGTCACGAATAGTAATCCCGGAGGTACTCCGCAGAGAATTGCTTGATTTAATTCATGAAGATCATATAGGTATCGTAAGTTCCAAAATGCTGGCTCGAACCACTTAGTGGTGGCCGGGGTTGCAACAAGATATTGAGGATACTGTCAAATCATGTGTGGTGTGTCAATTAACTCAGTCTAATTCTGAAAAATATTTGTTGTCTTGGCCAAAGTCAGCTAATGTATTTGATAGGATTCACGTGGAGTTCTTCCACCGTAATAATAAGTGGCTGTTACTGATTGTAGATAGCAAGTCCAAATGGCTTGTTATACACATTATGCCTAACGTGAGCAACTTAAATCAATTGATCGAAAAGTTAAAAATTACATTTTCTTATATGGGACTACCCAGTGTGATAGTGAGTGATGGTCCGCCATTTAATGCAGAAGGGTTCACTAAATTTGGGGAAGCAAATGGTATTTCAATTGTTAAGGTACCACCATATCATCCACAATCAAACGGGGCAGCTGAACGTCATGTTAGGGTGGCTAAAGATGCGTTGGATAAGTTTGAAATGATGAAAAAGGTAAAAGGGGATTTAGAAGGATTTTTTACTGAAAAAGTTCAAGTTTCTTTTACATTAGAGCAGCAAATTGTAAACCTGTTGTTTAGCTATATGAATACCCCATGTGCTAGCACAGGCCTAAGCCCCAACGAATACATTTTTAAAGTTAAACCAAGAACCCGTTTAGATTTATTAAAACCAAATAACATAGAAAATAAATTCATTGAAAAAAATATGTGTAATAAACCGCCTGTATTTTTGGTGGGGGAGAAAGTATTGGTTGGGAAGTTGGGTCCGTACTGTAATCAAAAATGGAAGGAGGGGATTATTTCAGAACATATTAGCCCCGTGACATATATGGTGCAAGTTGATGGCAAAACAGTGTATAAACATGTTAATTTAAGAAAATTGCAATTGCCTGAGCACAGGCGTGAACAGGTCACACAACAGGAAGAGTCTGTTCTGCCACCAACTACTACAAGCATGAGCACTGAGATGTCAGTGATTTCGCCTTCATTAGCGGTTCAGTTTTTTTTGTTCTTCCACAGAACCAGCTTTTGATTCTAGTGAGTCGATAGAAGGTGTTACGGTCATTTCATGTCCGTAACGACATCTAGGATAAATCGTCTCTTGAATAGTATTTGAGAATAGAAATGTAGTTACTCATGTTATTTGAAGTTATTACTCAAAGAATTAATTCCCACCTCGAGGTTAATTTGCAATATACGCGACAGGTACCTATTGTAATTATTGATTTTTCGAGAAGGAAGAAAGCGATTAAGTGACTGTAGTAAGATAGAGACAGGTGTATAAGTACTGGGGACACTTCCTAGCGAGGTTTCATGAAAATAAAAATGAATTTTTAGAGCTCTCTCCAACTTCCAAGCTGAAACGAAAAGGGTGTGTCGATTGAAAATTGGAAATATTGCCTAGGATAACTAAAAATCAAAGGTATGTTAACGATTGCTTAATAATTTGTCAATCAGCTTAAAATTAATTCTCTTTGTGGAATCAAGTTGTAAAGTGACTTTCGATAAAACAAATATTCAAGTTTATTTGGATGCTTTTTATTGAATCATGGTTTTTATGAGACACATACTTTTCTCTCGAAAGTCTGGAAGATGGAGAGCCCTATTTCTATAGGACAGACAGGTATTTTAATAAAAACATAAGTTCTGTTACTGTTTCTATTCTCTGATAGCGTGATATTTTTTTTGATTGAAATTAAAGATAACCGTAATGAATTTTTTTTAGGGGAATTTACACGAGGAGTAAATTGTTAAATTAAAATATTCTTCCAGTTACCTGGATATATTGGGACCTTCTATCTCTCAGATAGAAAAGACCACTATTTTAGTTTATATTTAGGGAAAATAAATTACGTCGGGGAATTAATATTTCATAGTTTGTTTTGCTAGTTTTTTTGAAATGTTAATAACTCAGTTCTTTTCCTTAATTTTTTTTATTTTTATTGTTTACTTTCTGTATAATAAAATGTAAGCAGACTTAGTTGGAGCATAGTTCTGGTGATGAGAATTAAACTAAATTCACTTTTTATAGTAAATTAATCAGCTATTCATTTGTTTTGTTTATTGAAACTTTGCTTTTAAATTGATAATTAGGCACAGTCTTTAAAATCCTAATTCTTTCAGATCACTTCATTATATGAATTGTAATCAACTTCATTGATTAAAATCGTAGTTTCACTTTTTATTCAGACTCTTGTTCACTGTATTACGATCTAAGTTTGTGACGAATTCAAACATTTTTACCAGAACTGTGTTTCCATTTCTATGCTTTTGGGTCAAATCAGATTCTCCCCGTTTATGATGTCTTAGGCACATTTACCCTCTGGCACTTAGTACATGTCCTAACCTGACGGAGCTCCGTGAGCTGAGATAAGCTCATCCTGTAATAGTAGTACCCATAGCACCCCAAGACCACGGAAGTGTGACCGAGAACACATTAGCGAATCTGAACCCAAGGAGGAGCGGCTCATGACTCCAAGATAAGTAAAAATGTTTTAAGTAGTCACCAAATTAGAGTCTCTCTTCAAATAAAGAAAGATTAATAGTCAGTTTATTTGATAAAGCGAATAGACAAGATTTGTCAACTTTAACTTTTGTAATAAACTTTAACTTTCTAAGAATTAACGAAGTTTGTCAACTTCAACTTTTGTTATAATTGATTTTGTAATTTTCTTTTCTTATCCTGTCAGTATCGTCAAGCTAATCTAAAATCAAAACTTTGTAAACTTTGTAAACCAAATCATTGAAAAGAGAAATAGGAAATAAAAGCTGTGATATTTTTGCTAAGTCTTGCGTTATTCTTTTTACAACCTCTATTCGACAGGCATCGAGTTTGGATAGGGGGCGCCCATTGTTTTGGAATTTTAATTTTGGTTTCAGCTCGAATTAATACGGCTAATTTGTCATTTGGAAAATAAACCGGGAGGGCAACGACGTAACAGTTGCACTCTTCCTATCTGAACTCTTTGTCAGACTTGCCCAAGGGTACGACACTCACCCCCTGAGCAATAGCTAGTCATTTTCCTAACAGGAGTGTAACAAAGGGTTTGAAAACAATGAAGTTAAAGAAACCACTTTTAGTAGTACCCCATTAGGTACGCCCGACTCAAACTTTAAGTCAAATGTGGATCTGGATGTAAGGCGAAGTAACCGAATTAGAAAACCGCCTCAAAGGCTGAATTTATAAAGTTGCATATATCTAAATTTAAAATATTAGTAGAAGTTTTTTTTGTGTTGTGGTTATCGTTCGTTTTATTTCTGGTTTCGTCGGAACTGAAATCATTATGTTTATTTTGTTAGTATGTGTTTGTCATTAAGAAGAGGGACAATGTTATGTTTAATATTAGTGTAGATTATGGAACACACCCTTTTTTTTGGAATATGACAGTTGAGACTGACGGAAGGTCGCCGATAGATTTTTGCCTCGCTTAGTGAAGCTAATTTCCTTTGTAAACTTAGAAGCGTAATAAAGTAAAGTGTTCCTAGAACCCCAGGAGTTTGATTTACGAACATAATAGAAAGTTAAGATGATGTTGACTCATTTATCTTTTTATTATTTAGTTGTGCTTGATGGTGAGATAGTAAATAAAGGATATTATTCAAGTTTACTCGGTGTTTTAGAAAACAAATTCGTTAAAAAATCCATTATATGAAATGGTAAACTAATGAACGAATTTTTGGTCAGAAACTCAACAAACCCTATGAAGAACCTTCCTATTCACTGATTTTACTCTTCTCGACTTTTTCTCTTTCCAAATCTCAAATTTGCACTTTATGGCAACCATTTTCACTTCAAAAATATAAGATGGATATAACTGCAATACAGGAAGTGAGATGGACAGGAACGGGAAATATGGAGATGGAAAACGATATAGTGTTCTGGTCAGGTAGTGAGGACAGACAGGACAGACAGAATACGGATGCGGCTTTGTCATAGCAAAGAGGCTAAAAACAGCAGTAATAGACTTTAAGCCAGTCAGTGAAAGAATTTGTTATATCAGTCTTAAGGGTAAATGGTTCAGTCTCACGATATTTTCGATTTATGCCCCGACAGAGGACGCACAGGAGAAGAAGAGAAAGATGAATTTTATGAGCTACTGGATCCACAGAATAGGGCGGCTCCAAGGCATGATACCATGGTAGTGATTGGAGGTTGTAACACTAAACTGGAAAAAGAGGAGTATCTCAGAGAGGAAGACATAGCCTACACGACATAACTAATGATAATGGGCACCGATCAGCAGAATTTACAATATCTAATAATATGGTAGTAAAATCCACACAATTTGAAAGAAAGAACATATATAAAGCCACATGGGTTTCAAATGACGGAACAACGCGAAATAAAATAGACAACATTCTCATAGATGCAAGACACTCTAGTAGCATCATCAGTGCACGAAGTATGAGAGGCGCAGACAGCGATACTGATCACTTCCTAGTTAAATCCAGGCTGAGAACGAGAATAACAATACAGAAACCCGAACAAAAAGAGTCAAGAGAAGGATGGGACGTAGAAGCGTTTCAAGAACCCAAAAAGGAAGGTGAGTACCAAATGGCCTTGAGCAACAAATTCGAATGCCTAAGACACGAGGAAGATAATAAAGAACTAGAGGGAGCATGGCAGCAAGTGGCAACAACCATAGAGGTAGCAGCGACAGAAACCATTGGAAAAAAGAAGAAGCGCCCCAAAAGAAGGTGGTTTGAGAGAGAATGTGAAGAAGCGCTGGAATTGAAAACAAATAAGAGACTGACAATGCTAATAAACCCTACGAATGAGAACAAAGAAGAATTTCACAGAACAAGAGCACAGACAAGGAGATTACTCTGAACTAAAAAGAAGAAATACCTAGAACACCAAATACGGGAAATAGACAGGGGTAGAGGCATAAATCAGACAAGGAAGTTCTTTAGGGAAGTGAAGAGAGTGAGGAGGAATGGGAGTGTAGGAGGAACGAAAGGCATGAGAAATGAAAGTGGAGAACTGATAATGACGCAAACGGAAATTGTTGAACGATGGAAGGAGTACTTTAAACAATTACTAAATATTGAAAGCGAGACAGAGGAAGACATTACCTTCCACTCAGCGGATATAATAATAAACCACCAACACTCCAAGAAGTAAAAAATGCGATAACATATCTCAAAGATCATAAAGCACCAGGCAATGATGGTATAAATTAAGAGTTGTTAAAAAAGGGAGGAAATGTTTTACACCGAAAAATATATGAAATGATCCTGAATATATGGGTACAACAGGAAATGGCTAAAGATTGGAGTGGAAGTATCATAATATCTATACATAAGAAAGAAAACAAAGGAGAATTTAGAAATTATATTAACACAACATACAAAGTATTGGCAAGCATACTACTGAGAAGGTTGACCACTTATGCGGAAGATGTTATCGGCGACTATCGATGCGGGTTTGGTGTTGGAAGGTCCACGATAGATCAACTATTTACGATCAGACAAATATTAGAAAAGAACTGGGAATTCAACCGGGATTTTCACCAAATCTTTGTTGATTTCCAGCAAGCATATGACTCTACAAAAAGAAGCAGGTTGTGGGTGGCAATGCTAGAAATGGGTATCCCAAGGAAATTGGGGGAGCTAACACAAATGTGTGTGGTAAACTCATAAGCACAGGTGAGGATAGGAAGCAGAACATCAACTCCATTTAGGGTATCATCAGTACTCAGACAAGGAGATCCCCTCTCACCGTTGCTATTCAGTTTGGCCTTGGAGTATGCGGTTGGTAAAATAACATCGGAACTAACTGAAGGTTTTGCTAAGCAGGGTTCAAAACTGTTGTTGGCTTTTGCTGATGATATAGATACGGTGGTTCATTCAACGGGAGATATGAGAGAAGTGTTCTCCCAACTCGAGGAGGAAGAAGGTAACCTGGGTCTACGAGTGAATAAACAAAAAAAACGAAATACATGGTAGTAACCAAACACCCAAGACCTAGAATCAGACAGAATATTTCCATTAATGAGTACCACTTTGAAGTAGTTAAGGAGTAAGTACTTAGGAGCGATAACTACAGATGATCGCTATATTCTCTTACAACACTCTTGAGATCTAAACTGTTAGGAAGACAATCCAAATTAACAATATACAAGTAAATTATTCGCCCGGTGGTTACATATGGCAGCGAAACCTGGACCCTTAATCAACGAGAAATAAATGGGCTTCTTGTATTTGAAAGGAAGGTTCTTAAAATGATATTTGGACCGCAACAAGATAAGGCAACAGGACACTGGAGAAGACGCCACAATGCTGAGTTGTCAGCGCTGTATGGCAGTGAGAACATAGTCAGACACATAAAGGCTAATCGAATAATATGTGCAGGGCATGTATTGAGATCAGAGGACCACAGATTTTTAAAAATAGTATTCCTTGAGAGACCAGATGGTAGAAGATCAATAGGCCGACCCAGGGAAAGATTCCGTCGCAACAGATGTGTCTAGAATGGGAGTCCAACAGTGGGAAATGGAAGCACAAGATCGAGGAAGCTTGGGCGATCGTGGATGCTGCCAAGACTCACAGAGTTGTAGGGCCAGGAAAAGAAGATTTCCACTTGATAGGTACAAGCTCTTGGGACAATTCGTTGACTTCAACTACTTTGGAGAAAAAACATATTTATTCTTTTATTAATCGATTTCTGGTACATATTTATATTTTTATATGTATTTTTGGGTACTCACTATTGATAACTGGTATTTTAATTAGTTTTAACAGTTCTTCTTTGGTAATAACGGATGATTTTCTTTGAGAATCTACCATCTTGCTGGCAATATACTAATTAACACAGTACATAAGAAATACCTAGTAGAATATAATCATTTTGCGTCACTGTGTGTGGATTTAATTTGACAGTAAAATAGAATTTTATCTTTGATATGCTAATGATTATCATGTATTTATACAATATCAGAAAAGTTTATTATATTTAATTTAGATTATATCCCATTATTTCATGGAAACGTTGCATTTGCCTAGGAATTTGATAATTTCAAACAAAGCACTATTTTTAATAATACCTAGTATCGAATCAATTGTAGTCAAAACATGTTAACCATTTTCATTCATTACGTTTTAATTCTGCATCGAAGCGATTCATGTCGTCGACCTGTGAACACGCGGTTTTAAAGCTACTATCTCATGATCAGGTTGCTGGGACTGAAATATGCGAATTGAAAAGAAATATAAATATGTCTTTAAAAACCGCAGAAAAGTAAATGGTTCGAAATTATTCAAATTTATAAAAAAACTGGGTAAGAAAGCTTACCGTTCACGCTGGTTCATCCAATTTCAAATAAATGTTTCATCACTGTATTCGGAATGGGATTGGGTGGAAGGATATTGGCAAGGGAATTTATATATATATATATATATATATATATATATATATATATATAAAATTTTCTTTAAATCAAATATAAGTTGAATTAAATATAAAAGCGACCTAGTTTGTCTAGCAGAGCTAAAAAAATTAATTAAACAATTATGAAAAATCAACAAACTACCACAAGGTCGTCACGCAAATAAGTCGAAATCAAAACCCATCGATGTTTTGAATATCATAAAAATACAGACGAATTATGCAACTTACGAAAATAAAAAACATAAAAGCGAAGACAAGTAAATGACGCACAAAAACACAGCTACGTTTCATGTTTTGAATAACTAACTCGTTCCTAGATATGGGAAATAAATAGAGAGAAATTGGACGACGAAGAGAGAATTGGACAGCGACAGTGCCGTCTGGTACTCCTATTTACGACGGTCCGCGTTTTGACAGTGAATTTTAATGATTGCCGCGAAGTGCTGGGAACGGAGATAGCCTATCAGAGCTAATATCATTTTTTGTTTGTGACGTTCGACCAAGATTTTCCAAACTGCAAGTTTTTGAACCTGACAATCTTTTTTTTTCAATTGTTTTTGGGAAAATCATATTGGTATTGATTTTTTTTTGTTTTGTGTGTCTGACTATTCATCCTGGCCATATAAGCGTACTACTGAAGCTTGAACCGTATAATACCGTAATCGGAGAGATTATGCTGCGTAAATTGTTCTATCGCTTATAACTATAAAATTTTATTCAAGGAATTTTGCGAGGGGTACATCCCACATAAACCGAAGACAGGTAGATCACTCCGATCACACTCTCCAAAGTTAGTATCAATTATTGCTTTCTAATGTTTTATTCCGAGATATTTATTTATAATAATCGTTTGTTTACACTGTAATCAGGGAGAAATATTTTCAATAACAGTCCATGAAATATATTCAATTGTAACATAAATTATATTCGCTTAAACAATAAGATTTTATTATTTATTCGAACTTTGTCAGGCAACGGAGGTTTCCACTCGATCAGCAGAAAGGCCGGTATATGAAATCAGCTATTTTTGCATTACGTAATTTCAAAGGTTATGGAAGCCACTGAAGTAACCGTTAGCTAGGTCAAGGCGTTATAGGTTAGTAAGGAGACGCTAGATCGTTTTTTTTGCCTAAGAAAACCCTGGCCGCTTTCTCTGAAGAATGATCTTCGTTGTCCTTACCGGACAATAACTGGAAGAGAGGGCGAATATATTTAGAAACCCTCGCGAGTTTTAGTGCCGGATAAAGAACATTAGTAATATATTATATCAAAAACCGTAGGCATCAGAGTTGAGTCATTGTTTTTTTTCTTTAGATTTATCTGTTTGTAATATATAATATCTACCCAGACTGTTTCCTTTACACCTAACAAATCCCTCTAACCGACATAGGTGGATTAGACCCTGGGGACGTACAGGTAGCTGGAAGACACGACGAACCTTAGAACTTAGGCTTGGCATATCGTATAAGCCCAAAGGGGCCCACGAATACACTCCCGCTCGAGTCAGGAAAACCACCCTCCTCCGAGGTTCTCCATCAGGGGATTTCCGGCTCTATTGTGCCCTAGGGCACTGGTGACACCATCGTTGCAGGAAGATACAAATGAAAAAGGGAAATACTAAACAATAAGGACCAGTTTGTTCCACTATGTGGTAAGGTCAAAAATTGATACACGGTTATCGAAATTCAAACTTTTAAACTTAATTATGGCGTAAAATTTATCGTCGGAAAACGATTCGCTACTGATTAGCATAATATTTTTCTACACGCATGACAATTAATAATATTAATACATTTGTTGGCCTCTACCAGATAGGCAACATTAATGCCAAAACATACTGCGGGCCACCAAATTAAATTTAAAAAAAATCCACCAAAACAAAAGTTTTCATTGACAGTCTCCCCAACAAAACCGTTCGAAACAATTCACGCGGATATATTTCAAATTTTAATCACTAAATTTTTAATAATTTTGGACTATTTTTCGAAGTACGGCATAGCTTATATAATATAATGAAGCTTTTATCTGTTTACGTTATAGAATGTTAAAGTATCTTCACATCGCATTTTGGTATACCATAATCTATAGTTAGTGATAGTGGAACGGAATTTAGAGGTGAATTAGTTGAGGATTTCTGTAAATTGCACTAAATTAGGATACATTTTACGGCACCTCAAATTTCAAAAAGTAACAGTCTGGTAGAAAGGTTTCATTCTCTCTTTTAGAAAATTGTAGTGTTTCAAAATTAGAACATCCCAGCATGAATATAAAACAAATTATGCATACTTATCGCCGGTATTGGCTACAATTCATCTATTCACTCTGTACCCAAAAACCGACCAAATGATGTTATTTTAGGGGACACAAAAGCATTGGATCCCTTAGATTTAATGGTCGAACGCATTGTTAATGAGTAAAATTCGGTTAAAATAAAGTGTAATTGGTAAACGCAACTTAACTCGAGAAGACCCTAAGCCCTAAGCAGCATATTGAAGGTCAGGACATAATCATAAGAAATTGGGAAGCTTTAAGAAATAAATAAATAATTTTTTTAAAGAGAACTGTAAAACTAGACATAGACAAGAAAATCTTGACAACAAAAAGCAGCACAATTCATAATGCAAAGGCTAAAAATCTATTTATTAATATTAACAACTTTATTTACAGAACTGCGAAATCTTTCTAACCCTGATCATAACCCTCAAATCTCAAAGTAATGTCATCGAAATATAAGTACTTGACATTCCTTTATTACCTTGAGAATTATATGAAACAAAATTAATTTAAACAAAACATACATTTTTACATTTGATTTGAAATATATATATATATATATATATATATATATATATATATATATATATATTGAACCAGATATCTTAGATAATAAGAGAAGTAGTATTATAAAATTAAGTTTGCTAGTATGAAATATATATGAAAATAACATAATTTAAGAAAACAAGTAAAAAGGAAACACTTTTCTTAATTTAAACAACATATCAAATAAAGATATATTAAATAACAGCCAATAACAATATAATAAAAAAGGAATTACCTAAATGATAACATAAAATATAGATATTGCCTAACCAATGTAATGGTGTAAATAAAGTTGCCTAAGACGAAGAATAATTTCCATATCATAACAGCTGTTCATCTGAAATGAAAACAAATATTACTATAGTTAATTCATTATAATCATTAATTTAAGAATAAGAACAAATATAAATATAGAATAGAATATAATCCAATAGATTTCATAGATAAACAAATAATGACATATAGACAAATAACATAAGAGAATTTATATTTATAATTGATATGAATGTAACAAGAATATACTATCAATAATAATATTGAATGTTGTACTATGTAAGTGTATCTAAGTATAACTAATTTTAATGTATTTGTATGTATGAAATTGTTTTGATAAGTGATTGAAGTTTCAATTATCTGATTACAAAGGACAATATCTGATTGGTTAAAAAAGATGACATAACAAACTGTGAATCAAGAAATAAACTTTTGAATAGTGATCTGGAAAAGAACAAAAGACTGTTTGTTTAAAAAAGTCGAAAATCGAGGGGACGCTTAGAGAGAACGGTAGCTGGTGTTAAGAAGCGAGGAGTGTGTGGGATAGTGTTCCTAAAAATTTAAAGATATTCCCGGTATAAGACATTTAAACTCCTAAAGTAGTGTTAAATATAATATTAGAAATACTTACAGTTAATTGTAACAAGTTTTCCGACAAGAATTTGCGAAATTTTCAACAATTTTGGTTGTTTTGGAGATTCAGTGTAGTGTTCCTGGGATCCAGAGACTTTCTTCCAAATTCAAGATCAACAGGTCAGTGTATTTAAATCATTTATTGGCCAATAAACAGTGTAAAAACTCAAAATCCCAATTAAGTACTTAATTTCATAAATTGATAAACTTTTTCAAACATGATCGATCTAAAAAAGAAAGAAACAGACTTCATATAGTGTATTCATTACATAAATCATTAAATTTAATAAAAGGCCGAACTTTATATAAATTAAAATATGTACTTACGCTAATCACGCCATCTTGTAATTGCATAAATATGGTGATTGAAATTTATAATGTAATAACTATGTCCATCTGTATATAATTTCTATTGTTCTATCCATGTATATAATTAATTTCTTCCCACAGCTATGTGTATCATATATAACTATGATATATATAAATTCTTTTATGTTTATTGTTGAACCATTCAATTGTTTGCATCGTTAACAAATTGTGTTGTATAATATAGATGCTTCTTACATATCATAATTGTTTGTTTCATGTTAAAGCGCATGACTAATTTTTTCACGCATGCGCATTTATGATATTATTAAAATCAATAAATAGGTACATATAACCATTGGCGTCGCATATTATTTTATCAAATAAATATTGCATTGATAATTAAATTGATTTCAAATAATGTGTTTTCTTTTTATTTCAACTATTACATCAGTATAAATTGCCAGGACTCAAAGGGAAAAAGGATTTCATGCTCCCGAATAATCTAATTAAAATAAATTATTAAACAAATATTAAAAACAAACTGAGCTAGCCAAACTAAAACAAAAATTATAAATAATAAACTTCTATAAATAAATTTCACATCAAAAGTAAGTAAATAATACAGTGTTTGTTTATAATTGGCGCCCAACGTGGGGCGTTGTAAAAATATAGGATACATTTGTAAAAATTTAAGACTTTAATTAAAATGGAAAGAAAAAGCACACTGAGAGATGGAAAACAGGAGTTTAGGAGACAGGAAGCGCCAACAAGAACAGGTAGAGATGATCAGATGGTGAACATGATGCAACAAATAATTGCTAACATGAACAGTATGAAGGATGAATTGAAAGGAGATATCAACACAGTAAGTGAAAACATAAAAGAAATGAGAGAAGATATGAGAAAGTGGGATGACAAAAGAAAAAAAGATAGGAAAACTATGGTAAAAGATTTTAACCGAGTAGAGGGGAACATTGATGGTAAGATGGATAGTAACAAGGATAACATAAATGTGGAAACGATTGGTAAGGAGGACAAGATTAATGAAAATATGAACAATATTAAGGAAGATTTGAAAGCGACTATAAATAAAAATACTGATATGATGGAACCGAAAACAAGTAATAATTTGGAAAATAAAATTGATGATATGAAACCAGAAAATATTAAGGAACTCAAGGAGAACCAGGAAGAATTTGAGAATGAACAATTTAGAAGGCAAATAGATGAAGTTAACTTAGATATGGAGGATCAAAATAAAAACTTGAAAATAGAACCAAAAGAAAGCGGAATCAAAATGGAAGAAAATTTACCAGGAACTATACAAACGGAAATATCAAAACAAACTAGTAATATAACAGATAACTATGAACGGAATGAAATTAGAAATGATGGAAATGGGAATTTTGAAAAAGAAGAAATTTCAATGGAAATTAAGAATATTGAGAAGAATAATCAGGAATTAACAAATATCACAGATGGGAGAGAAGAAATTAAGAAGGAAACTGGAGAAGTAGGATACATTAAATTACAAGGACAAGTAAGTAAACAGGTAAATCAAAATTCTTACGAAAAAGTGAATAAAGAAATTATAAATTTAGATGGCAGAGTAACAAAACCGACAGGAATATATGAAAAAAGGAGTCAAATCTTAGGTAGACAAATTAACAAGGAAATACAAGAGATGAATCGAAGATTAACAGACACAGTGGAAGAAATAGAAGATAGTATAAGAAGAAATAAAGGAGGTATAGGATGTTCAGGAAATTTTTATAATAATGTAGTAACAGGAATAAAATGGGACAACATGATGACTATGATTCATACAAAAGCTTTCTCTAAAATAATAATAAGTGAAATGAATAATATGGAAGAATTGGAAACGCAAATTTTAATGGATTCATGGGAAGAAATTTATGAGATATGGGACAACAGAGTTAAAAAGAATATGGTAGAGAATATACAGACGCTTCAGAAATTTATCGAGCATCAAACAACAAGAGAAGAAAGCAAGAAAAAGGTTAGAAAAAGAAAAGCAAATTAAATAATAGAACAAGAGAATAGGAATGAAATATGGAGACGAAAATGCAATTCAATGAAAAAGGGAAAGGATACAGAAAGGAAGTCGATATAAATAATGTACATAGAATTTAGAAACAATGAATAACACAATTATATATATGTCATGTATATAAATAATTTATAGATGATGTTATGTTACGAATAATATTTGAAAAAAGGAAATGATAGTCATCAGGATAGATTTAAAATTTAATATTAGTGTACAAAGTTAAAGTAGATATTAGACAGAGTTTTGTTTTCCATTTGGCAGCTAATAATCCAATTAAATTCATCACGTTTGTTTCTTCAGAACCTAAAAAAATAAATATAATATAATATAAAGAAAAATTTATTAGATAAAACTTATAATTGAAACATTTTAAAAAAATTTGAGTATGGCAAATCTATATATATAGCAAATAAAGGAAACAATTTATAAGAGATACTGGTTTTACATAGAATGAAACTATTAAAGAATATAGGATAGAGGGGATAAAATAAGAATAACTCAAGTATCAAATAGAAGTTCACATTTTTAAATAAGGAAATAAGATGTAAGTAATAAAGGATAGGAAAGGACAATAATGAATGATATTGATTAAAAATATAGGAGGTAATGTTTAATGTCAATTAGAATCTTATAGATTACTTGAAAATACAGGAAGGAATAAGGAAGTTGATATTGATGTATATATGAATTTAAGAAATAATTAATTATATTGAATAATGAATATTGAAAAGAAATATGATATGAGGAGTATATAGAAGTATAATGTAATTACAAAGAAATAAGTTGATATATAAGTGGATGTTAGGAAGAAATGATAATAATGAAGTATTATATGAAGTAATATTAAAAATATAAATTGACATTGATCTTAATCAAGTGTATTTTAAGGAAAGAATTAGGAGACAGTTATTGAAAGAAATAGATTTTGTAGTAGGAAAAATGTGAACAAATATTTGAGAAACAAAGTTAAAGAAAGTAAGATTATGTCATAAAATTGTTAAATTTTTTTTGAATAAAATAAAATCAATCATTTATAATAAGAAAATTGAAATTTAAATAAATATCCAGGGTATGGATATCATTTAAATTTAAATTTGAGGGGAATTGAACCAGATATCTTAGATAATAAGAGAAGTAGTATTATAAAATTAAGTTTGCTAGTATGAAATATATATGAAAATAACATAATTTAAGAAAACAAGTAAAAAGGAAACACTTTTCTTAATTTAAACAACATATCAAATAAAGATATATTAAATAACAGCCAATAACAATATAATAAAAAAGGAATTACCTAAATGATAACATAAAATATAGATATTGCCTAACCAATGTAATGGTGTAAATAAAGTTGCCTAAGACGAAGAATAATTTCCATATCATAACAGCTGTTCATCTGAAATGAAAACAAATATTACTATAGTTAATTCATTATAATCATTAATTTAAGAATAAGAACAAATATAAATATAGAATAGAATATAATCCAATAGATTTCATAGATAAACAAATAATGACATATAGACAAATAACATAAGAGAATTTATATTTATAATTGATATGAATGTAACAAGAATATACTATCAATAATAATATTGAATGTTGTACTATGTAAGTGTATCTAAGTATAACTAATTTTAATGTATTTGTATGTATGAAATTGTTTTGATAAGTGATTGAAGTTTCAATTATCTGATTACAAAGGACAATATCTGATTGGTTAAAAAAGATGACATAACAAACTGTGAATCAAGAAATAAACTTTTGAATAGTGATCTGGAAAAGAACAAAAGACTGTTTGTTTAAAAAAGTCGAAAATCGAGGGGACGCTTAGAGAGAACGGTAGCTGGTGTTAAGAAGCGAGGAGTGTGTGGGATAGTGTTCCTAAAAATTTAAAGATATTCCCGGTATAAGACATTTAAACTCCTAAAGTACTGTTAAATATAATATTAGAAATACTTACAGTTAATTGTAACAAGTTTTCCGACAAGAATTTGCGAAATTTTCAACAATTTTGGTTGTTTTGGAGATTCAGTGTAGTGTTCCTGGGATCCAGAGACTTTCTTCCAAATTCAAGATCAACAGGTCAGTGTATTTAAATCATTTATTGGCCAATAAACAGTGTAAAAACTCAAAATCCCAATTAAGTACTTAATTTCATAAATTGATAAACTTTTTCAAACATGATCGATCTAAAAAAGAAAGAAACAGACTTCATATAGTGTATTCATTACATAAATCATTAAATTTAATAAAAGGCCGAACTTTATATAAATTAAAATATGTACTTACGCTAATCACGCCATCTTGTAATTGCATAAATATGGTGATTGGAATTTATAATGTAATAACTATGTCCATCTGTATATAATTTCTATTGTTCTATCCATGTATATAATTAATTTCTTCCCACAGCTATGTGTATCATATATAACTATGATATATATAAATTCTTTTATGTTTATTGTTGAACCATTCAATTGTTTGCATCGTTAACAAATTGTGTTGTATAATATAGATGCTTCTTACATATCATAATTGTTTGTTTCATGTTAAAGCGCATGACTAATTTTTTCACGCATGCGCATTTATGATATTATTAAAATCAATAAATAGGTACATATAACCATTGGCGTCGCATATTATTTTATCAAATAAATATTGCATTGATAATTAAATTGATTTCAAATAATGTGTTTTCTTTTTATTTCAACTATTACATCAGTATAAATTGCCAGGACTCAAAGGGAAAAAGGATTTCATGCTCCCGAATAATCTAATTAAAATAAATTATTAAACAAATATTAAAAACAAACTGAGCTAGCCAAACTAAAACAAAAATTATAAATAATAAACTTCTATAAATAAATTTCACATCAAAAGTAAGTAAATAATACAGTGTTTGTTTATAATATATATATATAATATATATATATATATATATATATATATATATATATATATATATATATATATATATATATATAAATTAGTTGATCAGTTGAAAAATCTTGAAGATTTACATAATAGATTAGAAAGTTATTTGAACTCTTACTGTCTTAAATATATAAATCTTATACAAAGTCTATTCGAACATTCGGAATATTTACATACTAAATACAGCAAAAACGTTTACTCTCAACTCATAACATCATTACACAGTGTATCTGATATAAAAGCTTGTCGCAGGATTTAAGTTCTCGTATTTACTTAGTATAAAAATTAAAAAAATTTAAATATCAACCAAGTTAACTGTCTCGACCCTTTCTTCGTGGAACCTACTCATATTAGTGTTTCAAATGAAACTCAATGTTTCTAGCTAATTCCACAATATAATGAAAAATGTTGAAAATTCTAAAAAATTGACAATTGTTTCGATAACTGAATATCATCGTCAGAATGACAGAAGTTACATTTCATTTGATGCCTACCTGATGTTTAGTAGTTATTTTTGGCAAGACCAAGAAGTGACTTACCTTGTGATTGACTCAATATATGTTAATAGAAAAAAGAAGAAGATGTGATATTACAAATATTGAAGATTAGATATTATTAGCCCTATAGTGATATCCTGGATATAATTTTTCCAATTAAGATCGGTATAACTGTGCAATGCTATAGAAAACAAGGAAAACTTTACAATTATCACTTATGAAGACAGTTTAATAGTGGAGAACTCCATATATTTATCTGTTCATTGACGACTTCATATTGTGGGTTTCTTAAGTGTCTTCTAATTTCTAACTCTTCAAGGAAATCCAGTTCTTGTTTCTTATCATAAATATGTAGTACTTCTAGTTCTCTGTTAGGCCTTGTTGTTACAACCTTGTTTTAGCCAAGGCAACGTTACCAATGGAAAATGATCCCTAATAATATGAATTATAAAGCTCATTGTCATTTAGAAGCACTCTAAATTTTGCTTACATTATTCCATGTTTAGCACCATTGTTGGTTACAACCTTGTTAGGGGCAGATATTCATATATATATATATATATATATATATATATATATAGATATATTAATACAGTTCCTCTATTTCCAATTTTAAAGAATTTCATTTTTATATTTTCATATACAATATATTTGAACAACCCAGTATTATCTATGTACTCAATATAGCTGAAAAACCCAGTACATAAGATTTGACACTATTTAATTTCTGATGACATTAATATGTCACAATTGGAAATATATTTAAAATTAAAAACAGATGTCACTGTAGGCATTTTACTTTTGAATAAAAGAATCCAAATCTACCTTTAGCAGGGTAATAACAAGATTAGTTTTTTTTTAAGAACAGAAAGTTTGTAACCACAGTGTAATGTGGTTATTATTTTTGAAAAAAATAATCAGTCGAATTTGTATATTCGAACGGAGAACATATCTTTAAGAAGTCTCCACAGATTGTGAATTAGTTTATTGAAATTTGAATATTGTGAATAATAGTAGAAATTTGTATTCGGCAACTAATTCTAAACTCAGTGCGTGTGTGCTTCGTTGAAATCCAGTGGAAGATCCTGAATTCTAAACTATATTTAGGAAAGTACGAGTTATACAAGCTGTGTTCTGGTCAAAATTCCAAATTCTTTGTCGACTCCAGTCAGAATCTAATAATGCATTATTTAATCGAAAACGTCAGGCCTTTAAACAAAATCAAATAATAGATGCATCTCAACCGAAATTTTCATTTGACACTTGCCAATTCAGGTGACAATTAAAAAATTAATTTTAACAATTCGGTAAATAGATATTAGATATTCTAGTTTATGATTTATTTAATCTTAATTTGTATTTGGTAGATAAGGTTTTTAGTTAGTTGTTAAAAAAAAGGAAAACTAAAATTTGTTTTACGATTTGGTGATTAGTATTTTCATTTTAACTTACTGTGAATTCATTTATAATTATTAGAAGAAGTTTCATTAAAATTAAATTTATTTCACGCAATAAAAATTGATTGATTGATTTATTTTTGAAGGTAACATTTGTTGCATTTTAGCGACAGATAATTTCATTAAAATTTAGTAGATGGCAGAAAGAAATTAAATAGCCTTGTATAATATAGAATCTACAGTTACATTATAATACTGGATAGAAATCAGGAACAAGAATTATAATAAATATTTAATTTGGAAAAAAACTTGGAAATCATAAGGAATTTATTTTTTTGATAGCGCATTGAACCCAACCTTGAGATAAGAGTAATTAGAAATTGTAGATTAAATTTATCTTACAATACAAAAAAAATTTTATAGCCGGGAAATTTTGACAACTGTCAATTTGTGAAATACATAACATACGCCGTTATAGATAAAAATAAAAAGTATGTCACATTTTCATAACCATGATTCTCCTGAGTAACTTATAGACAATATGGTTGATTAGTACAGGAAACCTGGGAAGCTTGTTATTGTTTCAATAACATAAGTATTATTCGTAATTATTTGACAGAACAAATTCCATTTCATTATCATTTGATTAAAACGGGTTCCATACTACGGTGAAGTCAAAATAGCGTTGCTTGGTAGGTATCACAGTTTAATTACCCATAAGAAAATAATATTGAGCTGCATTAAAAATACGCATTGCTGCGCATTTGATATTCAAATTAATTAGTTATTAAATAATGAATTCTCTCAATTTTTTCATAACTTTTTGTCTATTGGGAGAATTTTCCATTTTTGTGACCATCACCAGCATTTCTGCAATTTTCAAATTTTTCATTCTATCATTACTTGTTCTAACTACGACTCTTTTTTTCCATAGCTTCTTCACCTTCTCAGATGATCTCTTACTTCCAAAAGTGTGTAGTTTTACACTGGCCATGAAGTGGTAAGTACAAGAGAAAATATTTAAGAGCAAATGGAAAATTTTTAATGATAACAAATAAATTGCGAGAGACAAGACTAAATAGTAAAAATAGAGGAAATTACTAATATCAATGTGGATAAGAGTAATATTCATTCATAATTTTTGACTATCTGCATTGAGATGTTCTCTAGAAAATTCTTACACATTGTTGAAACGTATCAAATGATGAGTGATTGGGTGATACATTGAGTGTACGTAAGCAGTAAAATAATATATACCAGGCAGCATGATGATTATCTAAAGTCGAAGCATTTTTCGAAAGAAAACCCAATTATTCGTTCTGAAACTCTTACTGACCATATTAATTTTGTTGATTTAAGTTCATTTTAATGCTGATTAGATTGATTATTGTGTCAATATATTTATTTATCATTAGTTATGATCACAGTCAAACTTTTCCAAAATTACCACGTAGGTGTAAACTCGAAGTAACAGGAAAAATCGTGGAGCAGTGGTTGACGTAATCAGTAAAAGAAATTTGAAAGAGGAGGTAATTATACAAGCAAAAGAAGCAACAAAAATGAGTAGCTACCTTATATGGAAAAACAAATAGAAAGATAGATAAGATTATACAGTATTTGAAAGAATATCTTATCTTGGGTATTACGTTTCAATGAGTGCTTAAAGATCAAGATAGCATTAGAACTTCCTTTCGAATAACTCGAAGAGGAAATACGCTCGACGTCAATACACGGAGACTCGTCACCAAGACAGGTTTACAAATCTTAAATTGGTTGGTGTGAATCTGGCTTATGTTTGTCAAAGTCAAAGTGTTTATAATAAAAATTGGTAAAAATATGGTAATGGTCTGACAAGGCTGAATAGGATTATTTTAATCTATTTAGGATTTTAATAAAGTAAATGAGCCTTTAAAGTATCATCACCAGGTATATTTCATCATAGTTGTATTGCAAAAAATGGTAATAATGAATATTTTTGGCCACTTCGCAATTTGGAGTTTGAGAACAAAACAATTTTCAAATTTCCATCTGACATTATCAAAGGGAACAGTAGTACAAAATTTCAGATCATCCTGATACATCCAATAATCAAATGTTATCTGAAGATCATTTTGATGATGATGCATTTACAAGTACATTACGTGAAAGACTTAAATTTGCTTTACCTTTGCAGCTCTTACATCATACACCACGAAAAGTAGTTGAACATAGTAATATAATATCCAATCTTTTTAAAGTACACAATTGTCTGTAAAAAGAAACCTTATTTTTTGTAACAATGATAGTCAAGAACTACGACACAAATTGTGAAACAGATGACTGCAGTTTATTAGATAACTTAAATTCTTTTTTTAATTTTCAAAATGAACCCAAACCATTCACATCCGTAGGTATATGTCTATCTGCAAAAGTCACTATAAATGGGTTTTTCTACTTTGCGATTCTAATGATTACTTTATGAAGCCCCGTTGAGTGCCAAAAGAGAGTACTTTTCGAAACAAAATATTTTATTCATCAAGGTTGGTAAAACTAACAATGTAACGTCAACATTCATCGTCTAAAATTAAAGCACACTAATAACATAGCCCAATGAATGATTTAATCATAACAACAAACAGTTCAGGTGGTCGATTAAATGAAGTAAAAAGCACAAACTTATTACAAATTGACACAATTATTTGATTTCCAAATGTTTCATGTTGACGCTAATGTCAGCATTACTAATCGCTACGTCATAAATATAAGATTCCGTAAATCGATTAAATTAACCTCTTTTTTAAATATTGTTACATTTTGAACACAAAAAACGCAAAGTATAAAAAATAGTATAAGAAACTTGTTTCATAAGGTCTTTCATCGCACTTGTCCTTAAAAACGTGTTCTTTAATGTACTATTATAATATCTTTTACAGGATTACCCCAAGTGCCACTTAACGATCTATACATTCTCTGCGGTTGTGTGAATAGTCTGCATGCTTCAGTAGTAATTGAATTTTTGAATGTTTTCTTAACCACGACCGGCATATAATGACTCATTGACACTAGACACTATCATATCGTTTTTAAACTAGAAGTGATTTGAATTTAAGTCAGCAATTCTGTAGTTTTCTGATCGGTCAGATCATAGCCGGTTTTACACAGCACTTTTGAGTCGAGTGGGGTAAGAAGAGGAGAGGACAGCATTCCGTCTCTCTCGATTATGTGGTATTACGAGTATAATGGTTGTGACAACATAAAAGCAGAAACTTTAAAAATCATGAAAGATGATATTGCTAAACCACTTACATATTTAATAAATAAATCTCTTCAAAAGGGACACTACTCCTCTGCTTTCAAATTTTCAATCGTAACTCCAATCTATAAGAATGGAACAAAACAAGAAACAGCCAATTACAGACCAATTTCCCTAATTAGTAGTCTGGCTAAAATATTTAAAAAATAATACAAAAAAGGTTAAATACATTTTTGGAACAACACAAGTTGCTGTCTTCAGCACAGTACGGGTTTAGGCAGAATAAATGCACATAAGATGCCATTAGATATCTAACAGAAAATATATATAATGCACTAGATAAATCCAGGCCTTCAATTGGAGTCTTCTTGAATTTATCGAAGGTATTCGACACGGTCGACCATGGGATGTTGCTAAGCACTTTAGAAGATTTGGGTATTAGGGGTATTCCACATGACCTATATAGAACTTATTTAACCAATCGAATACAAAAAGTGAAAATAAAAGATACCTATAGTAGTGGAAAAGTCATTTCATGTGGCGTACCTCGGGGGACGGTTTTAGGACCTATTCTCTTCAATGTATATCTGAATAATCTATTTGTGCTGGAAACACATAGCAAAATAGTTAGTTTTGCAGACGACACAGTATTGTTTTGCGATGATGGCAACTGGTTTGACCTAAAACATAATGTAGAGAAAGATCTGCAACAAGTTAAGATGTGGTTTGACAATAGACTTCTATCATTAAATATTAATAAAACTGTATACTTACCATTCAGTTCCAACGTTGATGCTCTGCCAAATTATGACTTAACTATTGAAAATCTTACAATGAAGATGTGGTTTGACAATAGACTTCTATCATTAAATATTAATAAAACTGTATACTTACCAATAAGTTCCTACGTTGATGCTCTGCCAAATTATGACTTAACTATTGAAAATCTTACAATTTCACCAGTTAACAAAGTAAAGTATCTTGGTATCATGATAGATCATATTTTGAGATGGGATCAGCATATACAATATCTATTAAAGAAGCTACGTTATATTCTATTTAAATTCAAGGAAATATGTAAAATACTTAACTTAAATACAACTTACAATAAAGATGGCGGACGTTGAAGTTGTGTTGTTAACAGCAGAGCTGAATAAACTCAAAAAGAATGAACTAATTGACATAATTATAAATTTTAAACTTCCCTCGGGTGTGAATAATGTGCAACTGTTAGACTATGTGGAAAGTTTAAGTAAAACTGTATCTAATGTGAAGAAGTCCGAAGGTAATCAAGTTAACCTCAAAAAAGCTACATGTGCACAGTGTGATCACCACTTAAAAGACTTAAATGCAGTTAAGAGTGAACTTGTATCTGTAAGTTAACTTTCTTTTCATCTGGAAAAACGTACAGAGGAACAGGAAAGCTTAATTTTGTTGCTTAAGCAATGTAATTATCATAATCCTTTCGGTAATCTGAATACAGCAGAGGCATCTAGTGGCAACAATGTCAACTGCGTAAATTCGAACTCTACAAACACTCGGAACCACAAAAAACCTGTCTCAAACAATATATTCGCCACAAACAATCAAGGTGAAAAAACTAGTACTGATAAATATAAATCGACCACTTCTGCAAAAACCAACTTTACAAGAATATGTACAAAAACCATTTGTAAACATAAACACAATTAATACGGGAAATTCCAATGGGAATCTATCTCCAAAAAACGCGAGCATAAATAAATATAAACCGATTATTGGAAGCAATGATGTTTCAAAATTCAAGACCATTGCACGACAAGGACATGTACATGTCTCTCGCATAAGTGCCGAACATGACTTCAAATGATCTTTTAGACTTTCTTAAACAATCAGCTCCTGACGTATTCTTTTCCTGTGTTGAGTGGAGTAAAAATGAATACGCATCCACATTAATTTCCCTTTAAGAATATAGACCAAGTTAACAACCCGCATATTTGGCCCAAAGAAGCAGCTGTAAGAAGATTTAATTTTAAAAGAAATGTTCACCAACACCAGACGACCAACGAGGAAATATAAATTCAAACAATTCAAATAATTTCAATACAACCAATGTTCTTAGTGTGTTAAAAAGGTGTAATCAGCAGAGTGCGGTAAGTATGTTTCATATTAATATTCAGAAAATCTCAGTTATAGCACTATACAGATCTGGTAAAGGCAGAATTGATCTGTTTCTCGCGAATTTTGAACATGTATTACACAACTTATTAAACAAATATGAAAAACTAGTAATTTTAGGAGACTTCAATTTGAATTTTAAGGTTGAAACTGGAGTTTTGAATGGGTTGAAGTGTTTGCTGCAGTCGTACGTCATGGCAATCACCATTTTAGAGGATACAAGGATTACCGCTACCTCGTCCAACTGTATTGACAATATAATTACCAATATCGCGGAACAACAATTTTCGGTCGGTGTTTTCGAGCCTTGCTTTTCTGACTATCGGGCTCAATATATTGTCATAGACAATAATATGAACCCAACTAATACGTCGCAATCTGTTATGAGACGTTGTATTACAAATAAAGGACTAAATATATTAAAACATCATCTAGCCACTATTTACTGGAGTCCTTTTATGTCGGGACTATCAGATGTAGACGTTTTGGCCTCTTTCCTTGTTAACACTTTCCATAATTCAAGTTCGGAGTGTTTTCCTCTAAGAAAAGCTAAGCAAGGCACTGAACGTTCTCCAGTGTCTTGGTTTACAGATGATTTAAGGTACCTAAGAAATAAACTTTCATCTTTGAAGTTAATAGTCGATGCAAGAAAACAGCCAGAAGATCTAAAAAAGTATAGGATCTGAGGGTAGTGTATAATAGCAGGCTAAAATCCGCTGAAAAATCAGCTTATGATAATTTTATCATGTCGTCTGAAAATAGAGCAAAGGCTTGTTGGTAGGTTATTAACTATGAAAGAAGGAAATCGAAATACTCCTTAATAACTTCTGATTTGTCACCAAATGAAATAAATACCTTCTTTTGTGAAATTGCTGTCAATATCATTCGATCTCTTCCTAACATTTCTAATGCTGAGCTCCTATGTTTTAAAAATTTTCCTGCTCCTTGCGGTTCATTCTATTTACACCCGGTCACTCACTTTGAGGTCTCTTCAGCCATTAATACATTGAAGAATTCGGATTGTCTTGATATTCATGAACTCAATAGCCGCATCTTGAAGGAGACCAATTCTATTGCTGCAAAACCTTTTACGGAACTCATAAATCTTATTTTTAACACCGGTATTTATTCCGATATTTTCAAACTATCCAAAGTGCTTCCCCTTTTTAAAAAAGGCGATGCTTCCGTAATCGATAATTATCGCCCTATCAGTACTATTTCAATATTCAGTAAAGTCATTGAAAAATTAATAAAAAAACAAACTATTTCTTCAGTAGCTCCCAATTTGGCTTTAGAAATTTCCGCTCAACCACCCAGGCAGTTCTTAATGTTGTGAGTGGCGTAGTGGATGAACTTGAACACGGTAACCGTACGGCCATAATGCTGTGCGATCTTTCAAAGGCATTTGACTGCGTTTCTCACGACATTCTCTTAGAAAAATTAAATTATTATGGAGTTAGGGGAATTCCGTTGAAGCTTATTGGTTCTTACCTGTCAAACAGAAAACAATGTGTTACAGTGAATGGTGTAACATCAGATTTTCTGGAGGTAAATCATGGAGTCCCTCAGGGGTCGGTTCTAGGCCCCCTCTTGTTTATCATTTATATTAATGATCTGAGCCGTTTTATGTTGCCCTATATGTCGGTTCTATTTGCAGACGATTCAACATTTGTTATTTCGGTGAAAGATAATACGAATTTAGCCGCCTCTCTAGATTGCGTTAGTAATAGGGCCAACGAATGGTTTTCATCGAACAAACTAAAATTAAATAATAATAAAACTGAAATCATGCATATATCTGCAAGTAATCGATTGTCATTTCACCAAAAAACCAAAAATGTGAAATTACTTGGATTAGACCTAGATCACAGGCTAAGTTGGCAGGCACATATTGAGCATTTAGTCAAAAAACTTTCAAGTTCGTTATTCATTTTACGACAGTTGAAAAATATTACTAATTCAAGTACACTCAAAACTACGTATTTCTCACGCTTCCATTCGCATATTAGCTATGGCATCGCCCTCTGGGGTAATTCCTCCCATGCATAAACAGTATTTAGAATGCAAAAAAGGCGATAAGGGTGCTTGCTGATCTTGGTTTCAGGGATCATTGTCAACAGTTTTTCATATAATATAAAATTATGCCATTACCGTCTTTGTTTTTATTTCATACTCTAATTGAAATTCATGGGAAACAGTCAATGTTGTCTAGAAATTCAGATATCCACGACTACAGCACTCGTAATGCTGACCATATCAGATACAGCTACTTTCGGCTAAATAAGACACAGTCAAATTCACCAAACTATAGGCTTTTTAATATTTTGCCATCAATTGTAAAATCCTTGGGCTCCAATGCTTTTAAAAAATATTTAAAAAGGTTTTTGCTTAAATATTGTTTCTACTCTGTTGATGATTACATTGTGCATTGTCGAGGCAATCTCAACACCGTATCTCTGTTGTGACATTTTACTCTGTTTTTATCTTAAGATATATTTTGTATATTTCTTTTGTATATTTTCTTTTTGACGTGCTACAAACATTTTATTGTAAAGTAGTTAATAAATATCTATCTATCTATCAAAAACAAAGCAAAATAGTTTATAGAGGTCTAGTGGAACCACACATTAATTATGGACTGATAGGATGGGGCGGAGTTTCTAAGACGTACCTACTACCATTAGAAATCCTTCAAAAAGTTTTTCTTAGGACAATTCTTCAGCCAGGTTATGATTGTCCGAATAACACATTATATAGGGAAAGCGAAATATTTGGTCCTAGGCAAATATTTTTTATAAATATATGTATTATTCAACATACACATAAGACGCAACTGAGAACTCCAGGCCACCAATACGGAAGACGAAATAAAACAATATTTATTACACCACATACGCAAAAAACGGCTGATCAAAAAAACTATACCTATTTAGGCCCTAAATTGTATAATTCACTTCCGAGTGAAGTTAGGGAAGTCGCCATACTATCATTATACAAAAGAAAAGTAAAAGATTTTGTCAGCAGTAGGCCGAGAAATTTTATAAATAACTTGATTGATTAAAATGGAGCAAAGGTATATATAGAAAAGAGTTATAGTGAAAATAGTATCCATCCCATATCTTCAGTGTTTTTATTTTAATATGTTTTACAATTTTATATTTCTTATAAATTCCATATTGTTTATAGTTTACAGTTCTAGATTTAAGATATTGATAAGTTATATTACATTGAATTATATACAGTTTAATTGTTTAATGTGTTTTGCCACATACAAGTAAACTTAGTTTTACTTCGTGGTTAACAGTTAATTTGTACTTTTTTATTCATAAAATTTTCTATCTGTAGATGAATCGTACAAATAAACATTATTATTATAATATAACTGCGTTTCTCGTTACTCTCACAAACTCCTGTCTATACCCAAGATATTTTTTTTCTGATTCTGTATAGAATAGTGGTGAGCCATATCTTAACATATACAAGAAGGGCAGACACAAAATGGACAAAACAAAATATTAACACCGTGAAAATGGAAGTATTGAGATTAAGATAAATATAATAAAATCATACAGCAGAAGAACGCCAAATCCATGGACGGATAACCTAAAGTCAATAAGAATAGAAACAGAGTAAAAGGCAGACAAACAGGAATAGTTCCCAGTCGTGCGTGGAAGAAGAAGAATGACACCACGCATTACTTGACATGTTCTTTTTTCTGCTTTATTATCTTATAATTGTGAGGGACACAAAGCCTAACTCTTACCCAGCGACATACAAACATACAACAACTATTGTTGGTAGCTGACACAGAACTAGATGATTGCTTCGTGACATGTGTCGTTTGACGTCAGTTTTGATCTAACTCGCTATGATTGGCGTTTAAACTTCACGTGTTACTTGTCAAAACGTCGTCATGTTTTGTGTAAAATATCAACATCAGGTTTTGTTACATGTCACAGCGCCAACGCTAGCCCCTCTAGCGGATATTTTTCGAAGTAATATTGGTATAACAACTAAAAGTTTTATTGATTAAAAATGTAGAATTTTAGGACTGTATTATATTTCTGTAAGAAGTACTCGTTTACGCAAATTTTTCACTATACCTCGTTTATTTATATGTTATATATTAATTTATTCACAACAAAAAAAATCTACTCTCTTTCATCGTGTAAACTGAAAGAATATAAAACGCGGAATTTGCATTTTCATCGAGCACGATTTATGAACCTAATAGCGTGGTAAAAGATCATAACTCGATAGTAATTCATCAAAATAAAACCATGAAACAGGCTATTTACATACTTTGCATATTTCATTCTAGTGTGAAATCACATTGGGCTCGGGTGAGGATTCTCACAAGAGTTTCTTAATTGAAGCTAAGCTTTTAATAACCGAAATTAAACAAAGAAAAAACAACCGAATTGGAAATTCTATTTCATAATACAGTAAAAAAATAATATTCAATATTAGAATAATTTTTGTATCAATATCATAATAAATAGGAATTGATAGTTAAGAAATATAAACATCATTCAATCTGATTTGTGTTGTTGTAACTTGACCGGTTTTCGAGTTAATTGACCTCAAAAAATATTGAACATCTTCTTTCAAGTCACTCCATGTTGGGGCGACGTGAAATTTGCCTTTATTCAACATTGTAGTAACTAGTAGGAACGTAATTGGGGCGACATGAAAATCGCAATAACTGATTTTGTAGGTCCAACATAAAACAAATTATTTTTTTTTCTTCATCATTTTGCACACAAAAAAACATTTTTTTCAAAATTGGCTTTATTGTCATTACATATTTATTATAAAAATAAAAAATAATATTCTACATTAACAAAATAACCCAAAATAAACCTTATTTGGTATAGTATAGACTAGCAATATTTAGGTAATATCGAAACAATTTTCAATTTTTTAGAATTTTTAACATTTTTTCAATAAACTGTGGAGTTAACTAGAAACAGTAAGTTTCATTTAAAACACTAATAACACTAGTGATACAGCACCCACAGAATTTTCTTCGGATACATTTGGTGACGGTGGTGTTCGCAACAGCAATATTAATATTTCGAAGATAATTTCCTTCTCTAGGTAGCCGATAACACCGGGAACTTTAACAGGCGAAGGTTCATCTTCTCAGGTTGAAAAAACATGTGATACTAATAATATAGATGATGAGATTAATGTCACTCGGAGCCACACGTTTTACCAAATATACTGGAAACTGATAAATCACTACTACAGGGCGAATCTGAGCCTACAGAGAATATTCAAATAACAATACCTGATGAAGTTAACGAGAACGATGTTGCCGACAGTGACAATAGGCAGAACATCAACTCTACTAATAATTCTAGTGACGAAGCAAATATTCAGTATACTAAAAAGAGGACTGTACGAAAAAGGCTGCAGAGAGTAATATTACCATAATCGGATAAGCGCCGAACAGTCATTACGAGGGCCGATTAGAAGACGACATGACACCCTCACAATGGTCATCTCAACACTCAAAGATATATAGTTTTATTATTCTAATGATAGTTTAGTAATTTTTAGGTTGTTTATATTTGTAATGGAAGTTACTCCCAAAATGTTTCAGAATATAATATATGACACAAACAATTTCGTATTATTCGAAGCAATATGATGCGTATATGTTCTATTGGACAAACATATACAAATATCGATATGAATTACAGAAACCAATATTCATAGAATTGTTAGAATAACTATAACTCTTTTAAAAATGTTCCCAACAATCTTTATTCAATGTTAAATCTGATAATTTAATTGGCTACATTATTGTTCGCATAGGTATATAGTAAAGAATAATTATTAACTCCTCATTCTTAGTCTCAAAATTTTTCATTATAATATTTAGTTCCAGCTTATTTGAAGTTTCTGTGTGATTTTTGAGAGGAATACTATTTGTACCAGTTATCATTTTGTTTATTATATCGATCGTGTGTTTCCTTATGTGGCTACCTAGAAAATCCTAATTGTTCAGAAAGAGCAAAAAAATGAATACACCCTACCAAATCAATTTTGAGAAAAAACCCTATTTATCTGAAACGCTTATATTAATTCATAAGTTCTTAATTAATGAAAAGGAATAATGCGTGTAAGAAAGATAGTGATACAAAAAAGCTAAAAACTGAAATCACAAGTCCAATTAAATAAAAGATCAAACTTATTGTGAAAAAAAGTTTTCTCCTTCAGGGTCACTATTATTTGTTAACACAGGCTCATCCTCAATGCTTTCATCGCTTAACAAACTTTGAAAATAGAGTCGATAATCATTTGGTACACTACCAGAATTGCAAATCTTTCTTAAATGTTCCAGCTTTAATGCACAAATTTTCTTTTTTTCTTTATATAAAGGTTTGAGACATCCTTCCATAGAAGCAACTCTAACTCGGTGGTGGAAGAATCCAAATACTGCGAAAATCTTCTTCAACGTAAGTTTTGATTGGCATAAAAAAGGAGGATGCCTTCTCATTCCTTATCAACTAAACGTGGTGTGCCAATTTACGACATTGCCATCTTGATCCTTAATTCGGTTCACTATCATTCACTTTGCCAAGATCTTCCCGTCAAAAAAGCCAAAGTCCTTTTTTGAAAAGTTTGGTACTTAGGTTCATTTTGTTCTGGATTTTCAGCAATAGTACCCACACAAGGGGTAAACAAACTGGTACATTTTTGACTGTCTTTTTCGATTCTGGCATGCATAGAATCGTAATCCATTTGACCATGGCTGGAAACTGAAAATATGAGGCTATTTAGCATAAGCCAAGTGAACCAAACTTTCTACTTTAGACCACATGTAACATTCACTAGTATTATTTCCAGAGACAGAACTGTACCCGAGAACTACAGAGGAATAAACCTGCTCAGCACCGCTCTGAAACTGACCACAAAAGTGATAACCACCAAAATCACCAACGAAATAGATCTAGCAGATGAACAACAAGGCTTCAGATCCGGACGATCCTGTAACCATGCATTTTTTGTCATCAGGGAGGTCATGGAAAAGTCACTGGAATACAACGTCCCGGCCTTCTGCTGCTTCATAGACCTACAGAAGGCATTCGATTGGGTAGAGCTAAACGACGTAATTCGCCTGTTATATAAACGAAACATTCCATCAGATACCATCAAGACTCTCGAAAACATATACAGCAAAAATAACATACAGGCCAGAATTATTATCAATCTAACACAGCCGATACCAGTGGAAAGAGGAATACGTCAAGGAGACTCATTCAGCCCGCTGCGCTTTAACCTCATCATGGATGAAATTATCCATAAAGTCAAAAATTCTAATAGAGGGTACAAAATGGGCGAAGAAACTATCTCTATAGTATGCTATGCAGATGATGCCGTACTCATTGCGGGGAGTGAAGATGATCTTCAGAGACTTCTACATCAATTTATTATAACAGCAAGAAAGTTTAGTATGATAATATCACCGATTAAAACAAAGAGTATGGTGATATCTAAAGATTCAATAAGGTGCAAGCTGGAAGTGGACATAAAGATAATCCAGCAAGAAAAAAACATCAAATACCTGGGAATACTAATGCACAGTTATGGCGATACAGAAGCGGAAGTTGCCCAACAAATAAACAAAGCTAACAGAATAGCAGGATGTCTTAAACACACTATCTGGTGAAAGAAACATTTACAGACAGAAACAAAGGCCAGGATTTATAAGACAGTAGTGAGGTCAATTATGACCTACAGTGCGGAAACAAGACCTGATACATGATACAACAAGGACTAAAAGACTGATGGAAACATGTGAAATGAAAATAGTCCGTGATATCACAGGAAAAACATTATGGGACAGACAACGTAGCACAGACCTCAGGCAAAACTGTAATATAGAGAACATAAATGAATGGACACTGAATGGGAGAAAGAAGACTGGTAAAGATTGCACGAGACAGATCCCCAAACGGCCGAGGGAGTATTGGAAGGCCAAGGAAGAGATGAAGTGATAACCTGGATATATAGTGAGGAGGCACCCGAATTAAGGAAGCACGAAGAAGAAGAACAATCTCCACAGTTAAAAATAGTAAAATTGTATGTGGCTAACTTGGGTTTATAAAAAAGAATGGGCTTTGTAGGATCTGTTGGTACAGATGCTGCAAATCAAAGTTAATAAAAGTACGAAATATCAGTGTGTGAAAGAAAAAAGAGGAAATAGGATACATTTGTGGAAAAACGTGGTGTGAAGAACGGTTGAGGGGAGAAATGTTCAAAGAAGTGTAGCCAAAATATTTCTGAGGCCGAAAGAGAATTTCTTATTTCTGAGTTTTGGAAAATGACAGATGAAAAAGAAAGACAGTCTTTCATATTGCATCGCATATCATCAACTGCTGTAAAGCAATGGATGACAGTTGTTAAGACTGTAATACTTCTCAATTCCTTCCTGTTTGTATTTGTTTTTTTATGATGACCACCGACCGGGTATTATCCTGGTAAATGTAATCGAGTCGGAATTATCCTTATCCGACACCAGTGTAATGGGATCGGTAATCCTTCGGGTGGCCTTTTTCTCTGTTGGTAGTGACCGGAAAGCCTGCACATTCCTATCCAAAGAACAAAAATCGTTGCAGCGTGCTGTCACCAGTGCCTCGTGGCACAAAATGTAGAACCAGGAATCTCCCTGTGGGATCACCTCGAGGGAGGGGTTGTTCCTGGCTCGAGCGATCAAGGTCGTCGTGGGGCCCCTTGGGCTTATACAGTGTGCCAAGCCCGAGTTCGTAGTGCAGGTCGAGTCGGCCCGTCCTATTTGGCTGGTACGGGGGTGGTGAGGGTTGAGGTTAAGGAAATAAACTGAAAGGTCAAATATGTACAAGCATATATTACAAAAAAAAAATATTAAAACCATATACGAACGTTTTGGCAATCGAATAAATATAATATACGCGGCTTTCTCTGGATTTTTGGATAGCTTACGTGATATAAACTAAATAACTAAAAAAATAACAAGCGGAATATCTTTTTGGTACTTAACTTGTATAAGTATGGTACCTTATACACCTTTAGCGATAATTATGTTGGATATCCTCCACAAAAATTAAGGCAATAAATAGAAATCAAACGAAACTTTATGAATCGGATCAAATACGATATCCTGTAAACCCTATATCTGTATTGCCAAAATTTCTGGGATTGGGAAGAAATAATTACGAATCTCGTGAAATTTAATCAACTGGTACAATATATAAAGAAAGAAAATCTATATCCCCTATTTTTTAATTCTAATTACGTTTCTCGAAGAGAGAGGGAAAAAAAATACAGAACACAATCTATATCAATAAAATTCAGAAGATTAATTATGATGTCTCCGGTATCTGAATGTCCGGTAATATGACTGAAAAGTTATCAGTTGAAACTTTAAGATAGGACTAAGTATGATCCTTTGTACAATATAATTATCTGTGCGCTATTTCAAGTAATCAGATATATAGGGAGATGGTGCCTGAACATAAGATAAATACCTATAACTGTTTAGATTCTACCAGTAGATTAGGGGCGCCGATATATATGAAACACTAGATATGACCGAAAAAGAACTGTGGGGTCTCTTACCTTTTTTGGGACACCCGGTTAAGTCAAAGAAAATATAATACAACAGATCAATACAAAATATAATAAAATAATTGTACGTTAAAAACTTACGTTTTGGAATATCACTAGTCACAAACTGCACACTGTTACTGTTGGGGGTGAAGGGACCGTCAGTACTTAGACTGGCCTCTTCGGGGGAGAGATACTTTCTCTGCCTTTGATTCAAATTTTTTCGTTATTTATTCTAAATTTTACCTTGTGTGAAGGTTAGGTTCCTATATCATTGTTTTTTAATTCGTAACGTACACAGTAAACAAAGCATGACATAATCGTCATCTGAAATGTTTTGTTAACCTTGCAATAACACATTATTGTTTGTAATAATTTCTTTCGTAAGGTCAACAGTTATTAGTTATTTTGAATTAAGAAAAAATTTGTCTATATAGGGCGTTCTTAAAATTTTCTATGTCATATCTAGTGTTTATTACAAGACTGACGTAAGCCAGGTGAGTTATCGAAGAAATAATTCATATAATTATATGCTCAAATATGAAAATGGTACTTCACATAGTGTATGTAAATTTTTTTTAACAACCCTTGGTTTTAATGGAAATAATGGATGGTAGAAGTAAGGAGGACCGTCTTGTATAGGGGACAAGTTGAAAAAGTGTCCAGCTGTAAGCAGCAAATTACAGTTCAATAACCGACCACAATAACGCTAGCGTAGCGAGTGGAAAGGACATGAAATTTATTATTTTACAATACTGATGTTAAGAAATATAAAACAATTATTTATTTTTTATAATAATGGTGAATCATTATCATAAAAATTAATTACCAAACTTAGAAAGTGGTAATTTTATTATCCGACTCTAATAATTTATGGCACTGTTTTTAAAATCTTTCCACTTGCTACTATGGCACCACCTTAATTTGATCCCTGTCAGCGGACACTTTTTCATACACTGAGCTGGTCCTCCTTAGTTCTACCCTCCATACCTTGGGCATGAAGAATGGGAGAGTTGCGAGGTGTTTAACTTACATAATAAAAGTCATACAGAGAACAATCTCGAAGAAAATTGTGATGCTTGTATGACGCGGAGCAAACATATTGAGAGAGCAAAAAAATCTCGAGTAAAATACCGAGAAGATGCCACAAGAGATGAAGAAGTAGTGTATTGCGCAGATCTAGAAAATTTTATAATGTTACCACGGCTTGAGATGTTTGAAAGTCCGATTTTTACAAATCGTTTAACAGTGTACAACGAAAGTTTTGTTCCAGTTGGAATGAAAAGAAACAGCAAGCCATTTGCAGCTCTCTGGCATGAAGCTTTGTTCAAACGAAACAAAGAAGAATTGATCAGTACATTTTAGCAGTTCTTTATTAGCAAGAGAGACGTTTTAAAAATTACGTTATGGCTCTACAATTGCGCAGCACAAAACAAGAATTGGGCATTATTTTCATTTTTAATATATTGTAATGTTTTTTTTATTTATTGAAAGTATTTATTACGGGTGGAATAAATTTCAAACACTCGGTATGGCTACTTACTAATTTATTCAAACACTAACTCACTAACGCTTAATTTATATATACTTTACTAATCACTTATATTCAATTTAGATGCACACAAACTTGATTATAAGCACTTTACTGTTCGGTGTATTTTTTGTTTATTTCTCGAGATCACTTTATCAACTAACTAACTCTTCTTGATCAGTCCCCTTATATATTAAAGCCATTTTTACTAGTAAATTCCGGACTGCAGCTTAAATAAAAACAATTGATTCTAGCCTTTTCTAGATAACTCTGGTCACAAAAACAATGTTTACATAAGATAGTCGTAGAGTCGTAAACAGTGCGTATCCGCCATAATTTTAACTTTTATACCTGGCTTAGACAGAGTAGGTTTTAGCGACTATACCATTGTGCTGCTTCGTAGCATTACCCCCTCCTTAAATGGAAGTTCCTCCTGGAACTCTTGTGTAGCCGAGACTGGATGTTTGAATCGCCAACTGGCCCCATTCCTACACTTTCCGATCTTATGGAAATAGCAGGGCACAGTCTTCATCGGATACTGATAACGGGGGTTGTAGCTGCAAATTAATATCTGGACACCGGTATCTTGAAAGATAATCTCTACCATGTTCCTGATGATTCGCCAATCCAACTGGTTACTCGCTATCTTAGGCATAGCCAGTTTCTTCACGTTGGATTCCAACACATGGTCTCGGAGGTTTCGAAGTGCTTCCTACACATCGCGGTAGGTAGATCGATCTTGGAATTCATTTTTAGTTACCACGTAGAAGACGTGCCGATTATGTTTCAGTTTCAGTGTCTTGCCAGGGGCTGGAATCTGGTCTTCAAGTTTTTCTAATTGCCCGAACTTCTTTCGAAAGACGGTTACCAACCCTCGTGCGTTCTTGATACGGGAGGGGATGTTGTATGCCAGTGAATAATCTTCCGGGAGAGTGAACAAATCTTGTTGTTGTTCCGAAGTGACTCCATATCTAGCTTCATCCTCCATACGCGCCCATAAATTCATCGAAGGTAGGGTCAGACACATCTTGAATAATATTTACTCCTTCCTCTAGGTCATGGTCTCCTTCGAATGGGGCTAGTCGGTTTTGGTGAACTACTTTTGGTTTTCCGTTGGGGATCTTGCTTATGCGATATATAACATCATTGATCCTTTTCTTGATTAAGTATGGACCTTCCCAGGATTTTTGTAATTTTGGAGAAAATCCTTTTCTTTTCGTTGGGTTGTGTAACCATACTTTGTCCCCTTCTTTAAAACCGCCTTCTGTGGCCTGCGTATCGTACCGACTTTTCATTCTGTCGCTGGCAACTTGAAGATTGGCTCGAACCAACTCAGGAATATCGTCCAGCCTTCTTCTCAATTGGATCACGTAGTCTTCACCTGCTAGATCTTCTCCAGGCCAGCAGCCAAATTCCAGGTCACAAGGAAGCCTCATTTCACGTCCAAACAGGATTTTCGCCGGAGTTTCACCCGTGGACTCATTGACAGCAGATCTATAAGCCAATGCGAATAGGGAAATATACTGGTCCCGATCTCTCTTATGGCTGGATACTACTTTGGACAGGTATTTTCCAATAGTCCTGTTCATTCTCTCGGCCAATACATCTGACTGTGGATGTAAAGCTGTTGTCCTGGTCATCTTCATTCCCAGCTTGTCGCAAATCTCCTGGAATAGATGGCTTTCCAAATTTCTTCCCTGGTCACTGTGGACTTCCAAGGGCACTCCATATCGACTGATGAATTCTTTCACCAATACATCCGCGACAGTTGTGGCCTCTTGATTCGGGATAGCGTAAATTTCCACCCACTTTGTGAACTAATCCATTACAACCAGTATGTACTTGCTTCCATTTTCTGTCGTCGGAAATGGTCCAGCGATATCTAAAGCAATCCTTTCGAAAGGGCTTCCAACATTGTACTGTTTCATGGGTGCCTTTTTCTTGCGATGTGGTCCATTATTCGTAGCACAAGTCGTACATTTCTTACACCAGTCCTTCACATCGTCGGAGCTGTTCATCCAATAAAACCTTTCACGGACTCGCTGAAGGGTTTTCTTCACTCCCAGATGACCTCCCGATGGACTGTCTTGTAACTTCTCCAGTACCTCAGCTACTTTTGTTCTCGGGATAACTAGCTGCCTTCTCATCTCAGAACCATCATCGTTTTCAAAGACTCTTTTCAACCGCCCTTCTTCCAGGACAAGAGAGTCCCACTGAGCCCAATACGCCTTGAGTTTCGGTGGAAACTTTGACACTTCTTGCCAGGTAGGTCGTCGATTTTCTTTCTTCCATTGCCGGATCATTTTCAGGTGAGGATCATTCTCCTGATATTCTCTGATCCTGGTGGGTGACCATTCCTCGTTGACTACAGTAGTTCTTGAAACTGCAGCTTCCCTAGATTCCACCTTGTTGCAGTGGGAGCAGTCTGTTGGGCACTGCCGTCTGGACAGGGAGTCAGCATTTCGGTGACTCACACCGGCTCGATGTTCGATGTTGAAATCATATTCTTGAAGGCGTTCAATCCATCTAGCGATCTGGCCCTCGGGATTCTTGAACTGCATCAACCACTTGAGTGCTGCATGATCAGTCCGGATTAAAAACTTCCTACCATAGGGATACTGGTGAAAGTGTTCCACGGACTTCACTACTGCCAAAAGTTCTCTTCTTGTGACGCAGTAGTTTCGTTCTGGTTTGGAGAGGACTTTACTGAAATATCCCAGCACTCTTTCTTGCCCTCCTTGGATCTGTGAGAGCACTCCACCAATTCCTACGTCGCTTGCGCCAGTGTCAAGAATAAAGTCTCCCTCTGGTAATGGATATCCTAATATCGGCGCCGAGGTTAAATGCCTCTTCAAAATTTCAAAAGCCGTTTGACAGTCTTCGTCCCATTGAAAAGTTCTTGCTTCTTCTGTAAGTCGCGTTAGAGGCTTGGCAATATCTCCAAACTTCCTGATAAATCTTCTATAATACGTGCAAAATCCAAGGAAACTCCTAATTTGATGTTTGTCGCTTGGTTGCGGCCATTGCTGAATGGAAGCAATTTTCTCTGGATCCACCGCCACTCCTTCATTGCTCACTATATGACCTAGATAGTTGACTCGGTTTTGGAACAGCTGGCATTTCTTCGGGTTTAACATGAGCTGGGCAGCTTGAAGTCGTTTGAATACGTCTTCCAAATTCTTCAGATGTTCGTCAAATGTCTTACCCAGTACTACGATGTCGTCCAAATAGACCAGGCATGTCTTCCAAGACAACCCTCTAAAGACATTTTCCATAAGTCTTTCAAATGTCGCAGGCGCATTACAGAGCCCGAATGGCATGACGTTGAATTGCCATAATCCAGATCCGGTGGTAAAAGCAGTCTTCTCTTTGTCTTCTGGGTCCATTTCTACTTGCCAATAATCAGAGTTCAGGTCCAAGGTAGAAAACAGTTTGCTGCCGGCCAAAGTGTCTAGCGTATCGTCAATTCGAGGCAGAGGATAGCTGTCTTTTTTCGTCACGTAGTTAAGCTGGCGATAATCCACGCAGAATCTCGTAGTAGCATCCTTCTTTTTCTTGACGAGCACTACTGAAGACACCCATGGACTAGTAGATGGTTCTATCACTTTTTCTTCTACCATCTCTCGAATTATTCTTTCGGCTTCCTCTCTCTTCGCTCGTGGAAGTCTTCGATCTGATTGTCTAATTGGCTTAGCATTACCAGTATCGATTTTGTGTTTGACGGCTGATATTCTGCCAGTATTTCCTCCTTTTGGTACGAATAAGTCTCGATACTGCAAGAGAAATTCTCTCATTTTCTTTTTTTCAGCTCGATCCAAATATTGACCAGCTACTGATAACATCTGTTCGAATCTGGCATTAGAATTGTTAGTGGTCGTTGTTTGGCGAACTATAGACGTCACTGGTACGCAGGATCCAATCCTAGTTTCCTTCTTGATGGTGACTGGGTAATCATTCACGTTTATCACACGTACTGAATTTTTTAATAGTAATACCCATTATAAATAAAAAGCTTTATCTCACGATTAAACAGCTATCTCACCCCTATAAATCAAGGAAAAAGCTTTCGCCGATCCTTTTTCAATTAGTACTCCTTTGCCAACTTCTTCGTCGTGGTTCCTTGGCTCCATCATCACCGGTGTACCTTCCTCCATGATTCCCTGTAGCCGTGCTACTATCATGATTTCGCTTCATGCAGGTAGAACGGTATCTTCCTGTACAGCTGCCAACACCGCGCTGCCTTCATGTGGGTGAAGGAATACCTCCTCGGAGCCCACTTTTATGGTTCTCTTTCTAAAGTCTAATTGGAAACCATGTACATTCATTACGTCCATTCCCAGAATCACGTCTTCTTCAATGTCAGCTACGATTACCGTATGCGTGAACTATTCTGCTCCAATTCCCAATTGGATTTGTGTTTCCCCGTGAACGTTGGCACTCTCGCCTGTGGCGGTCCGCAGTCGCAGTCTCGTTGGTAGAAGCTTCTTCTTGGGGTTTATTATCTCTGTTCGTATAATGGTCCTAGTAGCTCCAGTGTCAACCAGCAGAGCATATTTCTTGCCATTTACTTCGCCATCTACATATACACTATCGTTGCGACATCTGAGAGAAGCTATCAGTATGAGAGGGTCTTTGGAACGATCATGGGTCGGTGCTGCCCCCTCGTAGCCGACCCGTTCTAGTTTTCCTGTGACTGGGGTTCTTGGTTTGCAGGAGTCTTGGGGCGCTTACATGAATTACGTACATGCCCTAGCTCGCCACAATTTCAGCATCTGATCTTTCTCGGTTTCTTGTCCATCATATTTTTCATTAAACTGACAAACTGGTCAAATCTGTCTTCGTCACCTTCTTCTTGGATGGTCCTGATTTTGTTATATCCTAAAGCCTTCGTTGCTGCTTCATATTCAAGAGCAGCTGTCAATGCGTCGACTAATGTTTTCGGATGGGCTAAACGAAGTGTCCTCTGCATATCGGGGTCACGTAAGCCATCAATAAAGGCCTGAATGCCCAGATATTCCATCATGTTCTCTGGTGCTGACGGATAAGCAAATTGAACTAGTCGGGCGATGTCCACTTCATATTCTTGAAGGGATTCATCACGTTTCTGCCTCCGGCTCTTCAGCTGAGATTGGTACAAATGTTCTAGATGTTCATGACCATATCGCATGTCCAACCTCTTCTTTAGCTGCTCGAAGTCATCCGTTTCCTCCAGAGGTATCGTCTGAAGTACATCCAAGGCATCTCCCCGAAGCGCGATGGTTAGGTTTATCGCCTTCTTCCTATCGGACCAATTATTCACTCTAGCGGCTGCTTCAAATTGTTTCACATAATTGGTCCACGACATTTTTCCATCGAACGTTGGGGCCTTGACTCGGGTAAAACTGCTAATGTCTTCAAACTTAGGTAGTGTTTCTGGCTTGCAAGGTTTCGTTTTCTCGGTCTTCTGTTCGTCCTCTGGCGTGCCTCGCGTTCTTGAATCGGCAATCTTCTCCTCTAACTCCTTGATTTTCTCGTCTATCGTTGTGATCTTATTCTCGATTTTCTCGTCCATCGTTGACATTTTATTCTCGATTTTCTCGTCCATCGTTGACATTTTATTCTCGATTTCACATTTTAGAGACGAAATTTCATTTTCAATGTCAGCGGCAATGTCGTTTTTCATTAACAATATATCGGCAGATATATCGTTCTTCAAAGTAGAAAATCGTTCTTCATATCAGAAATATTCTCGTCCATGTTAGCAGAAATGTTCTCTTCCATGGCAGAAATCTTCTCGTCCATGTTAGAAGAAATTGACGAGATTAAGGTGGAAGCCTCGTCATTGAATAAAACTGTTTCTAGTTCAAAGCCGTCATTTTCCAGTGCCACTTTAAGTCTTTCTACTAATTCACTTTTCTTACCGGACGTTTCCAACTCACGATCTTCCAGTTCCGCTCTTAGCTCCGCCACTTTGAGGTCACATAGTCTCTTGGCCATCTTTACGTAGCAATTTATTTATATTATCCCACTTCTGACACCAATGTAATGTTTTACTTATTTATTAAAAGTTTTTATCACGGGTGGGATAAATTTCAAACACTCGGTATGGCTACTTACTAATTTATTTAAACACTAACTCGCTAACACTTAATTTATATATACTTAACTAATCACTTATATTTAATTTATATGCACACAAACTTGATTATTAGCACTTTACTGTTCGGTGTATTTTTTGTTTATTTCTCGAGATCACTTTATCAACTAACTAACTCTTCCTGATCAGTCCCCTTATATATTAAAGCCATTTTTACTAGTAAATTCCGGACTGCGGCTTAAATAAAAACAATTGATTCTGGCCTTTTCTAGATAACTCTGGTCACTAAAACAATGTTTACACAAGATAGTCGTAGAGTCGTAAACAGTGCGTATCCGCCATAATTTTAACTTTTATACCTGGCTTAGACAGAGTCGGTTTTAGGGACTATACCAGTGTGCTGTTTCGTAACAATATATTGTAAATTCCGATGAAATATGTGCCAATGCAATTAATATGAAATACTTGTACCGGGCCATACGTTTATGGCTGCCTACTCCTTTCATCACAGAGTAGAGGTTTCCATGAAAAAATTGGCAACAAGCTTTATGATTTCTCAGATTTTGTACAAGTCGTAGAAGGTGCTGCTCATAAAACCGAGGTCCTGCCAATGGAGCTACAGCATTTTTTCATATGGGAAGATTTTTCCTCACAATACAAAGTAACTCGTACAGAGCCGAGGCCATCTTTACATGATATGGTTCAGGTAACCGTCCACAGAGGATCGTATAATATCACATATAAAAATGACTTTGATGGTCCATCATTTGATCTTAATTTTTTAACCGCCAAGATAACAAAAAATGGTAAACTGCGGCCACCCAAAAAACAAACAAAAGTTTTTGAAATTCCTTCGCAGACGAAAGCCAATATAATAAAAAATTTGTCTGGAATTATGAAAAATCGGTTGCAATTCTGGGAAACTCTTCCAGTTTCATATGAGAACTGAACAAAATTTATGTTTTTCTATTTTCATTCTAGTTTACTTTTGAGTTAATATATGTATTATTTTCTGAAAAATTCTTTTAATATCCCACAAATGTAGAGTATTCTTCATGTATCACATTATTAATAAATCGTTTCTAGATAATTTTTTATTTATTATTCAATCTCCTATCCAAGTCCATGTGGTAAGAAACATAATCGAACGTTATCAATTAATTAATCGTTAGCGTAAAGAGACGTATCTCAAATTTTTGTTCACATTTTCTTACCCAATTATCAGTATCTCTGTTTAAAACTAAAATAGTAGCTTATTTAAGACAAGTTAATTACCATGTCATTGTCGTCTCAATATTTATTGTATTTACCCAAAAAATGTAGGTGCGGTTTTGAAATTCATTAAAATTCCTTATATCTCAAAACAAGGTAATTTGGGATACGCCTTTTTGGCTTATACTGGTTGAACTAAAGAGTAAATTGAGAAAATGTTGTGTACAATGTAGATAATATCAAAAGTAGTTAAAACTCATATTCTGAGTACATTTCTTGTTTTCAGATTTGGATGATATGCAAAAATTACCCTGTAAATGACTTTCAATCTTCCGGAATTGAAATTATGTCGACCTGATTAGATGTTGGCAAATTTGCATCATAGGACGAAGAAAGGGTATGTATTTCGTGCGGAATTTTAATTTATAAAATCATATCAAAGCTCTTTCGACTATAAAATCATCCTCAGTGCGTACCTGTAAGTAAGTAACATTGAATTGAATTTAAGAAATTTTGATAAAGAGAATTTGTAAATTGATAAAATTACTTACTCGTCAGGTGTACAGGAGTCAGACCATAAAAATACCATGTCTCCAGAGGACCATGTGAATATTTAAAAAAGGGACATCATATGAAGAACATTTTAAAATATCCTTATTCCAGGATTAACCTAGATAAAAGTTTCAAAAGGCGCAACACATGTCTGCTGAAACTTGGTCCACTCTATAACTAAATAAACAAATGAAAATTGACATTGTGTCAAAAGCTGACAATGAAGTTTGGCATATAACATGATATATAAAAATAATGATCTGTGTTTTGAAAATTGATAATAGACAAATTAGTCAAATTGATCTTTCTATTTTAAACGTCTATGAAGGGGAATGGACGCTTTATGTAAATTAACTTGAGTGTTGAGACAAAGATCATTATTCAGTAATTCCCTGTTAATTTGTAAATCTGCAAGTAAATCTAATATATTGTAGTTTTTGGAACCCACCTCCTGTAAAATTTTTAAATTCCTAGTTGTGGTTAAACCTTAAATGTTCACCGAAAGCTGAAATTTTGTTGTGATTCAAATGTTCGGTTATACGGACCTTCAAAGGTCTGCAAGTTCTTCCAATGTAGGCCGCATCACAATCATCACAATTTAACATGTGCATTTTATCTTCTGTGTTGACCAGGTATCTGTTGAGGCTGTGGTTGGTTTTAGAAGAAATTTTAATGTTATCTATGTTGCTTTTAATGCAACTAGCTATTTTATTAGAAATATTGTCATTAAAGAAAGGAAGTGAAACAAATTGTGATATTGAATCTAGTTTAGGGTAGGCTGCATTAAGTTCTTTCTTGTTTTTGATTTTTTGGATCGAACTATTAATAATATTCGGGTTATTAATTATTATTTGAAGCTATTTGTATAACGATATTCAATTCATTCTGATAATCAACTGCAGTAAGGGGCTCAATCAAAAGTCTATGGATGTAACAATTGATGGCTGCCATTTTGTGCTGATGAGGATGATTGAATAAACTGGGTATAACGTGATCGGTTTGTGTGGGTTTTCTAAATATGCTAAACTTTAAAAGATTGTTAGTTTTATGGATTGTAAAGTGTAAGAAATTTAATTTATTATTTGATTCTATGTCAAGTGTGAATTTGATACTTGGGTGAACTTGGTTTATTTTTGCTAGAAGATTGTTCACAATGCCAATGTCACCATCAGCAAATACCAAACAATCATCAACATATCTAAACAAATGTAAAATTTTTGGATTATTTGCAGTAATAATGAATTTTTTTTCTAAATTATCCATGAAAATATCTGCTAAGAAAGGTGATAAACAACTACTCATGGCAAGTCCATCTGGTTGTTTATATAATTTATCATTAAGAACCAGAAAGTCCTGTGAAAGGCAAAAGTTTAATAAGGATATAATGTGAGTTATGGAATTGGCATCAACTTGGGCAAGGCTTAAGGCCTCACTTACAAGTGGTAAGGTTTCTGTATTCGGAACTGAAGTAAAAAGATTACTTACATCAAAGGAAATCATCAAGCTCTCTTGAGGTAAATTTAAATTATTCAATTTGTTAATCCAATCTAAAGAGTTACTTACTGCATATTTTGGAATTAAGTGTGTTAAGTCTTTTATAAGCCTGTAAATAAATGAAGCTGAAATTGAAACCGGCGTGTTAGTGAAGCTAACTACTGGTCTTATTGGTATGTCGATCTTGTGGATCTTTGGAAGTCCATACAAGCGAGGAATGACTTGGTTGCTGCTAATGAGAGAATAAGGGGCTGAATGTTCGATGAAAAAATCTTTATGGATATTTAATTAAGTTTTCAATTTTCTAATAAAATTATTGTATGGATTTGATAATAAAAGTTTGACATTATGTTCAGAAAGGAAATTCTCCACTTTATCAATGTAACCTGACTTGTTTAAAATGACTAAACAATTACCCTTGTCTGCTTTTGAAAATATGCGGTTATCGTTACGAATGATCTTTTTAATATTATAATCTCTAGAGCTGGGGTTCTCAAACTGTGGGTCGCGACCCCCAGGGGGGTCGCGTGATGTGTCCAGGGGGTCGCGGGATAAGGAGGAAAAAACCAAATCAGTCATAGCTGTAGTTTTTATTAATAACAAAATTTATAGTCTACACAAATTTGTAATACACATACAAGTTGAAAAAGGCCTAATACTATTTAATGGGAAACATGAGCTTGTTTGGAATTAACCAATTTTTTTATGTCCGGATTGAGTTTTGTTATACACAAAAAAATGTCATTTTCCAGGGTCAAACGATTTCTTGATTTTGTTTTGATATTCACCATTATGGAGAAACCTTGTTCACAGTTATAAGACGTAGAAATTGGCATTGGACAGTTCTGGGTATTCATTTTTAATACCCATCCAAAATTTGTCGATACAAGCACTGTTAAAAGTGAGTTTTGCTGACTGATCACTTGAAATTTCGATCAGTTGATCATGTTGACGAGCAGTTAGCTCAGCTTTTGTTACGACTTGATCACTGAAGGGATTGACTACCCACAAAACCCCACTCGTATCCTTATTTGGAATGTAATCTGTCAGCTGTTCAATCAAACCTTCGAGATGAGAAGATACTAGTAAGGAGAGAGATGAAGTGTCAGGGGATGTAGCGTTAATACTTGACAGATACTCTATAAACTCTTGAGTTAGTGTAAAATTTTCAAAATCTTCTTTCTTAACTCTTGCGTTCCAAACATTGAGTTTTTTTACAAATGCATTTACTCTGTCTTGAGCATGTAGCATATTTTTGTCTGTTCCTTGTAGGGATAAGTTCAAAATATTAAGGTGAGAGAAGATGTCAGCCAAATAAGCAAGCTTAACCAACCACTTTTCATCACTGAAAAAAGTGGAAAGTTCGGGTTTACTATCAACCAAAAATAACAACATTTCTGACTTTAATCCAAACAGCCTGCTCAATACATTACCACGGGATAGCCACTGTACTTCAGTGTGAGATAAAAGATGTTTATGCAAGGCTCCCACCTCTTCACACAAGTTATTAAACAACCTACTTTGCAGCGGGCGACTTTTGATGTAGTTCACTATCTTGACAGCTTCATTTAACACTTGCCGTAATTCATCTGGCATTTTTTTAGCTGCCAAAGCTTGCCTATGTAAAAAACAGTGCACCCAGCTTGCATTCGGTATAAATAATTTCAACCTGGCAATCAAGCCACTCTTCTTTCCCGTAAGGGCCATTGCTCCATCACTACAAATTGACACACATTCTTCCAATCCAATCCAAAAGGTTCAGTTGCTTCGACAAACACCTTATAAAAACTTTCACCTGTTGTATTATTCGGTAGGGGCTTAAAAAACAAAATATTTTCATGAATAGCATCACCGTAATCGTACCGGATGAAGCATAAAAACTGAGCACAGTTGGCAACATCTGTTGACTCATCCAACTGAATTGCAAAAAAAGTACTGTCTTTTATTTGCTTCTTTGGCTGGTTCTGAACATCTTCAGCCATGTCACATTTTCTTCTTGAAATAGTATCATTTGATATCGGGATTTTTTTCAATTTTTCAGCATCTTGAGGACTGATTATATTTGAAACCATATCAATTGCAGCAGGAAGAATTAATTTCTCAGCAATTGTATGGGGTTTCCCTTTTTTAGCAATCTTGAGTGCTACCTCGTATGAAGCTTTAAGAGCATTTTTATTAACATTAGCAAGATCTGTAATGTTTACCTGTTGACTTCGAAGGGATAACAGTTTTCTTTGGAAAAATTCCACTGGTTTGTCTTTCAAAGCAAAATGTTTAGTTTCAAGATGGCGTTTCATTTTCGAAGGCTTCATACTTTCAGCTGACAACACTTCACTACACACCACACATTGAGGTTTGTTTGCCAGTTCAGTGAAACCGAATTGTATGTACGACTGGTCATATTTGCGGAATTTTGTCTTTCCGCAATCACTATCACTACTACTTGACGACGGTCTTTTCAAAAACGTATCTATTGCTACTTTTTCCAACTGTATTTGCTCGCAATACTACTCACAAAGTACAAACAGTGTTCAGTGATCGACTCAAGAAGCCAGACTGTCGTGTCGTCTGCCGGGCACCGGCTGGCAGAGTGCGCGCGAGCAGACAGCTGTGACTGCAGTCTATTCTAGGCCCCATGAGTCATCATTGCTTTGTCCTTGTTCGTGCCACGAAGTGAGTTATCCCACTTTCTCTTATGCCCAAAATTGGTGTGCGGAAAGTTACTGCAATCCTGTGTCGAGCAATTTGACATTATTTGAAGTTTGTGTTTTCTCCATATGGTCATATAGTTTTGTTAATCGTTTATGTGAATTGTTGTAAATTGTTGGAGTTGGAAATTCAAAAATACAATTTTTGTCAGTGTATAAATAATAAATAATTACAGAATAAATAAAGATTATAAATAAATAATGAACAGAGTTTATTTTTATTTTAACTAGCATTCAATTAAGTTGAATTGCAACAAGACTACATTTGTATTGAAAATGTTAGTCATAGCAGAATTAAAAGCGTATGACAGTTTCCTCGGTAAATAATTGCAGAAAACCACTGCTCATTAATTTTACCTTAAACTGCTCGACAGAGGGTTGCAGTAATTTTCTGCCCATTAATTTTCAGCATTATTATAAAACAATTCAAGTGACAACAATTTGTATTTATTTTTACTAGTTAATAGTATTTTTATGGATAAAACTCAGCCAATAGTGTTTTTTTTATTTTTGTTTATATTTAAAAATAGGGGGGGTCGCCGAAATACTAGGGTAGCAGTGTCAAAATGTTTGAGAACCCCTGCTCTTGAGAGCTGTTCAATAACAACATCAACCTCCAGTGCAAACTCCAAGAGGTTTCTCTCAGAAACTTGAGAGCCCAAAGCAAATTTGAGTCCAAACTGTAACAGGTCCATTTCGTCATCATCGAACACAATGTCAGAAAGAGTTTTGACTCTATCATGAAAAGTGAAATCTGACAATCTCTTATTATTTCTTTGTTTATTTTTCCAAAAATCAGGTTTTTGTTTAATCAAATATTTTAGCTTTTTATCAACTTTTTCAAATTTAATCCTCTTGGCTATGTCAACTTCAGTGTTTACTTCGTTAAAGAAATCTTGTAAAAAGGCAACATTGATTCATCTGACTAAATTATCATAACTATTAATTCAACACAATTAATTAAGTTGAGTTAAGAATAGTGTTTACAGATAGTTTGCTTAAGTAATCTTAATTCCATTTCTGATTTAATGCTGTGACTGACATTCCTAGACGTTTTAATAGTAGCAAAGGTAGGGATCACCTGTTCCTTCAAGCAGTTGTTCACAAACCAGATGTCCAGTTGAATCATCGATCTCTTTATGGAAAGCTTGTATTTAACAGCTATGTCTACCATACTGTAGTCACTTAAGTGACTACATATCCGTAAGTTACCAAAACCTCTAATTTGTGTTTTTCAACAAATTTTACTAAATAATTCCTAAATATTGCATTGATATTTCTAGAAAGCTTAATTTTTAAGTCACATTTGACACTGAGGTAACTGTCATAGATATTCTTATCCTCCCATTAGTCATAACGAAATAAGGATAAACTGAAGTTGATCAATACTAATGTCATGATTCATTATGTACGATAGAGTAATAGTTTACTGAATGCGAGCAGATTATTCTATAACATAAAAAATTACAGCCCGAGCTGTAAATAATTAGATAGACTTTTCAAATATGCTAAAACCAACTAATTAATTATCTAAGCAATTAAATTTCTCACAGAAAGCTATTCATCGACTCCCGATATCAATCACAAAGTTTCGAGAGCAAAGGAACTCATCATTAATTATGAATGCGTGAGAGTAAACAAATTCGCAAAATCTAATTAAAAATCAAATCACTGCTGCTTCATGAGATTTTTTAATTAAGAAGTTTTCTTTGAATTATGGCACTTCTATAGAATACGCAAGGTTATTTAAACTGGGGTTTTTTGATGACTTATTTTTTTAATTTCATAATTCATAATTATCTCAAAGATATTTACTACACATACTGTGCTCTATACCGTAAGAGAATTATGTTTCGCTCCTTTCAGTTCCATCGTTAATATCAAAAAGCTGAGAAAACTGTGGCATAATAGTTTAAAACAACTAAAAGCCGAACAAAAAAGTTAATAATTTGGAAGTTGAAAATCATAGACTATTTTATGAGGCATTTTTTAGTACTTGCACACCGTAGTCCACTTGCCTTTAAGGTAAGTTTACACATGCATGGATTTACTGGTGTCAGTTCAACTTTCACGCGAGTAAACGTTTACACGGTTTCCTGTGTTTTCACGACAGTTGCTAGTCTCGATACTCTCGTTAGTAGGTACATCATGTCGCAAAAGGAGCTTGTAAAAAATTGTCGAAGAATTGCAAAATCGATAAAGGACATAAAAGAAAAGGTCGCGTATGGGTGCGTAAATGGATTTCTAAGAGACCAATGATGGGTGCTTCAAAATCTCTTTTGAAAGAACTTTCAATTGAAGACCCTCAAAGCTACCGAAATCATTCACGAATGACAGAAGAAGGATTTATTTTTCTTTGCAACGTGTCACACCACTAATTTAGAGAAAAAACACCGTAATAGCTGTAAGGTATTTAGCCACTTGCAATATTTATATCGTCTCCCAAAATGTACCACATCGAAGTTTCTGCCAGAAGTATGTGAAGCTATTTATATTGCTTTGGATGAATATATTAAAGTAAGTACCACACTCATGATAAACTTGTTTTATTTGGTTATCACATTAATTTTACAAAATAGCATTTATGAATACTGTTTAAGTATGTGAGATCAAAAATATAAAGATGACACATTTAACGAAGTTAGTATTAACTAAGGTCTTTCTAAATAGTAGCATGATCATCATTTAGAATTGAAGAAACGGCGTCACTTAAGACATCTCTATTATCATTATTATAGAAAAATTTTTGTGATTATCTCCACTTTCAAATGGTAAATCATCTGATTGTCTTCTTTCAGTTTCAAAAGGGAGATGAGGTGACTAATCTTGATTAAAAAAATTATTATCGTAGTTGTTTCGACCATCAAATGTCGAATCTTCAAGCTGTCTTCTTTCAGTATTTATATTGCGGCTCAGATGGAGCGGCTGACAGCATTTCAGTCTTTGCTTAACTAAATAAGACTGTATGAAATCCATAGATTTAGAAGCTATATCTTCAGGCAATTTTTTTAACTGACATACTATAGTTTGTCCAAAACAATCGAATTCATTATTTTCGGAGAAAGTTTGATTCAAAGTTTCAGAAATTGCTTTCAATTCTTCTATTGCTTTATCAGTAATTGTTACTTTAGTTACTTTATACCTTTTTGGAGCATTTGTAAGCTTTGTTATTGGAGTGCGTAGTTCGTTGTTAGTCGGGGACATCACACTTTTGCTCATAGTGCTTGTACTCGTCTGACTTCTTGTATCAACAGTTTCAAGGGATACCTGTAATTAAAATATTTGTTTTTGTAGGTGCCAAATACAGAAGCACAATGGAATGGAATTATACAAGGTTTTTCAACAAGGTAGAATTTTCCAGGGTGTATAGAATTAGGCAGGAAACATATAGTTCTAAAGTGTCTCAAACACTCAGGGTCTGAATTTTTTAATTATAAGGGATCCTTCAGCATAATTCTCCTAGCACTGGTAGATGATCAACACTGTTTTTAATACATAGATGTTGGTGCCAACGGAAGAACGTCTGACGGAGGTGTATTTTAAAAGTCTAAATTAAAAAGTGCGTTGGAAAATAATGCATTGAATATACCGTCAAATACTGTTATTCTAGCCGATGATGCATTTCCGCTAAAGGAATATTTGTTAAAACCTTACTCTCATCATGGTCCTGTGACAACAAAAGAAAAAATATTCAATTATAGGTTATCGCGAGTTAGGCGTATAGTAGAAAATATATTTGGCATATACTGGTTTCAAAATTTCGTGTGTTTGAAAAACCCATTGCATTGTCCCCAAAAAAGACAGATTCCTTTGTTAAAGCAGCTTGCTCACTGCAGAACTGGTTCCACAAAACAACTTCTACCTATATTTCACGAGGAAGCGTCGATCATGAGGATTTTGAAAGTGCAACCATAATTCATGGTTCGTGGAGACAAGAACTGACACATGCCAGCTTATCAGATATTAATACAAAGACCGAGGGTACCAATTACTCCAAGAAAGCAGCAGAAGTGAGAAACAAACTTGCCGATTGGTTGATGGGCGAGGGTAGTGTACCATGGCAAATGAAGATGATATTTAATTAATATTGTAATAGTGTTTTTAAATGAAACTCAAGGTCTCTAGTTAATTCCACAATATAATACAAGTTATTGAAAATTCTGAAAAATTGACAATTGTTTCGATAAATCAATATCATCGTCAGAATGATATTGATTTATCGAAACAATTGTCAATTTTTTAGAATTTTCAATAACTTGTATTATATTGTGGAATTAACTAGAGACCTTGAGTTTGATTTAAAAACACTAATATGAGCATATTCCACGAAGTAAGGGTCGAGACAGTCAATTTCATTTAATATTGTAATGTTATTCTAATTTATTTAAACAATAAACGGGTGGGATAAATTTTAAACACACGGTATGGCTACTTACTAATTCATTTAAACACTAACTCACCATCATCATCATCATCATCACCCAGCCCCTCCAGTCCACTGCTGGACATAGGCCTCCCTTGATTGCTTCCATATCTTCCTATCCTGTGCTGCTTGTATACAAGCAGCACTGGATACAAACACTAACTCACTAACACTTAATTTATATATATATATACTTAACTAATCACTTAAATTTAATTTATATGCACACAAACTTTATATTAGCACTTTACTGTTCGGTGTATTTTTGTTTATTTTTCGAGATCACTTTATCAACTAAACTGACTCTTCCTGATCAGTCCCTTATATATTAAAGCCATTTTTACTAGTAAATTTCGGACTGCGGCTTACACAAAAACAATGGGTTCTGGTCTTTTCTAGATAACTCTGGTCACAAAAACAATGTTTACATAAGATAGTCGTAAACTCGTAAACAGTTATAAAAAACAGTGCGTATCCGCCATAATTTTAACTTTTATACCTGACTTAGACAGAGTCGGTTTTAGGGACTATACCAGTGAGCTGTTTCGTAACATTACCCGCCCTTAAATGGAAGTTCCTCCTGGAACTTTTGTGTAGCCGTGACTGGATGTTTGAATCGGCAACTGGCCTCATTTCTACACTTTCCGATCTTATGGAAATAGCAGGGCACCGTCTTCATCGGATACTGATAACGGGGGTTGTAGCTGCAAATTAATATCTGGACACCGGTATCTTGAAAGATAATCTCTACCATGTTCCTGATGACTCGCCAATCCAACTGGTTACTCGCTATCTTAGGCATAGCCAGTTTCTTCACGTTGGATTTCAACACATGGTCACGAAGGTTTCGAAGTGCTTCCCACACATCGCGGTAGGTAGATCGATCTAGGAATTCATTTTTAGTTACCACGTAGAAGACGTACCGCGAATTATGTTTCAGTTTCAGTGTCTTGCCAGGGGCTGGAATGTGGTTTTCAAGTTTTTCTAATTGCCCGAACTTCTTTCGAAAGACGGTTGCCAACCCTCGTGCGTCCTTGATACGGGCGGGGATGTTGTATGCCAGTGAATAATCTTCCAGGAGAGTGAACAGATCTTGTTGTTGTTCCGAAGTGACTCCATATCTAGCTTTCCCGGTACCTCCATACGTGCCCATAAATTCCTCGAAGGTAGGGTTTACTCCTTCCTCCAGGTCATGGTCTCCTTCGAATAGCGCTAGTCGGTTTTGGTGAACTACTTTTGGTTTTCCGTTGGGGATCTTGCTTATGCGATATATAACGTCATTGATCCTTTTCTTGATTAAGTATGGACCTTCCCAGGATTTTTGTGATTTTGGAGAAAATCCTTATCTCCTCGTCGGGTTGTGTAACCATACTTTGTCCCCTTCTTTAAAACCGCCTTCTGTGGCCTGCGTGTCGTACCGACTTTTCATTCTGTCGCTGGCAACTTGAAGATTTGTACGAACTAATTCATGAACATCGTTCAGCCTTCTTCTCAATTGGATTGTGTAGTCTTCGCCTGCTAGATCTTCTCCAGGCCGGCAGCCAAATTCCAGGTCACAAGGAAGCCTCATTTCACGTCCAAACAGGATTTTTGCCGGTGTTTCACCCGTGGACTCATTGACGGCAGATCGATAAACCAATGCGAATATGGAAAGATACTGGTCCCAATCTCTCTGATGGCTGGATACTACTTTGTACAGGTATTTTCGAATAGTCCTGTTCATTCTCTCGACCATTCCATGCTGTTGTCCTGGTCTTCTTCATTCCCAGCTTCTCGCAAATCTCCTGGAATAGATGACTTTCGAAATTTTTTCCCTGGTCACTTTGGACTTCCAAGGGCACTCCATATCGGCTGATAAATTCTTTCACCAATACATCTGCTACAGTTGTGGCCTCTTGGTTCAGGATAGCGTAAATTTCCACCCATTTTGTGAAATAATCCATTACAACCAGTATGTATTTGCTACCATTTTCTGTTGTCGGAAATGGTCCAGCTATGTCTAAAGCAATCCTTTCGAATGGGCTGCCAACATTGTACTGTTTCATGGGTGCCTTTTTCTTGCGATGTGGTCCATTATTCGTAGCACAAGTCGTACATTTCTTACACCAGTCCTTCACATCGTCGGAGCTGTTCATCCAATAAAACCTTTCACGGACTCGCTGAAGGGTTTTCTTCACTCCCAGATGACCTCCCGATGGACTGTCTTGTAACTTCTCCAGTACCTCAGCTCTTCTCGGAACCATCATCGTTCTCAAGGACTCTTTTAAATAGGCCTTCTTCCAGGACAAGGGAGTCCCACTAAGCCCGATATGCCTTGAGTGTCGGTGAAAATCTTGATACTTCTTGCCAGGTAGGTCGCCGATTTTCTTCCTTCCATTGCCCGATCATCTTCAGGTGAGGATCATTCTCCTGATCTTCTCTGATCCTGGTGGGTGACCATTCCTCGTTGACTACAGTTGTTCTTGAAACTGCAGCTTCTCTAGATTCCACCTTGTTGCAGTGGGAGCAGTCTGTTGGGCACGGCCTTCTGGACAGGGAGTCGGCATTTCGGTGACTCACACCGGCTCGATGTTCGACGTTGAAATCATATTCTTGAAGTCGTTCAATCCATCTAGCGATCTGGCCCTCGGGATTCTTGAACTGCATCAACCACTTGAGTGCTGCATGATCAGTCCAGATTAAAAACTTCCTACTTCACTACTGCCAAAAGTTCTCTTCTTGTGACGCAGTAGTTTCGTTCTGGTTTAGAGAGGGCTTTACTGAAATATCCCAGCACTCTTTCTTGCCCTCCTTGAATCTGTGAGAGCACTCCACCAATTCCTATGTTGCTTGCGTCAGTGTCAAGAATAAAGTCTCCCTCTGGTAATGGATATCCTAATATCGGCGCCGAGGTTAAATGCCTCTTCAAGGTTTCAAAAGCCGTTTGACAGTCTTCGTCCCATTGGAAAGATCTTGCTTCTTCTGTAAGTCGCGTTAGAGGCTTGGCAATATCTCCAAACTTCCTGATAAATCTTCTATAATACGTGCAAAGTCCAAGGAGACTCCTAATTTGATGTTTGCCGGTTGGTTGCGGCCATTGCTGAATGGAAGCAATTTTCTCTGGATCCACCGCCACTCCTTCATTGCTCACTATATGACCTAGATAGTTGACTCGGTTTTGGAACAGCTCACATTTCTTAGGGTTTAACATGAGTTGGGCAGCTTCGAGTCGTTTGAATACGTCTTCCAAATTTTTCAGATGTTCGTCAAATGTCTTCCCCAGTACTACGTGTCGTCCAAATGGACCAGGCATATCTTCCAAGACAACCCTCTCAAGACATTTTCCATAAGTCTTTCAAATGTCGCAGGCGCATTACAGAGCCCGAATGGCATGACGTTGAATTGCCATAATCCAGATCCGGTGGTAAAAGCAGTCTTCTTTTCTGGGTCCATTTCCACTTGCCAATAACCAGACTTCAGGTCCAAGGTGGAAAACAGTTTGCTGCCGGCTAAAGTGTCTAGCGTATCGTCAATCCGAGGCAGAGGATGTTGGTTTAGTACGTTTTTGTGGGATGTAGAAAAACAGAAATAAACTTTGACATTTATTACTTCTGTAATAACAAAACAATCTACGTTCGTCTATATTCTCAAAACCTTCTAATTAAACAACTTTTTGTAACTGTCACCTGTCTATGGCAAAATCATAATATAATCTACTAAAGGTGGCTTCACAATAACTACCACATTAAGGTGAAGTCGTAAAAATATTTTAAATATATTCCAACATCCCCTCTACTTAAAATAACTCAAACCCTGACTTCTGGCACACGATAAATGTTTCTTCTTTTCAACTGCTTTTGTGAGGGAATCTGCAACTTGCCTATCCGTGGAAACATATTTCAAATCCAATAATTTTTCAGCAATTTTTCCTTTCAAGAAATGATGCCTTACATCTATATGCTTTGTTCTAGCATGGTATGATCCATTTTGTGCTAGATGTTGAGCTCCCTGATTGTCCACATGTATAACAGTTGCATTTGTTCATTGTTGGAACTCCTCGCTCAATCTTCTCAGCCAAAGAGCTTCTTGTGCTGCCATGCTCATAGCCATATATTCACTCTCGGTTGTAGAAAGAGCAACTGTTGCTTGTCTCTTAGTTGCCCACGATATGGCTGTGCCATTTTTTAGAAAAACATATCCAGTAACTGATCTACGGTCATCTGGATTGCTGGCCCAATCAGCATCTGCGTAGCCAACAATCTCACTGGTTTTGTTTTCTGAACAATCAAATTTTAATCTGTACTTCAATGTACCTTTCAGGTATCTAATGATGCGTTTCACAGCAGTCCAGTGTAGTGGACCTGGATTTTGAGTAAATCTACTCACATTGTTGACAGCGTAGGATATGTCAGGTCTTGATACTTGTGCTGCAAATAAAAGACTTCCTACTACTTCTTGGTAAGGTACATTTGCCATTTTTTCAATGTCGGCTTCTGTTTTTGGTGACATATCCTTAGATAATTTTTCAAGTAAAACTGGGGTATCAATTGGGTTGCAATCCCACATATTATATTTTTTTATAATATTTTCTATATACAACTCTTGGTCTAACCATATTTTCTCATTCTTTCTGTCACGTGTAATCTGCATCCCAAGTACAAATCTGGCTTCTCCTATGTCCTTCATCTTGAACTGAGACATCAACTGATTCTTGAGACTGACTTTAGCTTCTTTGTCATTAGACAGAATTATCATATCATCCACATATACTGCTAGTATGATAATTATTGAATCAGTAAACTTGTAATAGATACATGGGTCTGTTTTTGATTGGGATAGATCACATTTTGTCTTGAGACATTCATCGAGCTTCAAATTCCAAACTCTGCTGGCTTGTTTAAGACCATACAGAGATTTTTTTAACCTGCATAGTTTGTTAGACTGTGAAAAACCTTCAGGTTGTATCATGAATATCTTTTCGGTAAGATCTCCCTGCAAAAATGTTGTAACTGCATCTAACTGATCAATATCCAAGTCGAATTCTGCAGCTAAGGCAAGTAAGTATCTTATAGATGTATATCTAACAACGGGAGAATAGGTCTCCTCATAGTCTATTCCTTTCTTTTGACTGCAGCCTTTTATCACTAACCTTGCCTTGTGTTTGACAACTGTACCATGAGCATCTTTTTTTGTTTTAAAAACCCATTAACATTTTAGTGATTTTTCATCTCCTGTGTAGTCTACTAAGTCCCACGTTTTGTTTTCAGTTAAGGCTGAATACTCTTCTTTCATCGCTGCTCGCCACTTGTCACTATCTGGTCTGCTAAGTGCTTCTTCAATTGTCTGAGGATCAGAAAAATCAACCATTGTTGCATAACTAACTTCATAATCATCAAGACTTTTTGGTAATTTCCTGTTTCTTTCACTTCTTCTTGTTGTGTCAGCTGGAACCTGTGCAACTTGGTCTGGAACAAAATCTGGATCCGAATGATATTCAGAGTCATTTTCCTGCTGTTCTCCACTATCAAATGGAAGTGAAGAAAATATTGACTCATTTTCATTGCTCTCAGAAGCTAGGTCACCCTGATCAAAGTCATTAACCTCTGGAACTATACCTTGATCTTCGGACAGTGCAGATTCGTCAGGAAAAACAAAAAATTGTTTATCTTGCTTTTTCTGAACCTGTTCAAGCAATAAACTGCCTCTTTCTTCTTCAAGAAATACAACATCTCTAGCCACGAAAACTTTGCCTGTAGAAGGATTATATAACCTATATGCCTTACTTTCAGTACTATAGCCAACCATTATACTGGCAATAGTTTTTCTATCTAACTTTTTGCGTATTTCTTTGGCTATATGTGCATGAACTTTGCATCCAAAAATCCGAAGCCCTTCTAGATTTGGTTTTTCATTACTCCATGCTTCTTCTGGGGTTTTTCCTTCAAGGCATTTTGTAGGTGATTGATTCAAAAGATATACTGCTGTATGAGCAGCCTCAGCCCAGAAACTGTTGGGTAATTTGCAATCAATCAGCATACATCTAACTTTTTCCACAATTGTACGATTGAGCCGTTCTGCTTTGCCATTCTGCTCAGCTGTCCTTGGCACAGTCAGCTGATGTACAATACCAGAGTCTTTCAAAAATTCTTCAAACACAGTACTTAAGTATTCACCCCCGTTATCAGTGCGAAGTGTTTTCATTGTTTTACCAGTCTGGTTTTCCACTAAATTTTTGAAAGTCTTGAAACAGCTAAAAACTTCATCTTTTGCTTTCAGAAAGTACACAAATACTTTGTGTGTATAATCATCTAAGAAAGTGAGCATATAACGTGAACCTGCAATACTCTTGACCTCAATCGGTCCGCATAGGTCTGAATGCACTAACTGGAGAACTTCAGTTGTACATGTTTCGCTATCCTTAAACGGTAGTCTTTGACATTTACCCATTACACAAATTTCACATTTACCATTTGTATCTGCATTGGGAAAATTTAGCCCTGATGCCATACCATTTTTAAGTTTATTCAAACTTCCAAAACTTATATGTCCGAGCCTACGGTGCCATAACATAGAATTTACTGATGCATGACATGCTACAAGCTGATTTTTCAGATCAAGTTTGAATAGGTCTTTATCAAATATCCCTGTGGCAATAACATTTTGTTGAGAATCATAAATTTCACAACCAGTGGTTTTAAAGACTACAGAATAATTCTTCTTCACTATCTGGCTCACTGACAACAGATTGACTTTCAAGTCTGGCACATACAGGATATTTTCGATATTTGCATTGAGCGAATCTGACAAAGGTAAGGTGATGCTACCTACTTTGTTTGCACACATTATTTGATCATTTGCAGTGGTAATGGAGCACTCGGTGGTATTTTTCACATTTTCAAGTAAGTCCAAATTATTTGTCATGTGAATTATAGCAGCTGAGTCCAAATACCAATCACTTTTGTTATAATCACAATTTGGTGCTACTGATAATGCAGAATATAGTGCCACACTATTTTTGTCTTTATCTTTGTCTTTGATTTTCTTTGGTTTATCACAGTTCTTAGCAAAATGTCCGTATTTGTTGCATTGAAAACATCTAACTGTTTTGTTTCTATTCACTGAGTTATAACCGTCACTCGTACCATTACAATTTCTGTTCCTATTTGGAAATTTTTTACTAAACATGGCAGTTTCTCCTTTATTCGACTTAATATCCTGCAGTAACTTTGTTTTAATGGAGTCTCCAGTTACTGATACTCCGGAACTTTCAATCCCCATAATCATAGGCTCATACTCAATGGGTAAACCAGCTAAAGGTATAGTACCGACCCATTCATCACTAACACTGAGACCAACACCAGACAACTTGTGGGCCGTGCTAACAATCTTGTTCACATAGTCTTCAACTGACTTGCTGTCCTCCAATCTGGTTGTGATCAATGTTCTTAGAAGCCCTACTCTTCGGGTGAGCCCCGTGTCCTCAAAAGCTTTGTTCAAAGCTTCCCATACACCTTTGGCGGTTTTCTGACTTTGTACATGTACATAGTTGATGGGATCTATCAGAAGAATGATTTTACTCCTAGCTTTTGTATCCTTTTGTTTGTCTTTATCAGTTCCTACAACGCAGTCCCACAATTCTTCTAGCTCCAGATACGTTTGAACTGCAAATTTCCAACTGTCGAAATTCTCACGTCCTAGCAACTTTTCAATTGGCGGCAACACAGTCGACATTCTGAATGGAAATTTGGCGACGAAAAACTTTTACACTCAACGGGAACCTGGGCCCATAACCTGTTGGTTTAGTAAGTTTTTGTGGGATGTAGAAAAACAGAAATAAACTTTGACATTTATTACTTCTTTAATAACAAAACAATCTACGTTCGTCTATATTCTCAAAACCTTCTAATTAAACAACTTTTTGTAACTGTCACCTGTCTATGTCAAAATCATAATATAATCTACTAAAGATGGCTCCACAATAACTACCACATTAAGGTGAAGTCGTAAAAATATTTTAAATATATTCCAACAGAGGATAGCTGTCTTTCTTTGTTACGTTGTTAAGCTGGCGATAATTCACGCAGAATCTCGTAGTTCTATCCTTTTTCTTGGCGAGCACTACTGGAGACACCCATGGACTAGTAGATGGTTCTATCACTTTTTCTTCTGCAAATCTCTCGAATTATTCTTTCTCTCTTCGATCGTGGAAGTCTTCGAGCTGATTGTCTAATTGGCTAAGCATTACCAGTATCGATTTTGTGTTTGACGGCTGATGTTCTGCCAGTCTTCCCCCCTTTTGGTACGAATAAGTCTCGATACTGCAAGAGAAACTCCCTCATTCTCTTTTTTTCAGCTCGATCCAAAGATTGACCAGCTACTGATAACATCTGTTCGAATCTGGCATTAGAATTGTCAGTGGTCGTTGTCTGACGAACTATAGACGTCACTGGTACGCAGGATCCAATCTTGGTTTCCTTCTTGATGGTAATTGGGTAATCGTTCACGTTTATCAATCGTTCAGGGATCTCCTTCGCCGACGTAACCAATCCTTTCCCAATTAGTACTCCTTTGACAACCTCCTCATCGTGGTTCCTTGGTTCCACCATAACCGGTGTACCTTCCTCCATGATTCCCTCTAGCCGTGCTACTATCATGGTTTCGCTTCGTGCAGGTAGAACGGTATCTTCCTATACAGCTGCCAACACTGCGCTGCCTTCATATGGATGCAGGATTACCTCATCCGAACCCACTTTAATGGTTTTGTTTCTAAAGTCTAATTGGAAACCATGTACATTTATTACGTCTATCCCCAGAATCACGTCTTCTTCAATGTCAGCTACGATTACCGTATGCGTGAACTTTTCTGCGCCAATTCCCAATTGGATTTGTGTTTCCTCGTGAACGTTGGCACTCTTGTCTGTGGCGGTCCGCAGTCTCGTTGGTAGAAGCTTCTTCTTGGGGTTTATTATCTCTGGTCGTATAATGGTTCTAGTTGCCCCAGTGTCAACCAGCAGAGCATATTTCTTGCCATTTACTTCGCCATCCACATATACACTGTCGTTGCGACATCTGAGAGAAGCTATCAGTATGAGAGGGTATTTGGAACGGTCATGGGTCGGTGCTGCCCCCTCGTAGTCGACCCGTTCTAGTTTTCCTGTGACTGGGGTTCTTCGTTTGCAGGAGTCTTGGGGCGCTTACACGAACTACGTACATGCCCTAGCTCGCCACAGTTCCCGCATCTGATCTTTCTCGGCTTCTTTCCATCATACTTTTTATCCGTATCCGCCATAATTTTAACTTTTATACCTGGCTTAGACAGAGTCGGATTTAGGGACTATACCAGTGTGCTGTTTCGTAACAATATTTCAAATATGTATAACAAATATACTTACAACTTCTGTTGGCTGAGTTTCAATTTCTGTTGACTGTCTTTCAATTTCTGTGAACTCTCTGTATAGCTCATCAGTACCTGCGCCAGATTTTTTGCTTTTCTCTATTGTTCATAATTCTAACGTGTAAGTATTTGTTATGCTCCTTATTTTGGCTTTAACGTCCGATGAACCAAATCCTTCAATATTCATTAAACGTGCTATCTGTAAATAGCCCTTTTTCCTAGCATCTTTATTTTTGTACATTCCAGAATACACATCCCACAAGCAATGAACTTGTTCATACAATTCTAAAAACTGTATAATGGTCTCTGATTCCCATTTCTTCTTGTTCATCGTGAAAACACAAAACAAAGGAACAAATTAAACTATTAATTATTAAAATATTAAACTGCCCCTAACCTCAAAAGTGATTTCTCGCCGTTAAATATAAATATATAGTTGTATATAGTTATATTTGTTTTTGCATTTATATTTTTGGAGACTATTATTGCTAAATTTTTTCTATGTTTATGTCCCTCTCTTGTAACTGAATTAATAAGGTTTTGGAGCCCTTCTTGGCTGCTAGCTAGTATTACGGTTGGTTATAGCTTGACGGAAGCTGTTCTTAGGGTGGTTCAGGGTAACATTCCAAAAGTTGGAAGTGAATGCACTACAGCTAATTTGTACGGATGAGATTTCAATTCTTTATGGAGGATTCGTATCACGAAACGAGCTTGAAACCGCACTCTTTCGACTGGGCATACCTCCACTCTCCTACTAGGGCACCAAATTCAAATGAACAAGCTGTACTGCCCCATCCTGTACTTATTTGGGAACTTCGAGAAAGGCTGAGTAGCCCTCTAATTCCTTCATTTATCTATAATTTTTTTACTAGAAGTTGTGATGTGGATATATTATAGGAAAACTCTGGGGCGTTTACCCTGAAACTATTTATTTTGAGTGATACTGTATTTCGTTTAACGAGAATAACATCTAGCAGAAAATTTATACGACTCGTCCAACAACGAACTGAAAACAAACCCATTATATCTTCTAGATATTTTCATTACCGGTTACCAATTTCATTTTGAAATTTACGACAGAAAAAGGAAAAGTTGAATATCGAGCAGATTCGGTCATAAACTTTGATATATGGCAGTCATTTGCTACCAGAGAGCCATTCAACCTTTGACCATTATCTCTTTTTAATTACAATTCGTAAACATAGATCATCGCCGACATCCAATCCGGTTTCGGTATTGAAGTGTACGTTTGTATCAGCGGAATAAAAAATCACGATAAGAGAGTAGTCTGATCCCAGCGATTCTACGACTAGGTAATAATTCATTTCAATTGGAATTACGTAATGTCAATCATAAATTGTGGATGAAACGAAAGAGCTGAAAGATTTAAAAATCGATGACTTCATGCCTAAATCTGAAAGCTACAGGGTGGGAAGAGTAGCTGGCTCATTTTGAAATTGGATAGGAGGAAAACTAATGCAGCTGTACGTTTTATTCTGTGGGTAAGATCACGTATAACATTCAAAGTTTATGTTCATACTGTTTCGAATACGATAGCAGACAGTGGCGTCCGTTATTTTCTGTGAACTTCGTGAATCTACTTCTGAAGCAGGGAATACGAAAACAATCGGAAGCGTCTCTCTTCGTCAGCTCTTTTGAAGTATTTCAGCAAACAATTTAAATGACCTTCAAATTTTTGATTGTAACATTAGAGCCGGCCTTCATAAATTTAATGGTTGTAATATCAACAGGTATGATGTCAAATATAATTACATTGTGAATATTTGGGGGTTTTACCAACGTAATTTTTATCTCTGAATCTACAAAGATTTTAATTGTTCAACATTTCACTGGAAATATGTTTGATTTTTGGATACACACTCAGGCGGTTTGCTCAAGATTAATGACTTTAGCGGATGGTGTATTTAGTTTTGATTTCTTCATTGAACAGGTTTCTTTTAACAACTTGGGCTTTACTGTTCAGAGCAGGATTTCTAGGTTTCTTAGCTTTGGTTGGTGCTTGATCTGGAGTTGTCAGCGTCTCAGTAGAATAGTTGTTCTTATTCAAGGCAAGATCTTCTACAATTTCTTCTACAGAATAAGATTTATCAGATTCATCGTGTACACTAAGTGAAACAAGAGAAGTAATCGATCAGAGCATTTTTTGCATAAATGGATACAATATGATATATAACGAAAGCCGTTATAACCAGAATGATGGGAGAGTTACATATATTAAATCGTGTTTTAATTTTAGTTACGAAACAAAACAGATTTCCAATGAGCTTAAGGCGATTCAAATCAACCTTGATTTAAACATGGGGAACACATTTCTCATTACAGGCTTATACCGATCACCAAACTCCAGCCTTCAAGAGTTTAATAAAAACCTTTTCAAATTTTTTGAGAACCTTCATGATAACACTGATATATTTCTGGTTTTGGGAGATATCAATATTAACCTGTGTAATTCGGATGACAGGGATACAATTGAATACCTGAACACGCTAAATGAGTTTGGGTACGTATCGACAATAAACGCACCTACAAGAGTACAAGGCAGGAGTGAAACCTGTCTAGACCATATTTTTATTAAATCCAAAGATCCTAATTTGAACGAAAATATCCTACCCATTATATTGAAAACCACAGTTACTGACCACTACACTACTCTCCTCCAAGTTGTAGTTCCGGAGAAAAATGAGGTACAAGAACACAATAACAAAATAATAAAGTGTATAAATATCAACAAAATGCACAATATGTTCAGCATTATCTCCTGGAGCGACGTCTATACTGCACCCACTCCAGACTCTGCAACCCAAAAATTTATCAATATAACCACAAATACGTTGAAAGCATGCACAGAGGTACGTCAGATTCGTAGGAAAAACAACAGAATAGCTCCCTGGGTTACGAATGATTTATTAAATTCTATTAATAAAAAAATAAGATGTTTCGTCTTATGCAAATCAGCCACACAATGATGATCTGAAAAAAGAATACGAAAGCTATCGAAACAAATTAACTCCACTGATCCACAAAACTAAATCCAACTTCTATAACCAATTAATAGAAAAAAATATCAAGGACAAAAAACCAAAAATACGTCATAGATAAAATTAAACATCCTACAGAAAACAAAATTTTGACTGACAAAACAGAGATTGCGAATGCATTTAATTGAACCTTTGTTGAAGTGGGTAGAACTCTTGCTGGTCGGATAAAAAACCACAGAAATTACAAAATAAATAGATCACCTATTTAGTGTTTTTAAATGAAACTCAAGGTCTCTAGTTAATTCCACAATATAATACAAGTTATTGAAAATTTTAAAGAATTGACAATTGTTTCGATAAATCAATATCATCATTTGTGTTCGAACCAATTAACACCATGGAGACGAAAAATATAATTTTAGAATTAAAAAATAACAAGGCAGTGGGTTATGATGACTTGAAGGCAGAAACCATAAAACAAATATCAGTCTATATTCTAGAACCCTTGACTTATTTGTTGAATAAATGTGTGGAGGAGGGTGTTTACCCTGCTAAGTTTAAGATATCAATTATTACACCACTGTTTAAAAAAGGGGATACATCCATCATCACCAACTATCGTCCGATCTCTCTAGTTACCCATCTATCGAAAGTATTCGAAAAGATCATTAAGGGCAGGGTTGTTAATTTTCTCAATAAGTACAAACTAATTTCAGATTATCAATTTGGGTTCAGAGAGAAAATTTCAACTCAGGATTCTGTTATGTCATTGAATTCAAAAGTTGCCCAAGCTTTGAATGAGGGTAGACCGTCCTTATGTGTGTTCATAGACCTATACAAAGCCTTCGACACTGTCAGTCATCACCTTCTTCTTCAGTCGCTGGAAGATATTGTAATGCGAGGTAACATATTGAGGCTATTCGAAAGTTATTTAAAAGGAAGTGAGAGGGTGATGGACTGTGGAGTACCTCAAGGTTCCGTGCTGGGACCAACATTATTTATTATATATGTGAACGGACTTTTCTCATTGAGTAACAACGGAAATATAATTGGATTTGCAGATGATACAGCTAACTTCTATAAAGCAGATGACTGGGACTCATTGAAGGATACGGTTGAAAGGGAGTTTTCTACGATAAAATGTTGGTTGGATAAAATATTATTAACGGTTAATATAGATAAAACACATTATATACCATTTTGTTGTAACTCAGCTGGAATGCCTCCATTTGATCACTTGGTAGTCAGGAATGAAACACCCTTCCACATCCTCCCCGAAAAAAAAATTAAATATGTATAAATAATAATTGATATGCATATGAAATCGGATTTACATATAAAGTATACTGTCAACAAATTGAGAACTATTATATATAAATTCAGGAAACTCAAAGAAATCCTGCCACTGAAGCACTTGAAAACTTTATATTATTCACTAGTAGAAAGTCATATTCGTTACGGAATAGCGGTGTGGGGGGGAACTTTGAATACTCACATAAATTCTATCGAAGTTATGCAAAGGCGCTTCCTTAAATTAATATTTTCTAGAAGCAGCAGATGTAATTCTGCTATTCTGTACACTGAAACTCAAATTCTAGATATAAGACAGTTGTATTTTCTATGCACAAGTATCAAATATCATGCAAATAAGCATACAGCTTTACATCCCTTCCATCAATACAACTCTCGCCAAAAAGATCATTACGTTACTCCCCTGATGGTTACGGTCGCTGCTCAGAGATCATACTCTTTCTTTGCTCCAAAACTGTATAATATTATTCCTGAAACAATAAAATCAATAAAAAACAATAACCACTTTAAAAAAGAACTGACAAAACACATACTTCAAAGTAAGAGAATTGAACTTCAGCGAATATTCCATTAGATAATATAGAAACTCAAGATAATACAAAAATTACGTACCTTTGTTAAATCGTCGGCTTGGTGTTTTGAGATTTCTTATGTCGAATTGTGCTGTTTTCCTATTATAATATTTATCTGTTTGATAACGAAGTGCATCTGTATTTATCGTTGTTTTCTCGTGTAACTAGTAACATTTACTTTTTAGCTTTCCGTGTGTGTGCATGTGTATCTATGTATGTGAATGTGTATTTTTGCTCGTCTATTTGTATAAGATTGTGTTTTAGATTTCACATTCTAATATTCATTGTGATACATTGTTTAATTTAATTAGTTCTCGAAACAAGTGTTTTACGCTTATCGAGTATTTTTTTATTCACAGCTGAACTTTATATTTTTTACTTTGTATTTGTATTACGCTGATGTGAATAAAAAATATTATTATATCGTGTACACTGAAAAGACTCTCTGTATCACTTCTGCTGTAATCATGGGTAGAAGTTCTGTCTCTAGTACGGGTTTTCATTGTAATCTTACACCAGATGTGTATGGACCAGCTTCGAAAGAAATTGAGTAATCTACATCATTTTCCTTATCTTCTAATAAACTAGATATCGATCAAATTGTTTTTTTGAGATATTTGCTGTTGCTGTTGAGTTTCTTGGTCCTCATTTTCACTTGTGATGGTGCTGGGAGCAAATGCAATCTCTGGAATTGCATTCCCATTCAAAGGATATATTCATTCCTGTTGCCTTGAAGCCAGCTTTAATATTTGACATGGTCATTGTTCTATCCCAAACATCTGAAAATATGCTTCCATAACGCATCTTACTAATAGAACGTTCTTCTGGATGCTTGAAAAACTATTTTACAACCTCATCGTCCCAGTAGTACTCAAACGCTCTAAATACAGCTTTATCCATTGGTTGGAGTTCATGCGCTCTATTACTGGGCGAACAATACAACGTAATATCGAATCTGTCAGCGGTTTCCAAAATACTGAAATCCAAGTGATACTTGCCTCCATCAAAAATAAGCAGAACCTGACCTTGAACCTTAAACTTTGCAGAATGCTCTATCCAACGGGAAAATGCTGCTTGTGTCATGCTATCATTTTCAGTCATAAGTACTACAGGCATAGAATCACCCCATTTTAGTTTTTAGCGCTTTACTCTAAATGAAATTACGGGAGGTATTGCTGCTCCGATAGCGTTACCACAGGCCACAACAGGAACATTGTGTGCGTGTTCGTTCGTAACGACATGTACCCGTCGTGCCCCTTTTGCAGCTAATACCTTTTGTTGATGGTGCAAACACATCCTACATCCTTTCTCGTCGATATTATAGATTCATTCAGGATGTTTCATTATATTTAAAGATCTCATTATTTATTCTAGCTTGGTGAAATAGTCATCAACAATAAATTTGTTTAGTTTTTGGGCTCTTCACGGGTTTAAATTTTGTGCTTTTCTAACTCGGATTTGAGGGTTTCTTTCCATAAATCCCTTTAGCCAATATCTTCCAGCCTTTTGTTATTCCTCTTTAAAAGGATTTGGAATATTATTCATCTTGGTATACCGGTAAACACATTGACGAAGTACACTTGCAGTGAGCGGGTAACCTACTTGGGATAAGAGAATGCTTCTTCGACTTAATTCAGTTTCTTGTTCTTGATTTTCCAATCTCACCTTTTTCTACATAGCGCCCAAGGGTTCTTCTTGGTAGAGTGAAAGTGATACTCGCCTTATTTACTGACATGCCCCCTTTCACAGCTTTAAGCGTGTTGGTTAAGTCTTCTTGCTTCCATTGGTCTCTTAAGCCTCTGGAGCGACTACGACGCATCTTTATTCCTGTTATGGCCATGGCCATATTGCTATCTATCGATAATGTCCATATTGCTATCTATCGATAATGGCCATATTGCTATCTATCGATAATGGCCATATTGCTCACATGTATCAAATAAACTGTTTTTTTTCAAATATCAGGCACTATCATAAACTTATCAAAAAAATAACTGCACTATGTTATCATCGTACATTTGCACAATCTAAACATAATATCAACTAAAAAAATACTTACGTGATTGTTAGTAAAATAGTGGATATGAAAAATTTCACTTTTATATGCGGCAATTTTGAATTAAAATTTTCATTTGGAAAGCACCACACACTCAGGCGGTTTGCTCAAGACTGATGACTTTAGCGGATGGTGTATTTGGCGAATATGATATTTATATGTTTTGCGCCGTCTACTTCAAATTTTAGGTAGTTACCGAGTTATGAGGAATTAGCCCTATGGCCAACTTGGCCTTATTTGCTGCATATAACTTATTTTTCATATCTTCATTTGTTCCGACGTTACATAGAATATAAATGGGGTAGATCCAACCAAGTGCCTCCAATATAAATACATAGTTTTGACTGTATACGTTCAAACTAAGTAATACATAACATTAATGGTAATGCACGGACAATATCAAATTTAAAATTATTTTCAAATTCATATTCCAGTCGAAGGATAAAATTAACAAAGATATTAGCAGGCATTCTGAGGTTTCCGAAAGGTTGTAGTGTCTTATTTTCATAGGCTTTAATTTAACAAAATATGCTACTATCGTCTACTTCTCTGTGGTTCCTGGAAAAGTATTCGCAAACGTGACAAGTATATTTTTGTAAGCACTTATTCATCAAATATCCACAGACATATCGGGTGAAATTTTTTTTAAGTAAGTCACAATTCTGTAAGTTTCTGTCTATTCTAATATGTAGAGAAGGCTCCGTTTGCTGCTCTTCTGTTTGTGTTGGCAAATCAGCGAGTTTGAATAAAATTTTATCCTGATCTCCTTCAATGTTCTGTCCCTGAGTTTAAAAGACCCAATCATAATAATTTTTTAAATGCCCTTATAAACTGAATCGGTGTAGGGTTTACAGAAGGTCCATTTTGTGACCGGGTTTTTCCAAAAAAAAAATATAGTTTGCAGTCTAGTAAACGCACATTCCAATTACTGTTTTAAATGAAACTACCTGTTTCTAGATAATTCCATAATATATTGAGACATTGTTAAAACACACATACACTAATGTTTGTTGCTGTAATAAATCCCATAAAGTTAGCATTCTCCTGATACTAATTTGCCAACATTTGATAAAAGACAGTTTATTTGTGACATCTACAACCAACTTAAAAAATACTTGGATGAAAACAATTAAGCAATTATCTAATAGTTCAGTTTGATCTGGAAACTCTTTAAATGCCTGTTGTATTTTTTGGCTTGCGATGTTCGTGAAGAATTTAATGAATCGCATAATTTGTCCATCAAATCAATAAATTCTTCAGTTACTGCTGCTTGAGCAAGAAGTACACCAAACCGTACATACAAACTAACAATTTATTCTGATGAATGTGAGAGTCAGTAAGTGTTGGAGCTGCTCTAATCTGATACCGCCTCTTAAAATTATAATATTTTACAATATGATCCCGTGATGTTGTTTTAATATCAAACACGAGAATATGATTTTCCAAACTATTTCTGGCGGCTTTAATCAAATGTGCGGGATCAAAATAATATATAATTTTATCATTACCTACATGAAAAAATGGACTAGTGCATGTAACTCCTGATAATCTGTTATTTCAAATAGAAACGTTTTAAGTTGTGTTACTGGACATACAGATTGGTGCAAGAAATAACAAATTGTTGTTTCCATTTATTTTCTATGCCGCTTACCATAAAAACTGTGGCATTCATAGCTGGCTTAAAAATTCTATTGTTACCACCTACATATTCAAACCCTACAATGTCATCATTGCGCATGTTGTAAAATAGATTTGCGTTTATGGCAACTTCATTATTATTTATTATTAAAAAGAGTCTTTATTTTATGTTTTGACCCTTTTAACAAAGTTTGGGAAACTAACAATAAATGTCGGCCAATGTTAGGGCGATTTTTCCTCCCCTTGTGTGAATTTCTTATGCCTCTATGGCTCCTTGCCGTGGCATTATCCATAGATTATCATTTCTGCAATAACTTTGTCCCGTGGTGAGTTATGATTCCTAGTATATTTCGGCTGTGTATTCCCTGAAAAGTAGCTAAAAAACAGGGTTTCAAAAATTATACTGCGTGTTTAGTTTTTGAGAAGGCAATATGACTGACGTTGATTTTAGTTCATTCTGTTTGTTCGGATTTATTTACACGTTGTGTGATAATGTAGGTTTGGAGTTGTTGATCAACCTGGTTATGTAATTAGCGTTCCATGCAGGAGCCTACACCCACTATCTCGGATGTCTTCCGCGCGACCTGCGTCTATGAGGTTCTTACGAAGATCTTCTGGCAGACAATTGTTATAGAAATTTGAAGAAATTTTAGTAATGAATTCTTTGATAGTGGGCATGTCGGCTCTATCATGTAACCAAGTATTTTTAGGAAGTCTGGGATAAGTTATGTTTAATTACCATCCGTAAACACTTGTTTTGAACCATCTGCAGGGAGTGGAAATTATGTTTAGTCCCGTTGAAATAAACGGGACCTGCGTAAGTGCTGTGGCCGCTTCTGAATCCTTATTGCTCGGAGAGTATAATGTTATGTTTTTCAATAAACTGTTTAAGTCGAAATAATATGATTTTGTCAATCACCTTTGCTATACTGTTAAGGAGGGAGATTGGCCTATAGCTCTCTAAATAACATGATTGTTTATTGGGTCCGACGATGGGAATAACGTTGGCTATCTTGAGCATACCGGGATATTGCACTCTTTTGATGATATAATTAGTAATGTGTGTTAATTGTACAATAGCTTTTTTGTTATGTTATGAATGGTGTCTGTTCCTGGGGCTGTTTTGTTTTTGAGTTGCTGTATAGTGTTGTATGTCTTGATGCATGTTGTTAGATTTTTTGTGTTTGATAAGTTGAGAGAATTTATGTAGTTGTGAACTATGTGCTTTATGCTTTGATGAAAAGGTGTATGTTGTGTGTGATTAACAAAGTTGCTTTGGAAATACTCTCCGAACTGCTCTGCGATTTCGGGGGGTTCTAGTAACGTTTACTATTAGTCTTTATTTTAGTTATATCTTTATGTGTTTGTCTAAAATGACGGGCTATTTTCCACAAAGAATTGTCATCTGGTTTTACTGTTTCTAAGAATTGTTCCCATTCATTGTTTTTATGGTCTGATATTACATTATTAATTAGTTGTTGGTGTTGTCTTAAATCTTGGTGATATTTTGTATCTTTTGTTTGTTCCCATTTTTTTCTGATCTTATTTTTCTCCTGAATTATTTTTATTATATAGTCGAGTAAGTTATTTTTAATTTGAGTTTTGTGTTGTACAGTTGTCGAGAGATCTCTAGCGTTTAATATTATATTTTGAAGATTCTTAATTGTTTTTACTAAATGGTTTACGTTGTCAAATTTATCAATTATTGTTAGGTTATTATTTATATGTGAAATATATGAAAAGTATTCCAATTATTTTTTTTATAATTAAATGTTTTATTGTTGTTGGGGTTGACGGTATGATGGGATAATTTTAAATGGATTAGGACAGAATCATGGTCAGAGCTTAGGTCTGGGAGAGTTTTTATTTTTGTGATTTAGTTGATGTTTTTACCTACCGCTATGTCTAGAATATTTGGGAAGTGGTTCGCCGCAAATGGGTGGTGAGTGTGTTCAATTGTGTGAAGCACCTCACAGTCCGTATTGTCGCAGAACTTCATCAGAGTATTTCCATTAGCGTTCGGGTAGTTGATCCCACTGCGGGTGTTTACAGTTGAGATCACCAACTACCAGAACTTTGTTGTGTGTGTTGAAAATATTATGTAAGTTTGTAAGTGAAAGTTTATTGCCGGGCGGGTTGTAGGCTCCGACAATTTTAATTTTATTATCAAAAAGGATCGTAATATGCTCAATTGAAGTATTTATTGTTTTGTTGCAGGACTTTGAGTTTTATGCCTTTTTTGATTAATAATGCGATACCGCTTCCATCGACATCCCCGAGGCGGTCTTGTCTATATAGACGATATTCTGGGTTTCTGAAATTTATAGATTTATAGGATTTAAGGAAAGTCACAGCGACACATACCATTTTTGAATGCGATTGATGGGGAGAACAAAGGGACCAGTTGGCGCAAGATATAGAGGTCAACCTTAATCCGCAAAATTTAGTGGAGACTATGAGAAGTAAAAGAGAGACTTGGAATAGAGTACATACTTTCACAAAAAGAGTGTTGCATCAGAAAGAGCTAGAAGAAAGACAAGAGGCAAGCCAAGCATAAAGTGATCGATGCACTTCACTCCTGAAGATATGCGACAAGCGGTTCCAGGGTGGAGAGTAGATAGATAAAAAGAGGGTTCTTTAGTCAGTAGGAGTTTGACAGTACCCAGTAGAAACCAGTGGGAGATGCGAGAGAGGAGAGGTTTTAGTCGGTAGGAATCCGGCCCTCCGAAAGACCGGGGTCCAATGTAAGATTTCCTCTCCCCGAAAAAAAAAGATATTTGTACCTCAAATGCTTTTATTTTGTTAATTGAGAAAAATCCTGATTGTCATAAGAAATTACTCGCAACGACGATTGTTTCTTTTGCAATTGGGAGATGATCTTGCTCGTATCAATATGGAGAGAAGGTCCCAATACAAAAACCACAAGATACATGTAAAATCGTCTTTACGAGATTGTGGACTAGTTGTAGTCTAAGATCCGGGATTAGAAAAATATACCCTCATCTGTTATTTAGATGTAACAATTTTGTATAAGCTGATTTCAATATCATGACTTATAAAAACAACCTCTGCCATCGTAAGACTGCTGCAATTAATAGTAATTAATTAATTAACAACTAATTTATTTAATTTTTTCTTTCTCATGTTAGTTACAAGTAGTACGTTAAAACCGTCAATATTTTATATTATATACATCACTGTAGTAGGCACCCATCTCTATGATTGCTATACTTACCTGCAGCCAGGTGAGGAAAGGTAGATAAATGTAGCTCATTTCCCTTACATGTTAATTAAAAAATCCAAGTACAATAATAATGTTTGGATATCTTATAAAAGGCTGATGCAGCCAAAAATAAATAATAAAAATAAAAATTAGCGGTAGCTATGGGAGCTCATTGCGAAGAGAGAGATAGAATAATACATATTCCTTCAACGAACAAAGACAGCGTAAAACTCATGCGCGCGCACCACAGGCTCATTTAAACGTACTAGAATAGAGAGAGAAGATGAGAATTGGAGTATAAGAAAGATAGACAGAAATATAGCCCTAAATTTTTACGAAATTTTTTGAATTTTCGGAATAGTGTGCAATAATAAAGAAAATATACTTTTGAGAAAAATTACCGAAATAGTTTACACTTACCGTGAAGTTTTCTTAATGCTTCAATTATTAAATTTTTTTAAAAATTTCCTTAATTATAATTTTTATGCGCCGAAATTAATTTTAAAAAAATTCTAAAACAGTAGGTTTAAAATGTTTGTTGTATTTATTATTATGCAAATATTGTATACAAATGAAAAATAGAAAATTAAAGCAATTACATTATGTTGAAAATAATTGTAAGTCAAAAATCAATTATTATTCTTGGTCCGACTCATCTGAAGTAGCAATGCAATAATCGACATCTCGGTTATCGCACGGCGAATTTTCTCCACCATCATCATCTGAGTTTTTTGCTTCATTTTCGTTATCATCATCATTATTTTTGCAGGTATCTTGTAAAATATCATCAATTTGGAGCAGTATTGCGTCTCCAACAAACCATCGAGGTTTCAAGTGATTTTCCTCCATAGGAATTATGCTTGTTGTGAGATTGTCCTGAAGTTGCTGTGGCGTAGGAGCGATATTTTCTCCTTCCTAAAATATTAAACAAATTTATAAAATAAGTGTTGAAATGTTTATTATATTTTGAGTAATAATACTAAATATATAAATTTATAATCTGCAATATATAATAATATAATAGTAATTTTATTCACAACAAATAGGTATAATGGTTACAATTATAAAGAGCGAATAAAGTAGAAATGAACGATAAGTACATGAGTACTTGTTTCGTGATAACAATATGCTCATAAAATATAAATATATAAATAAACTTAAATACAAGTACAAAACATAGATACACATAAATAAATGTAAATACAAATGCACAGAATATAAATACATATGAATAATTATGAATAAAAAAGCACAAATATAAATACACATAAATAGATGTAAATACGGAAGTACAAAATATACACAACAAAAGCAAATACAAAATATAGATTCTCAAAAATAAATTTATATACAAATGCACAAAATATAAATACAGATGAACAAATATAAATACAAATAGCATAAAATATAAATACCTCTAAATAAATGCAAATATAAAAGCGCAAAATATAAATACACAAACAGATGCAAATACGAAAGTACAAAATATAAATATATATAAATAAATGCACATACAGAAGTGAAACATAAATATATGAATCATAACCAGAGCTCAAACATGCACACATATAAACAGCAAATTAAATGCTAATAATTGAATTGTTAATCTAGCAGACCAATTAATGACTTGAAATTAAAAATGAGTAAAAAATAATTTAAGAGTTTCAAAGTGAAAAAAAACACTTAATTTTTTTTATTTTCTGTAAGTCCGTTTTTTTATTTTTCAATAAATATATTTTTTTTTATTATTCAAATAAATTAATAGCTGCTAAATTTATAGTCGTGATTTAGGAGAATACATACTTTATTAGTAGAAGCCGTTGATGGAGCGTGGTCACCAGAAAATATAACAAAATTTGGTATCTATAACAAATTATTTTATTGAATTTTGATTCAAAAATAGAAGTCCTTTAATTATAAGCAATTACTTTTTTACATACCTCTTGTGATATAAAAAATTCTTCAAATGCATCTTTATATTTTCCTTTTACAACTGTAATTTTTTTTAAGCAATCACGATGATATCCAAATTCATGGGCAATTTTAACATCGAATTTTAAATCACCGTATTTAAACTTTTTTTCTTTACAAAATAAAAGTTTTAAATAACAATCCTCAAATTTTTGCTCATCAAAGTCACACACATCTCCATTTTCACTGCACATGAAACGCAGCTTCATTTTTAATTTTTAAGGTGATAATACTCGTATATTCAGAATGTAATATTTTAAATATAGTTTAAATAATTTATTTTTTATTTTTATAAATATAACAATATTTTCATCATGCAGTCTGTCACGATGCCACTAAAATTTCTTGGTTATGTTTTGACACGCGGTATTACGGACGGAGCAAGCTTTGGAATTTACTTAGTTTACGACTACGCGTAGTGTACTCCGGGACGCATGCGCAGCTACGCTGTTGTATCCTTGTCTCTTGCACAAAAAATCAGATTGTCTGTCTCTTTTATCAGAATATCTTTTCCTTAAATTTTCGAAATTGAACTTTTTATTATAAAGGCTGCAATTTATTTCAAGGTAACTGCCACATCTAAATAAATTCAATATTTTTTTTTAATTCTCAAATCATGCTCGTAATTTTTAATTAACATGTGAGAGAAATAAGCTACATTTATCTCCCTTTTCTCACCTGGCTGCAGGTAAATATAGCAATCATAGAGATGGGTGCCTACTACAGTGAGGTATATAATATTGACGGTTTTAACTAACTTACTACATGTAACTAACATGAGAAAGTAAAAACTAAAAATAAATTAGTTGTTAATTAATTAATTACTATTAATTGCAGCAGGCTTATGATGGCAGAGGTTGTTTTTATAAGTTCATGATATTGAAATCAGCTTATAAAAAATTGTTTCATCTAAATAACAGAAGAGGGTATATTTTTCTAATCCCGGATCTTAGACTATTGTAGAAGACCAACATATTCCTCAAGCAGTAACTCCTGGTAGAAAACATGCTAGATGCTATCTGTGCTCTCGAAAAAATGTTAAGAAAATAAACACAACGTGCGGTCTTTGTAAGAAGTTTGTATGAGAAGTCCATAGAAAAAATGAACAATTATATGTTCCACTCGTATGTCAAACTAAAATTTTAACAGACATAATTTCATAGGCATTTTATATAATAATTTTGCCTCTTTTAACCATTATTTTGTCATGGAGTGACATTTTGTTTTGTCTAGTTTAGTAATTAGATTTTTCGATGTATACCATTTTTTTATTATTTTAGGTATTTTATTTTCATTAAAATTAAATAAACTCTTAAAAAATGTTTTAGATTGTATCATTTTTTTAGAAATATTCGTGAATATTTGCAAAAATTCATATATTTATCTGGGGTCTCTGAAGGACCCCGTACCGGTATGTAGGTTGATTTGTAGGTCATAGGCATTTAAGGGTTATGAAGACAGTTTAAAAATGGAGAACTCCCTAGATTCATCTGTTCATGGACGACCTCATATTGCGGGTCTCTCAAGTGTCTTCTTATTTCTAATTCTTTAAGGAAATTCAGTTCTTGTTTCTCATAACAAATATGTAAGACTTCTAGTTATGTGTTAGGTGTCAATGAATGTTTGGTATCATGTAGATATTTTGCATAGTGGAATTTTCTAGCTGTTTTAATCTGTATCCTCGTAGGTGTTCACTGTATCTGATTTCAAAATTTGGTTTGACCTAAATAGGCAGCATTACATTCTGAACATTTAAGTTTGTATATGCCAGACTTCATTATTGGGGATGTTTTTGTTTTTACGTTTATTAATTTTGTACTCACATTACTTTCTGTTCTAGAAGAAATTGCGGTATTTGTTGCTAAATATATTATCTGAACTAGAATTAATAACAAATATATTGGAATCGCAACAACATTTGTTCGATTAATGCTCAAATCATATCCTGTTATACTTCTTCTTTTTCTAGTATCGTAATGAATCTCGTGAAACGAAGTTTTTATTTATGAGTTCAATATCGAAAGAAAACGAACTCCAGGAGCAAAAATTAAATTACAAAATAAAGAGATTTTTATGACGTTCATTATACGAAATTGCTTCATAAAAATCAGTATCACGCTAGGGTAAATTTAATATCATTAGTGCCTCTGCGGTAACCATTTCAGTTCTTTGATGATGATATCAAGGTGGAACTGGACTTGGAAAATTCATTAGCTTGATTGGTAATATCTTTACCGCATTGATTTTGAAGCGAATGTCAGTATTAAACTCTCTAAGCGGTTGATTTCGTATACTATACTTATTCTTATCACCTTTTTGTTTCAGTAGTACATAAAAAATAAAAGCAGAGTTTGAAAGTGGAATTAAGTATCTAAGTCATCGAAAGAAATAGAGAATTTTTCAATAGTTTCGGAGGCAAACATGTTTTAAAATAAACGGTTTTAAGGATTGAAACTAACTTTTCCGCATCTGTGGTCCTGAACAATATTCTATCATAAAATTGTTACTTGTATACATTACGGGGGATATATCGTGCTAACAAACCGAAATTTATCCAAAAATAACCAAAAATTCAGTATTCCTGGATTTATAGGACCCGCTGTACTCGCTCTAGTCAACTGAAAATCAATAGGGTACATCTGTGAGACACCTTGAACAATATTCAATTATAAAATTGATCAATCGTCTACTCTCTGGAGGCTGTATCGTGCTAACAAACAGAAAATTCTCCAAAAATGACAAAAATTTGGTACTTCAAGTACCATAGCACCCGTTGTCTTGGCTTTAGTGAGCTGAATATCAACAGGGTTTATCTTTGAGACGCTCTAAATAATATCCAATCATTAAATTGGTCACTTGTATGTACTCCGGACGGTGTATCGTGCTATCAAACTGAAACTTCCCCAAAAAGGTCAAAAATATCGTACTTAAAGTACTGTAACACCTGTTGTATTGGCTCTGGTGAGCTGAAAATCAATAGGGTGGTTCATCAGTGAGATGCCCTGAATAATATTCAATAATTAAATTGGTGACTTCTTGAACTCCGGAGGCTGTATCGTGCTAACAAACTGAAATTTCTCAAAAAATGACAAAATGTCGTACATCAAGTACCATAGCACCCGTTGTACTGGCTCTGGTGAACTGAAAATCAATAGGGATCATCTGTGACATGTCCTTAACAATATTCGATCATAAAATTGCTGACTTATTGCACTCCGAAGACTGTATCGTGCTAACAAGACATGTAAGGAAAAGTGGCCGACGACAAAGACGACGACGACGACGACGACGACGACGACATACACACAGGATTTTTTTTCTAAACACCGTTTTTTCGTGTTGTTGTTGATAGAAAACGTAAAAATAACTCAAAAAAAATTTTCAAAATTCCAACTTTTTTTGGGGTAAACCATTACTTTTCTCGCATATAGAAAGGTTGGGCGGAAAAGTAAAAATCTGAAACACATAGCCCATTAAAAAATCTATGTAATACACGATTTCAAATTCTTCTTCTTGACAAACAAATAAAGATGCAAAAATTAATATATGGTTATAAATATATCCGGATGACCGTGAATGTTGCCTTTCATCTGAGACTTCAATTTTTGTAATATATTTCTATTTTAGAATTATTGACTATCATATAAATGGTTCGGTTGCTGCACAGGTTTGTTTATTGGCAATATTTTCATGTATACATAGTCGTTCATCATTAATAGAGCATATGGTTGTTTCAAAATTTCCAACTAAAAATATTACTATTATCTTGAACGAAATTTTACTAACCTCCGAAATACGAAGTGTTGACGTTCATAACCGAAAAATTATTGATAGTTATAGTCTTTTTATTACTATGTATAATTCTATCTAATTCAGCAAACTTTGAAATGTCATGAAATATAACTTACTAGGGAACAGTAGTTTTTTATGCTTTCTATATGATATTTCGTTGCATGGTGCATTGACATCTGTTTACTTTGTACGTAAAAATGTTCAAGAGACTGAGTGATCTGAAAGTGAAGGAAGTAGGAGAAGAATTGGAATATCGCGAGTTGAAAACGCCCGGCTAGAAAAGTGAATTAATAGTAAGACTTAAAGTGGCACTGGGAAGTGACGGCCATGATCCAGAAACATTTTTATTCAAAGACGAGGCTGCAACCTTAATCTCGTCAATTTCTGCTATGGAAGTAAATATTACTATACTATGCTTCATCGAGTGTAGACGTATCTTTCACGTGCTGTGTTGAAAAGCATGTTGATGTGAAAAAAGTAAACGGAAAAAATCTGATTTAGTGTGGTGGTAGTTTGCAAACAGACTGTTGATTGAATCTATAAAATTAATCGTGACTAAATTATGTACTTCTCAAGAGTTCATATCTCAGCTTAGTGATGCTGTAAGTACAATTATTACTAAAAACCTTGAAAATAAACTAGTGCCACTAAAGGAAAAGAAATAACAGTTGGAGCAAATGGTGGATAAACAGGAAAAGGCTATAAATTTTCTCGAAAATAAAAATGAAAGTTATGATAAACAATTTCGCCAAAGAAATTTAGTTTTACTGGTACCAAAGGAAAATGTGAAGGGTTATACCACACCCGCCGTTATAAAGATTTTTAATGAAAAAATGAAATTATCGATCCGGGAATCTGATATTGAAGGATGTTTCAAACTAAGAAATAATGGCCGCAGTGACGCTGTCCTAGTTAAATTTTGTAATACTCAAAAATACCAAAATAATCATAAGAGAAGATTTGACAGTTATGCAGCAAAAAATATTAAAAGCAGCTATCACGATAATTGGGAGAGAAGGTCAAGTATGGAGTAATTATGGTCAAATTTACTCAAAATTGAATAAAGAAGACAATATTCGAAAAATTACTTCTTTAGAGGAACTGGAAGAAATATCACTATAATTTTTTTTATTTGTATCCTTAATATACATGTTGATGTTATTTTAACTTTTCAAGAATATGCTTAAAGTATTTATATTATTTTCGACAGGCGCGTGCAATTGATGCGTCTCTAACTGACTCCTTTTTGTTTATATTTTGTTTTTAGATTGAATAGATAACATTAGCATTGTCACTTTTTGATTTTGTTTTGGATATCTTGTTAAATTGTTTCGAATGAAATATTTAAAAATTGCTTGTTTAAATGCGAGGTCGTTAATTCCCTCACTATATAAAGTTAAGTTAATTGTGTCTGATGAAGGTATCGATATTCTTTTGATATGTGAATCATGGTTAAAATACGCTGTTACTGATAATGATTTGCATATTGGCGGTTTTAATTTATACAGGGTGGATCGTAATGTTAATGGAAAGGGCCTTTGTATGTATATTAGAAATACAATTAAATGGGAAATCATTGATATTTATAATTTAATTTGGGAACAATGTTGGATAAAAGTTACCATAAACAAGAAAACTTCAGCTGTTGGAGTGATATATAAACCACATGAACAAAATACAAGTATTTTTTCAGATGAATTTGAAGATAGTCTAGCATCAATTTATCCTACAGTTGACGAAATTGTGTGTATGGGGGATTTTAATTTAGACTTATTTGATCTTGATAATAATAATGTAAATAGGTTCTACTCTTTAATTGAATCGTTAAATTTATCTCAATTTATAGATGTTCCAACTCGGGTTACAGCTAATTCATCCACTCTTTTAGACTATTTAATAATTCGGGAGGAGGCTGTAGTTGATAGGGGCGTTATACAGCATGATATTTCAGATCATGCTATCGTTTACTGTAAGGTACAGGTATAAGATAATAGGAAAAATCCAAAAATTCATACATATAGAAACTTCAATAATTTCGATGATGAACTATTTCAAGCCGATTTATTTAATAAATCATTTTTCAGAATCTATGATCAGGAAACTATCGATGAAAAGGTTTCATATTTTACTAATTGTATACACCAACTATTCGATAGACATGCTCCTATAGTTACAGCCAGAATGACAAATCCCAAAGCTCCATGGTTAACATATTCCGTAAAACAAATGATGCGGGAGAGGGATAGTGCTCTGGAGAAATTTAGAAGACCTAAATCAAATATCCATCTTACGTCATACAGAGAATTACGTAATTACGTTAATAAGGCAGTTATTCGTGAAAAAAAGGCGTACTTTGCACATTATATTAATAAATGTAATAAAAAATAAATGTGGAAAACATTAAGAACACACAAGGTTTTAACGGATAAGAAAGCAGAACTACCGGATAATTTAAAGAATGCTAATAATATAAATCGATATTTTATTGATTCTGTTTCTAGATCTAATGCAAGTAGTGAGATACTGATTTTTTATAGAAATAGTAGATTAATTGCCTCGAATTTTCGCCTCACAGAAGTTATTGACTTTTTTGTATACCAAACAATTTGCGGAACTGAAACGAATGCGGTAGGTTCGGACCAACTAACTATCAATATGATAAAACTTTGTTGTCCACATGTAGTACCCTACATCACACATATTGTAAACTTCTGTCTTATTGAAAGTGTTTTCCTTCAGTTTAGAAGAGGGCCGTTGTGCGGGTGCTACCTAAAGTTAACAATCCTAAAGAATTTAAAGATCTTCGACCAATAAGTATATTACCGACTCTGTCTAAAGTAATCGAGAGAGCTATGGAAACACAAATTAAGGAACATTTGGAAAAAATTTCATTGTTACCGACGATTCAATCCCGCTTCAGAAAGGGACACAGCTGTACAACGGCTCTTCTTCACATTGTTGATGATATTGTCAAAGCTATTGATGATGGTAAATGTACTGTGCTTGTCCTTCTGGATTTTAGCAGAGCATTTGATACTATTGATTATAGTTTGCTTGATAATGTTTTACACTATATAGGTTTTTCAGGAAGTGCTCGTTTATTAGTGAATAATTACTTAAGAGATAGAGAACAGAGTGTCTCTCTTGACGGGTCAATTTCACAGTTGCTGCCACTTCTGTTAGGAGTACCACAGGGGTCAATATTGGGTCCCACTCTATTCACAATTTACACATCTCAATTATCGACCTATATTCATAATTGCAGTAAGCATTTATATGCTGAAGATACGCAACTCTATTATACTTTTTCGCCTGATTCAGTAGTAGATGCTTGTACTGTAATTAATCATGACCTAGACGCCTTTGTGGCTGCGGCTAAAGACCATTCACTCAATATTAACTTTAATAAGTCAAAAATCCTTTTACTTGGGTCTAAATCTAATCGTCAGAAAGTTCGCGATAATATTAATGTGAAAATAAATAATGAGAATTTAATAATGGTCAAGGAAGCCAAAAACTTGGGAGTAATAATTGACGTCGATCTAAAATTTGAAAAGCACATTAATAGTTACCTCCAGAAAGCATACATAGCATTAAAAACAATTTATGGTGTCCGACATTTTTTACCGTTTCAAGTAAAAAAGACATTGTGTGACTCATTAGTTTTATCATTGTTTAATTATGCTGACATTATATATGGTCCACATTTAAGTGTGCAATATAAAAAGAAAATTAAAAAAATGCAAAACTGCTGCATTCGGTTAATATTTGGCATACGTAAACGACGTACTATTTCTAACAAGTTAAAAGTAATACAGTGGTTCAATATGGATAATAGACGAATGTTACATTCTGCGTGTCTTTATAATAAAATAATTATGACAAAGAAACCATCATACTTATATAGGAAAATCTCCTTCAGGACGGACGTTCATAACATTAATATTAGAAATAAAAGGGTGATTATACTATACCTCCCTTTAAATTGGGATTTTATCGACGGTCTTTTAGATATCAAATTGGCTTTGTTTATAACGGACTGCCAATGGAAATCAAATATCAGCATTTTAAAAAATTCAAAGAGTCTATTCGGAAATACTTGTTTGATCATCAGCATTAATTGGGTTCAGAATTGTGAGAGGAATTAATGGCCTTACGCATCAAAGTACTGTACTATAATATTATACAACTTGTGTTGCGGTATATTATATATTATATTATATTAAGAAAATCAAAGAGTTAGAGACAAATATTGTTGATATAAGAACACAAGAAACGTTAACTGAAGAAAAGAAGATCGAAAAAATAAAACTTTTCAAACCAGATAGAAGATATTGGCAGTTTTGCCCGAGACAAGGTCACAATCTTCGACGGAAAAATGCCATAGAACAGCTATGTAAAACAGTTTAAAGCAGCCGCTAGAATGAATAATTTGTGCGATAAGGAGAAAGCAGTGAACTTAGCTATAGCGCTTCGGGGAGATACCTTAGATTCTTAGATGTACTTCAGACGATACCGCTGGAGAAAACGGATGACTTCGAGCAGCTTAAGAAGAGGTTGGACATGAGATAGGGTCACGAACATTTAGAACAATTGTATGTATTTTAAAAATTGTGGGACATACGCCTTCTGCAAAGATCAAGTGTATTAAGTAGACTATAGGTTTAGACAATTGTTAACTTAAGTTTTTAAATATTTCTGCTAGCAGATTGTCTATGCCTGGAGCCTTGTTTGCTTTCAGAGATACTATTAAGTCTCTTATCTCTTCCGTAGTTACAGGCATCCAATAAAAGATCTCAGAATTTTGAGATCGCCGAGGAGGGGGTTTAGTCGGTACGGTTATTTTTTGTGCCAAGTTTTTTCCCTCTGTTACAAAGTAACTGTTAAATTGGTCTGCCATATCTGATTTGGATGTTGTTTTTTCGTCTTTTTCATTAGTTATAAAATTAATATCATTTTTTGTTTTATTTTTGTTGTTAACTAGGTTCCACATATATTTTTATTACTCCCATTTTTTTGTAGTTCGGTTCGGTAGTTGTTTTGTTTCATTATTTTAATTAGGTAATTCACGCGTTTGCGGTAAGTGATATATATTTCTCGTTTCTCCACATTATTCAGATCTTGCTGAAATTCCCTGCGGTGATACACTTTTGACGCTTTATATAGTTTTTTTTAATTTTTACTTCTTTTGTATGTTTTCCTATAAAAGTACTCAAGGTATTTAGTAATTCATCAGCTTTTTTGTTTACTTCCTTTGTATTAAAGTAATATTCCCAATTATAATTTTGCAGGTCATGTCTGGTTTTTTCATAATTTATGTATGTTTTATACTTAATCTTTTCAGAGTTTCTACAAATAGTTTTTATAGGAAGGCTCAGTAGCGTAGCTTCGATGGTCTGTTATATTATCTTCATACGTTGCTGCAGTGACATTTTCAAAACATAATGTGACTGTTCTCAGAAATATATGTAAATATAAAATTCTGGCGGGAGCTTACAGTTTTTGAGGAGGACTAGGTGCTCCTTTTTATTGTTTTTATTGAGACATTCTAAGAAAGTCGATTGTTTGTTTGGAGTCGCTTTCGAGAACTTTCACTAATCCGAAGATTCGACAAGGCAGAGGATTCAAGAAGGTGGTTTTAATATATAAGAGACTACCCACGAGCGGCGGATTTGATGTGTATTTAATATAAATTTGAATTAAGTATGTACATAAACTAAGCATAAGTGGATAGTGTATAAGTGTATAAATAAATGAAGTAAGTAGATATACCGTGTGTATAAATTTAATTTATCCCACCCGCTCTGTTAACTATTTAAATGAATAAGAAAAACATTACACTATAGAAAAAACAAAATAATTATCGCTCTCAGCTTATATAAACCATCAACCAAATATTGGACTATTAAATATAGCATCCAGATCCCAGAATCAACATCAATGTATTATTTTGGACCGACATCTTAAGCGGGGTCTACAATTTAATATTGTTTTAAATAAAATTTAAGCGTTACTGTATAAGTGTGTTCTTAAGAGACCCACAATATGAAGTCATCGATGAATTGAACAATTTAGGAAGTTTTTCAATATTAAACTGTATTCTTGAGTAATAATTATGAATATCAGCAGTATAGTTGTTCTAGTTTCCTATGTCATTGCACAGTTATACTAATCTTAGATGGGAAAAGATAATTATTAAACATCGTCACATGAAATGTAACTTCTGTCATGCTGACGATGATATTTAATACCGAAACAATTCTCAATTTTTTAGAATTCATAAATTTCTTTTATTACATTGTGGAATTATTAGAAACAGCTTAAATTTAAAAAGTAGGTATTGATAATGACTAATTTTGTGTTATCATATGGTATCACTGTGCGTTAAGGGCTTAATGAACTAGGAAGGTCCTCTATAATTGACATGTCTCAATTCATATTTTCAGCTGTTCGTTAACACAATAATTATCATTGGATTACAGACAATCTCAGCAACAAAGGCAAATATTGCTAAATAGTTTCAATTTAGTTAAAATTGCCAATAATTTTCACAGGTTCCCATATAAACATGATTGAGCCTCCTGAATTAAACAAAAAAAATACCGGAAAACATTTTCCACGCATATTTTGGAAAGCTCATCAATTCAAGTTAAATATTTAAAGAGAATTTTAATTAAACTCTCGTAAACATCGCCACCATTGCGGAATTTCGACGGTGTGCGGAATATTTGCCGGGGAACCAACCACCCTCATTACAAATGCATAACCTTCAACATAACAATGCAATTAATTATATCCCAATTACATTACCGATATTTACAACAAAATGGTCGAACAGTAGTTGCATACAACGCTGACAGGTGATTGAAAAATTCCCAATTATTATCCAGTTTACCATTTGCTCATTTCCGAGGAACTCTCTTTTCCGCCTTAGTTAACGAGAAAAAGGTATTTAGCAGTAACAAAGCTATTCAAGGAAATTTTAAGTTAACGATCGCTGCGAAAAGGTATTGGGAAAAGTTTGAGCTTTTTCTGAAATAGAAAAATAAAGATCCCGGAAATGGAACGCCTTTAGTTTGACTAACCAATGAAGCGTTCATTATGAACATTTTTACTGTATCTAATGGATCTTTTACCATTCAATATATATTTCATGAATCACTTTTCTATTTATTTTTGTGGCAAATAACTTCTGTAGTTCTATTATGTATGATATACAAAAATACATTATAATTAACAATTTTGAGACATATAATTTAGGTAAATAAGAAAACAGCACACATTTAAATTTTTCATTAAATTGTACATATTATAAAAAATTATCAATCCCCAAATTACATATTTCTACTAAAATTGCATCACATTATATTTAAGAAAGTTAATCCAATATCACATCAGATTGGACTTTAGGTTGATGTTGATTTACTTTTCAATAGCCATATGCACAAAAAACAAAATCAGAAGACACTTTATCGTTAACCCGGCACATTTGTGGTGAATTTTCGTAACTTCATGTATGTGCTGGGGTTATAATCACCCCACATGTAAAAAAATCATAATTTGCGATTTACTGTTTTTTTATTTATTTTCGGTGTATTATCCTTTTCAAAAAGACAATTTAATGCAGAAAAACATGTATTACTCATTTTTCAATGAAATAATGAATAACATATATAGGTTTATTATTTCTAGAATAAAGAAAGTACATATCACTAGAAATAGATGCATCAAAAACCTAATGAGATAATAGTATATTACGTAACGTGTGTTATTAGAAGCATTTTACGCACGAACGGAAAAGTTACGCACGAAGCCGCGTAGCGGCGAGTGCGTAATTCCGTGAGTGCGTAAAATGTGTTACAACACGAGTTACGTACTATACTTTACCTACGACCCACTTGTACTTGTGTTTATAATCTTATTAAGGTATTTGAAGTACAAGTAAAAATGTACATCCTCGATGCCCAGCCAAGCATCTTAGAAGTTCACCCTCGACGCCCAGCCAAGTATCGCAAAAGTCCGTCCTAAGTAGTATTTATTTTTATTAAAAATGTATGTAGAATTACCGGAATTGCATAAAATAGCGTATACACCTCTCGACTAAAGTGACATTAATCCCTTAGGTGGGTTACTTCCCTCAGGAATCAAACACCACCCGCGGGATTAAATGAGCCATTTGATTCGCTTGGTGTATAATATACTATTGTTTACTAATATGAGATACATTCGGACAGCTAAAAGATGCGGATTGAATGAAACGGAACCAATTATCATATAATTCCAAATAACTCTCAGTATTAAATGCAATCTCATATCTAATAAATGCTATCTACCATTTATATATAGAATAAAACTCAACGTCAAATATCTAAGTAATACATTTTGAATAAAATGGCTACGTCTGTTGACAGTTGCTAAGTGGTTGCTTGGTTGCTATGGAAGCCGTGCGATTTACTTTACAGCCGTGCGTTTTGTTTCACCGTGCGCAATAGACGTCTTACATTGATTGCCGACTGTGTGTTTTTGACTACTTACAGGGGTGGTCGTAGGTAAAAATTAAAAGAAAACCCATACTTATTAACAAAAGTATGCAAATAATTATTGAAAAAACAGAACCGTAAAAAAGTTTCAGATAAAAAAGTTATAGCTGCTTATTTCCGAAGCAACTATGGCTTAAGCTTATGACGTATTCCACGTAAAATAACTGGGGCTGCGATCGCCCTTAGACCTTCCGATAGCTAGTTGACAGAAAATGGATTGTATCACGCGAATGAATAGTTTTTATGAGATTAGTAACTAAGCCCTTGTCTTACCTTGCGTGCCTGATCTGCGGTCTTCTAGGCGTCTCGTTATAACCTCTCGATTCGACTTCAGCTTAACAATGCAATCTATCGTTCCTGCTTCTCGTCGACTTCAGCCGACGCGTCTTCGCACGACAAGTGCCGAGAAGTTACGAAGAAGCAAATTATATTTAAAGACAATTGATAAAGAAAAATATTAGAAGAAAATGATGACAATTATAAGCACAACACAAAGTATCGGGTACGCGACAAAGAAATCAATCGCTGTTTGGACATTCTTTCTGACATTTTCGATCTTTATTTCTTGGACATAAACCGCATCCCCCAAGTTTTTGCCTCTCCGGTTCATTATTTCTATTTTCTGTAGCATCCATCAATGCACTTTTTGATCCTCGTTCTGAGCTCAACACTTAGTCGCATATTATCTCGTCCAGATGATAGATGACCTTGTACTAATGACATTTCACGATTCTGTAAAAACGAACACCTCTTCTGGCGCTATTTTTTATTTTTTCTGACTGTCCCAACTGAAATCAATCTATGACTATTCAAATATGATTCATCAGTGATTCATTTTTTCACTTTAATTTTTAATCAGATCAAAAAAATAGAAATTTACACAAAAGGCAATCAAAGTTTGCTTAATTGTTGATTTGATAATTTTTTTTCATGTTGGTTATTTCATTTTGATTTAATCTTATTTTAATTTATTTTATTCTAATCTACTCATTTCAGGTGGTCCTGCTCAATTTCATAATTGCATTCTGTTATTTCACTTCATTACATTACATTACTTTTCCCTTAACCCTTTCAGACCTGGCGTGCATTACAATGGACATAAAATTAGTCACGCAATAATTTTACACTGTTGTATTTTGTGCGGCCTATATCTGAATTACTGTCATATAACAAATTTATAGACGCGATTATTTAGTTTGAAACCGACAGTAGTTCGTGTTGGTCAGTGATAAAGCAATAATTGTGCGAGAAAGCATGGCGGCATTTACTAGAAGAAAAACACATAGGTAAATATTACCATTTTTCGTCGTTTTTCAAATTTAGCCAATAAAATAGTATATTACGTAACGAGTGCGAAAAATCACTTTCGTACAAGTTATTTACACTATTTTTCCTACGACCACGTGATATACTTTTACCGAATCAGGCATGTACAATCTTCGTTTTTATGTAGATGTGAGATGTTTTATATATGTGTATTTGTAATTACTTTATATAGTTTTGATTAGTTACCTTTGAAAGTGGCCCAGAAAATTGTGATTTTCATGCGATGAAAAAGAGTGCCTTCATAAAAAAGTTAGAATAAATATTGGTACACAAAATATTATTACGAACATTCATTTTAACAACTAACAACAATTGGAAACAGAACATCAGAAATAAAACTGTTTTTGTTTCATAAATATTGCGATTCAGAATTAATTATTTATTTGAATCACTGTAAAAATTAAAAGTAAAATTATTATTAGTGCAATTTATAAATTGCAAGATGTAAACACACTTTATTTTTAAGAATAAACTGTTGTGTATATTTTCTTAGCGCCATAAGTATCTTTGATAAGAACACAACGTAACAGCGATGGAATGACATTTCGACATTCAATTTGACAGCTTTTTTATCCGTACACGTACGGATAAGGTTTTTTTCTGTACGCGTATGAATAAAGGCCACTTTCCATAGAACTAGACAGTGCGATATATGTCACTTTCCTATGTGGTCGTAGGAAAAAATTATTGTAGTAATTTTTGATTATCTGACAATGCATATTCAAACATATCATAGTAATTCTACCGTAGTTCTGAAAGCTGTATGCAAAAAACTATCTGTCCATTGTAGTGGACTTTCGGACTAACTTACTGTTTGTAGGTTTCAATGTGAAAGATCCAATGGATCATTAAATATTATTAGAAATGCTTGATGATGAAGAACTGGAAAAAGAATATGAAGATATTCTAAGATGTGGAAATGGAAAGTGATCATGAAGGTGATGATACAGAATTCATAACAAATTTTGATATGGAAAAAGAAGGGGGAGACAGAGAAGCAATTTTACGTGAACTTCAAAATGTAATATACCTATTCTGATTGCATAAATAATAAACTAAATACGATTTTTTGATTTTAGGACCACATTAAGGGACAGAAAAGCACTAATAAGAAGAACAAACAAGGTAAATCGAAAGTAATATGGAAAAAATGAAACTTTGTATCAAGGAACATCACACAAGAAATACAATGTAAACGTACCTATTGATTATTTTTTGGAATATTTTCCAAAAGATTTTGTTCAAGAAATGGTAGAAAAAACAAACATATATGCCTTACAAAACAACAATTATTTTAAACCTACAAATTTAGCAGAAATGACAAGCTTTATTGGTTTGCATTACATGATGGGCTGTCTCGGCCTTCCTAGAATTAAGATGTACTGGAATAGGGCTCTAAACATACAAATTTTTCCAAAAACTGTGAGCAGAGAGGTTTTTTGAATTACGAAAAAACTTGCACTCTGTGAATAATTTGGACAGACCTGCAGATTCAACCGATAAATTGTACAAAGTAAGACCTTTCTTCGACTCTCTTAGAACAAGATGTCTAGAACTGAAAAGAGAGAAATATTCAAGTGTGGACGAACAAATAGTACCATTTACCGGAAGACTTATCCTTGAGGGATTAAAATTTTTCTTTTGTGTGGTGCTAGTGGTATAGCCTATGATTTTATAATATACCAAGGCTCTACAACTGAAATACCAAAAGATATGTTAGCAAAATTTGGCTTAGGTGCTTCAGTTGTATTATACTTAAGTAAATGTGTTTCTTCACTTTAATAATTACTTTTCCACTTACGCTCTGTTTGAAGAGCTGAAAATAAAATATGTTAATGCAGCTGGAACTGTGAGAATCGACAGATTTCACAAACCCCCTTTCACCCCTGATAAGGATTTTCGCAAAAAACCTAGATGATTTAGTGAAGAAGTTGTTAATGACGAAGGAACGGTGGTATTGTGTAAGTGGTAGGATAATAAAAAGGTTTTCATTGCGTCCAATTTTATGGGGAAAGGACAGGAAAATGAGGTACAGCGATGGGACAAGAAAAACAAAACATTTGTGAAAATAAATAGACCCGAAGTTATAAAAATTTATAACAAGTGTATGGGAGGAGTCGATAAATTAAACCAATTATTATTGTATCACAGAATTTTTATTAAATCTAAAAAATGGACGCTACGGATGATATTCCATGCATTTGATTTTGCATGTATAAATAGCTGGTTTGAGTATACAAGAAAATGTGGACAACAGGGACCCCCAAGAAAAACATTCTAGACAATTGAATAGATGAGGCTTTTACTTAATGAAGATCCATACTGAACTATGAAATAAAACAATATAATTTGTTTAAATCTTCATTTATTTGAACTAATGTTCAATTTAAACTTGTTGACGCGTTTCACTAACACAGTAGCTTTGTCAAAACGAATGAAGGTAAAATATAAAAATGCCTTAATATATACAGTGCTAAATACACAATTCTATTTACTAAGGTTAACAATGGTATTGAAAGAAATTACCTCGAAATTCATTCACTACAAATATTCCTAAGCTATCTTCTAGGTAAAGAGGTTCAATAAAGGAGATTGATTGATATCTATTTGGTCGTTGAGGAGATTACCTGAATATTTATTTTTGTTAATCTCTAATAAATTTAAACTAAAGGATTTACCGACTACATGGAGAATTTCAAAATTTGGGTCGAAAATGCATTGGTTTTCTAAGAAATGATTTGAATAGTTAGAATCCAATTTTTTTGTTGCCTTAGCTACGTTTGTGTTCCGAAATTCTAGTTTTAAAATTTCTGAAAGTTTTATCACAGTTGTCACTACCACATTTTAATTTATAAACTCCTGATTTGTTTATTTTGAAGATTTAGATTTATTATTTTTATTGAATTTGGACAAATTGTAATCAGTTTTAAAGGAAATATTCATGTCTAAAGTTTCTAAAATAGATTTAATTTTTAAGGATGGTGTTCCAAAGTATGTTAAGCTTTTAAATTGTCTATTATTTTTATCTGAAGAGAATACTTGTTCTAAAGTCTGTTTTCTTATCTTTTTATATATGATATTGTTCATTAAATTTAGATCGTAATTATTATTAACTGCTATTTGTTTTATGATATTTAATTCTTTGTTATAATTATTAATATTTAATGGGACTGTTAAGAGTCTGTGTATCATACTATTGAAAGCTGCTAGTTTATGAGTGAATGGGTGGACCGAACTATTATGAATTGTAATATCTGTATGTGATGGTTTATGAAATATAGACAAACCATGTTTATTATTTATATTTGAAATTGTAAGGTCTAGAAAGTTTATAGACTTATTTTGTTCAAGTTGTACGGTAGATTTGATATTATTGTGAATCAAGTTTATGTAAGTAATGAAGCTCTCTAATTGTCTATTTGTACCGATGAAGCTAGCTAAAATGTCGTCCACATATCTGTGCCAGTATATAAATTTTTTACTAAGGGGGTGTTCATGAATTATTTTTTCTATATTATCCATGAAAATTTCTGCTAGTAAGGGGCTGAGGGGGTTGCCCATAATCAAACCATCTTTACTGCTATAAACCTCTCTATTGAAATGAAAATAATTTTGATTCATACACACTTTTAATAAAGTAATGATATCAGAGTGAATTATAGGATTAACATTATTGTATGTGAGCAAGTTATCAACAAGAGTTATAGTTTCTTCAGGAGGTGTACTAGGGAATAGATTTGTTACATCGAACGATATGAATTTAGAATTATGGGGTAGTATTATACCTTGAATATTATTAATTAATTCCGTTGAGTTATTAACTGAAAATCGAGGTATGAATGAGCAATATTTAGAGATGCCATCCATGAGAATCTTTGGAATTGTGAATGAAGGTGCTGTGAAATAAGAAACAACTGGCCTGATTGGGTACCCCTCCTTATGGAGTTTAATTAATGAATAAAGTTCAGGGTGTTGCGGATTGGGTAAAAATAATTTATATTTTTCTTTATAGTTAATTATTGATTTACCGTTATCTACTGCTAATTTTATTTCTTCCTGAAATTTATTAGTTGGGTCTTTTTCAAGGGTCTCAAAACTGCTCACCTGAATAAAATTGTCGGTTTTTAATATATAATCTTCTTTAGGTAATTCTATTACCGTATTTCCTTTATCTGCTTTTGTGAAGTCTTATTTTCAATACCATTGTTAACCTTAGTAAATAGAATTCTGTATTTAGCACTGTATACAGGGTGTCCCGGGACCAATGGGAAAAAACTCAGGAGCGTATAATTTGAGCCAAAATAATGTTAGTACTTCATATAAACTTTTTCTATGCAGGCCCTCGTTTTCGAGTTATAGGCCTTCAAAGATTTAATATAGAATTTTGTTTTTATTCCTATTTTTTGTACTAGTTATTTGTAACTTTAACAAATTTACGGCAAAGCTAAAGTGTACGTGTATGTTTATTTTGATAAGGTGAACATATTTACAGTAGTGCCTTGAAGACAGGGACGGACTACTCGCAATGGTTAGTGATCCAAAAATTTTGCAGGGATGGCACACCCGGTATGAAACTATCGAAATTGACTCCTCCACACGTTAAGCTAACGAAAAGGCTCTCCTGTTGGATTTCGATAAAATAAGCCGTTTGGCTAATATTTACAGTTTTATTAATGCACTACGTACAAATTTACCTAACTAACTTATTAATACGATGTCCAAGATTTACCTACAGTATTACAAAAAAATAATTTGGTCATAGCAGATGATAAAAACATTAAGAACTTATTTAATGGGAATTAAATATCTACGCAAACAACGTAATAACAACGTAATTAGTCGCTTTTAATCAAAATTACGAACACAACGTTTTCAAACCATTAAGAAAACCTCAAAAAACACAAGTTATAAAACATTAGACTAAAACTAATTCCGGAACAACAACAAAAACTAACGTTATTCTAATAAATGTTCAATCTGAGTTCCTCCCACTTCCACGCACAGTCTACAAAGGTTGTTTCTTTGCACTTGAAAAAGCAATCCCACATTATTTCTAATAACGTTGCAGTGTAACACAATTCAGTCTATTAAATCTTGCCTTGTTTGCACAGGTGTTGCATAAACCCTAGAGAAAGAAATCCTTAGGATTAACGTCTCCTGATCGCGGTGGCCATTGAAAAGGGCCTCCACGACCAATCCATCTATTAGGAAACCTTGTGTGTAAATGCTGTCGTACATCTTAACTGAAATTAGAAGGGGCCCCATCATGCATGAACCATAAATCCCTATCAAATGATTGCCAACTATTTCTGTCCAAACAATAATAATGAATCTATGCTGGCTCTTAGTTTGTATAATGCCATGTGGATTCACATCATCACATAAATGCATATTATGAGAATTTATGACTCCATCTCTGGTGAAACCGGATTCGTTCGTAAAGAGAACGTTACTAATAAATGTATTCTCTGCTTTTTGTTGTCACAGAAACCACTGGCTATACTCAAGTCGTGCAGGATAATCAGCCACTGTTATACTGTGTACTTTTTTCATGTGGAAATGATATAACAGCTGTTTTTTTAGGACGCGATGAACAACTGATTTCGAGACGTTATGCTCTCTTGATAAATCTCGTAAACTCGTTGATGGTTCATTATCAACTGCATTTAACAAGTCTTGTTCAACTGCCACAGTATGTACGCTTTGTACTGGACCTTCTCCACCTTTTGTTGGCAAAAAACTTCCTAGAATTTAAAATTTTGTTTTGTTTACATGGAAAATTACATTTACTTATTCATACCTGTTTCTCGTAACCTGAGATCAATGCGCTCAAACATTCGTCTGTCTGGCAATGCTCTGTTTGCAAAATGTTCTGCATAAAGCCTTCTGGCCTTCAAACAATATATATAAGCCAGTCCATACATTAAATGCATATCTGCGTACTCAATGAAAGTGAATTCTGCCATTGTAACTGCTAAATTAAGGACTTATTGACAAGTACTGACTACGAACTATTCTACACAACGTTTGACAACTAATCCCATGGTTACTTGATAAACGGTAAAAACACTTTTAAAACGTTTTTACCAACTTTCGAATTAATAAGTCGTTAATGTTTTTTATCGTCTGCTATCGTTAAATTATTTTTTTGTAGTACTGTAGGTAAGTAAATCTTGGACATCGTATTAATAAGTTAGTTAGGTAAATGTGTACGTAGTGCATTAATAAAACTGTAAATATTAGCCAAACGGCTTATTTTATCGAATTCCAACAGGAGCTCCTTTTCATTAGCTTAATGTGTGGGGAAGTGAATTTCAATAATTTCATACAGGGTGTGCCATCCCTGCAAAATTTTTGGATCACTAACCATTGGGAGTAGTCCGTCCCTGGCTTCAAGGCACTACTGTAAATCTGTTTACCTTACCAAAATAAACATACACGTACGTTACAGCTTTGCCGTAAATTTTATGAAGATCAAATAACTAGTACAAAAAATAAAAATAGAAACCAAATTCAAAATTAAAACTTTGGAGGCCTATAACTCGAAAACGAGAGCCTGCATAGACAAAGTTTATATGAAGTACTAACATTATTTTGGCTCAGATTATACGCTCCTGACTTTTTTCCCATTAGTACCGGGACACCCTGTATATTAAGACATTTTTATATTTCACCTTCATTCGTTTTGGCAAAGCTACTGTGTTAGTGGAACGCGTCAACAAGTTTAAATTGAACATTAGTTCAAATAAATGAAGATTTAAACAAATTACATTGTTTTATTTCATAGTTCAACATTCTAGACCTTTTGCATTTTAAACTTAGGATTTCCGAGGCTCTTATTTTCATGAGTAAGACAGTAAATGTTACTAAAGAACCTGGTCGTCCCAGGAGTGGATCTTCCTCACCACGATTGGTAGTCACTAAGAAAAAAATTAAGGAACCAAGACCTCTGGGGGAAGGTCAAACTGATAATTATGGACATTTTACAGAATACGATGAGAAAAAAGAAGCAACGAGGTGTAAAAAACCTAACTGTAAGGGTAAAACTCACGTATTCTGCAAAAAGTGTAATGTGCCTTGTAAAAGGAAGAAATTGTTCCAAAACGTTTCACTGTAACTGATATGTTGTAAACTAATATTTTGATTTACTTTCTATTTTGTAATAAACTGCTTTTGTAATGAATACGTATTATCATTTAGTCCGGTTGTCCATTGTAATGGACATACCATCAAAATCTAAAACAGGTAACTTTTTTTAATTAAAACGTGTTTACTGTCTTGAAAACATGCTCTTGAGTCTTCTTACACTTGAAAATAATTTTTTTTTCGACAACGAAAAATTCGGGTCTGAAAGGGTTAATATTCTCATTCAATTTAATTTTAATCAAATTCGCTTCATTTATTCAATTCATTGGACATTATCTAATGGGCATCTCTCAAAATGTTCACAATTGGCAAGTAGATTCTTATCATTTTCCAATTCTCATGGAAATCTTAACGTTGATCAAAATCCGCATAAGTAAGAGATCCCAGACAAGTCAGGGTCATTAAGTTATGCATTGTTTCCAAGATTAGATGGAGATAAAATGATAAAACTAATAAATAAATTACATCCTGAGCTCCAATTGAAAAATTCATTTAATCGAATGAACTATCCATTACAAGTAAAAAGAGGAACAAACATGCGTTACTATAAAGGATTATCGATTTTACCGAGAGTGACAATAGTGGTGGTACGTAAAATAGACATACACACGAAACCACAACAGACTCATGAGCAAGTACAGCTCTATTGTTAGAATGGGATTATATTATGTCCTGTTTGCAACGTTCTGCAAACGCTGTATGATTATTGACAATAATGTGACTGATTTCATTTGCATAGTCATTGATTTGGCTCAAAATATTCCTGTATCTCGATGTAAATTGAATACACACATGTCGGATAGATTTACATATTTATATACGGGTACGTTATGAATTTCCACTGTAAGGATTGTAGATATATACAGGGTGTTCTGATATTCGACCGACAACGCATTATACAGGTAATAGTCCTTGAAAAATGATAAAAATTGGGGTAGGAACATAGACCGCTTATATGCTTAGTTAATGATATACAGCATGCTGAAGTTGGAAAAATAAAATAATATTCTCGTAAAATCTCTTAAGCAGTTCGAAGTTGTTATTTCAAATGTTGTACCTAGATGTCTTATTAAAGATGCAAAAGTTTATGCAAATTTAGTCTTCAAATACTTTATCCAGTAGCGTACTGTAAGTGGGAGCGATACCTTCGACCCCCCTTTCAATTACGACACTGACTAAATAATTTTTTTCAAATTTTATTTAAATCTACGTTCAATTATGTCACAAAAACTTATTTACTTTCTTCTTCTTCACGTAGCGCTACAACCCTGGGTGGGTCTTGGCTGACTGTACAACTTTTTTCCAATTTGTTCGGTCTTCCATCAACCTAGGGTCAAATGGAATGTTCATTTTCCGGACATCTGCTTGGATGTTATCTCTCCATCGCATTCTGGGACGTCCGAGTGGTACTTTTGTCTGTGGGAATCTCCTCCCATACCAGTTTTACAAGTCTTTCGTTATGCAGTCTGTGCACGTGGCCTGCCCATCTTAGTCGCTGAGATTTAATTTATTGGACAATATCGGCGTCGTTGTAGAGTGCTTTTAATTCGATATTGGTTCTGATCTGATACTGGTTTGTGGTGATGTCATGGTGAGGTCCGAAAATTTTTCTAAGTATTTTTCGTTCAAAGCGTCTGAGTTTTTTTTCGTTTGCTTTGGTCATGGTCTACGTTTCGCATCCGTATGTTATTACAGGTCTGACGATGGATTTATAGATTTTGATCTTTGAACTTCTTGTGAGATTTTTTGATTTTATGAGCTTATTCAGTGCAAATAGACAGCGGTTTGCAGATTGGATTCTGTCTTCTATTTCTTCGGTAACATCTTTGTCCGCTGTGATTACGGCCCCCAGATACTTAAAACGTTGTACTCTTTCGAAATTAAGGGTGTTGATCGTCACATTTTGTCCTATTCTGTCTCTTCGTGTCGTTCTATTTATACACATATATTTCGTATTATCTTCAATATTCTTCAGCCCCACTTCACTTGTTGCTCATTCCACCTTGTTGAAAATGTCTTTCGTGGATGGGATGGAGTCTCCAACGAGATCTACGTCATCTGCATATGCGAGTAACAGCTTGGGACCTTGAACCGATAGCAATTCTGTTTTTATTTCGGCCGACCTCATGGCTTTCTCTAATACAAGGTTAAAAAGTAGTGGAGATAACGCATCACCCTGTTTAAGTCCACTGTTGATTTCAAAGCTGCCAGACAGTTTATTATTTACACGTACTTTAGATATTCCACCCTCCATACAGACTTTGGTCATCCGAATGAGTTTCTTTGGTATTGAGAACTCCGCCATGGCAATCCATACTTGGCTTCTTTCTACGCTATCATGTGCCTGTCGAAAGTCTATGAAAAGATTGTGTATGGGTCTGTTATACTCCCATCCCTTTTCTAGGAGTTGTCTCAGCGTGAATAGTTGATCTGTTTGCCCTAAACTCGGCTTGATATTCACCTAGGACATTTTCAGCATAAGGGATTAGTCTACTAAGAATGATGTTTGAGAGGGTTTTATATGCCGTGTTTAGGAGTGAGATTCCTCTATAATTCGCGCATCTTGTTTTGTCCCCTCTTTTGTGGATGGGCACTATTATGTTTTCCTTCCATCGTGCTGGTATCCTTTCTTCTAACCATATGTGCGTTATTAGCTGGTGGATTTGGCGATGTAGTGCGTCTCCCCCATATTTCAGAAGTTCTGCTGGTATCTCGTCCGTACCCGGCGCTTTGTGATTTTTCAGCTTATTTAAGGCCTTTAGGGTTTCTTCGAAGGAGGGATTTTTGACGGGCATGTCCGCTGTGATATAGATCTCTTCTTTGTGCTGTTATTCCTGTATGATGTTTAGAAGGTCTCTAAAATACTTTTTCCATTCTTCAGTGATTTCTTTACCGTCGATTATCATGCGGCCTTGGTTGTCTCTCAGTGTATGGATGGAATTGGTTCTATGTCCTCTTTTCTCAGAGGAAATTGCTTTATAGAATTCTCTGGAGCCTGGTTTGGGCCGGTCTCTCTCCATAGTTTCATATTTTTGTTGTTCGTAGTTTCTTTTCTTTGTGCGTATTATTTTTCTTGTTTCTTTTCGGCAGTCGTCATATTCCTTTTTACTTTGGTCTGTTTGCAGTTTTATCCAAGTCTTTCTTACTGTTTGTCTTTTTTCCAGTTGTTTCCGACATTCCTCGTCATACCATGTTTTTGCCCTCTTCTGCTTACTCCTTCCAAAGATCTTGTCAGCTGTCTTGGTTATTATTTCGGCAGTCGCTTCCCATAGCTGTTCTATATCATTGTCTTCTCTTTCAGAGTTCAAGGTTTGTTCAAGTTGTTCTCTATAGTTTTGTTGTTTCTCTGCATTGTGTATTTCGTCCATGTTCCATTGTGGGTTTATTGTTGTTTTATTGTATTTGTGGCTAGATATTCTGGATTTAACTTTTGCTCTGACTAAGTAATGATCTGTGTCTCCGTCTATTCCTCTCAGGCTTCTCACATCTATAATATTGTTACCATGACGGGCATCTACAATGATGTGGTCAATTTGGTTGCGCGTAATATGGTCGTTTGAGACCCAGGTTTGCTTATGGATGTCTTTATGCGGAAACATGGTTGACTTTATTAGCATATTATTAGCTGCTGCAGTTTCTGTGAGTCTTAAGCCATTGTCGTTGGATATATTGTGTAGGCTGTGTTTACCTATTGTGGGGTATAGGCTAGGCTCTTTGCCTATTTTAGCATTAAAGTCCCCGCAGAGTATGCGCATATCAAAATTACAGCCGACATCTTACTAATGAAAAATAACATTGCGGCTGACGTGGAAAATAAAATTTCGTGACTTGAATTGGATATTGAGGATAAGATTACAACGATGGACGAAAAAATCAAGGAGAGAAAGATAACAGATTCAAGAACACGAGACACGCCAGCAGAAGAGAAGAAGACAGAACAAATAAATCCTTGCAAGCTAGAAATATTTCCCAAGGTGGAAGATAATTGCAGTTTTGCCCGAGTCAAGGCTCCAACATTCAACGGAAAGACATCGTGGACCAATTATGTGAAACAGATTGAAGCAGCCGCTAGAGTGAATAATTGGTACGACAGGGAGAAGGCAGTAAAATTAACCATTGCGCTTCGATGTACTTCAGACGATACCTCTGGAAGAAACAGATGATTTCGAGTAGCTGAAGAAAAGGTTGAACATAAAATATGGTCAAGAACATCTAGAACATTTATACCAATCCCAGCTGAAAAACCGAAGGCAGAAACGTGATGAAACCCTTCAAGAGCATGAAGTGGATATTGCCCGATTAGTTCGATTGGCTTATCCATCAGCACAAGAGAACATGATGGAATGTCTGAGCATCCAGGCCTTTATTGATTGCTTACGTTAACCCTATATGCAGAGGATGCTTCGCTTAGCCCATCCCAAAGCATTAGTTGACACATCGGGTTGTAACAAAGCTAGGACCATCTGAGAGGAAGGCGACGAGGACGCATTTGACCAGATCGTCAATTTGATGAAAAAGTATGATGGATAAGAAGTCGAGAAAGATCCGATGCTGCAATTGTTGCGAGCTGGGGCATGTAGGAAGTTCGTGTAAGCATCCCGGGACTCCTACAAACAAAGAATCCCAGTCACAGGAAAACTAGGACGGGTCGTCTACGAGGGGACTGCACCGACCCATGATTGTTTTAAAGACCCTATCATACTGATAGCTTCTCTCAGATATCGCAGCATTTATATGTAGATGGCGAAGTGAGTGGCAAGAGATATACTGTGCTGGTAGACACTGGAACAACTAGAACATTATACGACCAGAGATAATAAACTCCAAGAACAAGCTTTTACCAACGAGACTGCGACTGCGGACCGCCACAGGTGAGAGTGTCAGCGTTCACGAGAAGACACAAATCCAATTGGAAATTGGCGCAGAAAAGTCCACGCATACTGTAATCGTACCTGACATTGGAGAAGACGTGATTCTAGGAATGGACGTAATGAATCTACATGGGCTTTAGAACAATTAAAGTGGTTTCTGAGGATGTATTCATTCATCTATATGAAGGCAGCATGGTGTTAGCAGATGTACAGGATGATACCGTTCTACCTACAGTATCTTCAGTACCTCAGCTACTCTCGTTCTCGGAATAACTAGCTGTCTCCTCATTTCGTAACCATCATCGTTTTCAAATACTCTTTTCAACAGCCCTTCTTCCAGAACGAGGGAGTCCCACTGAGACCAATATGCCTTGAGTGTCGGTTAAAATCTTGACACTTCTTGTCATGTAAGTCATCCTGATGGGTGACCATTCTTCGTTGACTTCAGTAGTTCTTGATACTACACCTTCTTTAGATTCCGCCTTGTTGCAGTGGGAGCAGTCTGTTGAGCATGGCCGTCTGGACAGGGAGCTGGCGGCATTTCGGTAACTCACGCCAGCTCGATGGTCGATGTTGAAATCGTACTCTTGAAGTCGTTCAATCCATCTAGCGATCTAGCCTTCGGGAATCTTGATCTGCATTAACCACTTGAGTGCTGCATAATCAGTCTGGATTGAGAACTTCCTACCATAGAGATACTGGTAAAAGTGTTCCATGGACTTCACTACTGCCAAAAGTTCTCTTCTTGTGACGCAGTAGTTTCGTTCTGGTTTGGAGAGGACTTTACTGAAATATCCCAGCACTCTTTCTTGCCCTCCTTGAATCTGTGAGAGCACTCCACCAATTCCTACGTCGCTTGCGTCAGTGTCAAGAATAAAGTCTCCCTCTGGTAATGGATATCCTAATATCGGCGCCTTAATTAAATGCCTCTTCAAGGATTCAAAAGCCGTTGAATGTCTTCGTCCCATTGGCACGCAATTGTTTCTTCAGTGAGTCGAGTAAGGGGCTTGGAAATATCTCCAAACTTCCTGATAAATCTTCTATAGTATGTGCAAAGTCCAAGAAAGCGCCTAATTTGGTGTTTGTCATTTTGTTGCGGCCATTGCTGAATGGAAGCAATTTTCTCTGGATTCACCGTCACTCCTTTATTGCTCACTATATGACCAAGATAATTGACTCGGTTTTGGAATAGCTGACATTTCTTCGGGTTTAATATGAGCTGGGCAGTTGGGAGTCGTTTGAATACATTTTCCACATTCTTCAGGTGTTCGTCAAATGTCTTCCCCAGTACTACGATGTCGTCCAAATAGACCAGGCATGTTATCGAAGACAACCCCCTCAAGGCATTTTCCATGAGTCTTTCAAATGTTGCGGGCGCATTACAGGCTCGAATGGCATGACGTTGAATTGCCATTATCCAGATCTGGTGGTAAAAGCAGTTTTCTCTTTGTCTCCTGGATCCATTTTTACTTGCCAATATCCAGACTTCAGGTCCAAGGTGGCAAACAGCTTGCTGCCGGCCAAAATATCCAACGTGTCGTCGATTCGAGGCAGAATATAGCTGTCTTTCTTCGTCACGTTGTTTAGCTAGCAATAACCCACGCAGAATCTCGTAGTTCCATCCTTTTCCTTTACGAGCCCTACTGGAGACACCCATGGACTAGTAGATGGTTCTACTACTTTTTCTTTTGCTATCTCTTGAATTATTCTTTCAGCTTCCTCTCTTTTCGCTCGTGGTAGTCTTAGAGCTGATTGTCTAATTGGCTTGGCATTACCAGTATAGATTTTGTGTTTGACGACTGATGTTCTACTATTCTTCTTTCTTTTTGGTACTAATAGGTCTCGATACTGCAAGAGAAATCCTCCCATTTTACTTTTTTCAGCTTGATTTAAGGATTCAACAGCTGCTGATAACATTTGTCCAAATCTGGCATTGGAATTATCAGTTGCAGTTATTTGGCGAACTATAGATGTCACTGGTACGCAGGATCCAATCCTGGTCTCTTTCTTGATGGTAATGTGGTAATCGTTCACGTTTATCACACGTACTGGGGTCTCCTTCGCCGACGTAACCAATCCTTTTCCAATTAGTACTCCTTTTCCAACCTCTTCGTCGTGGTTCCTTGGCTCAATGATAACCGGTGTACCTTCCTTCATGATTCCCTGTAGCCGCGCTACTATCATGGTGTGACTGACACCATGAACGCGAGCTATTTGAATAGCTGGAGTAACAGGATTTTCTTCAACTTCCAACAATATTCTCAACTGGGCTTCTTACTCGACTTTTAAAAGGTTTTGCCGAGGAGCATTTCTTACGTGGCCCAACTCCAGATATCGAGTTTCAATTTTGTTAATCGTTCTTCGATTAATTGAAGGTAATTCTGGATGAACTTCAGTAAACAAACGAGCGACTTCAGCTTGTGTTCGACTTCTGTCCCCATATCCTATCATCCTTAAAATTTCGATACGATGCGTCTCGGTTAAATGGGGCATTTTCTTATTTTTCGTTTTTAATTTACACGTTGAAATGCAAACAAGTACTAACAAATCAATCGCATTCAATTCAAATTCAAGTAAGAAAAAATGTACCTATGCATTAAAGTTATTCAAGTGAATCTTTCTTCATTTTATTTTTTCTGACACATTGCTTATAAAAAGTAACAATAAAATGGAATTGTATTTGCAATTGAAAAAGCTCTCAAATAAAAAATTAATCCACTTACCCTTCCATTTAATAAAAATTTGGGGGTGTCTGCAACCCCCCAGATAATTAAAATGATAAAAAAATCTCTTTGTAATATGCCCCATTGAAAATAAAAATTGACGTGTTTCAGGAATTTTGCTATAAAAATTTATTTATCAAGTTACATAATTTGTTCCAGTAGACGTCCCACTCTGTATAGTGTATAGTATGAGTGCAACGATACTAAACTTCAGGGTGTATCAGCGATGGCAAGAGTGTATTTATGTATAAAAGTGCTAACATAGAAATTATCCACTTGCTTTTCTAATTAACGAGTGGATTTTTACTAAACATATACATCGCTTGCAAATTGAATTATTTGTACAAATGTAACTCGATCCCTTTGAACTTATTGGGTGAGGAAAAATCGACCTGAGGTAACAAAAGTAAATATAGCTGGGACAATTAACGGCTCAAACATTAATTAGTGAATGTCGGGAGATTTCATGGAAGTTGGTCAGCTATATCAGTATTAATCCGTTTAAGGTGAACGCACACATATGCCGCCATATTGCCGGGAGCACAAAATGTTCGCCTAAACGTTGGATCAGCAACCAATAAGTGGATTAAATAACGCTAATTCTATGGGTCGTCCGTAGAGAAACCCATTAGGTACTTTGTCAATTTGGGGAATTTGTACGGGCAAATATTTTGATTGATTCCACATCTTTTTGAAATTCATTTCCGTACTTGATAATTCGATAAATTAACAACTACTTCTGTCGAATTCTATACAAATATATTTTTATTTCATATTATCGTTCCTTCAAAATCAATAAGTGTCTGAAGGAAATAACAGGATTATTCACTGTACAAGATGACTAGGAAGTAGGCATGAGAAACTATTTTATATTTAATATTTTCTAAGAACTAGATATTTTACATGTTTTGGTACGGCAGCCATGTGTCGGCTGTTAATTAAAGTTAGACTTATCAATTTCACTTGAAGCTATGCAACCTTCTAGGCTACAAGAGCATTTACATCAAATGCATCCTGATAAGAAGAACAAAGATATATTCTATTTTCAAGAACTCGAAAAACAAAATTTAAAACAGCCAACTATATCAAACCTTTTTGCATCGTCTTCTAAACGAGACGATGATGCCACACACCATTGGCGAGGAATTAATTTTTCCGGCAGTCGAAGAGATATTAAAAACTGTTCTCTATCATAAGACACCATTTGATATCATTAAAAAAATTCCTCTCAGTAATAATTCAGTGCAAGAAATGGCAAATGACAAATGACGTTGAAATATCATTATGCGATTACCTAAAGACTTGCAAATTTCCCATTCAACTCGATGAATCAACTCTACCAAGTAACGAAGCTCCACTCTTATCATACGTACGATTTATAAAAGAAGAAAAAATTCATCAAGAGTTATTATTTGCTAGGAATTTGGAATCTGATAGAAAGAGACATTCTATACTTAATATCATGCAAGAATTTCTTCAAGAGAAAGAAATTCCTATTAGCAATATTTTGTCTGATGCTACTGATAGTGCTCCAGCAATGACCGGGCGTCATAAGGGTTTTATAGCTCATTTGAGAAAAGCAGTGCCAAATGTACTTGCTGTACATTGTATTATTCACCGTCAGCATTTGGTTGCAAAAAAAATAAATGAACGTCTGCATGCGTCCCTCAATAACGTTATTAAAGCAATCAATATAATTAGAAGCAATTCATTGAATGACCGTTTGTTTCATAAGCTTTGCAATGAAAATGATGAAGACTACAATCGCTTGCTGCTGCACACAGAAGTACGTTGGCTCTCTAAACGTGTTTGTCTGAATCGTTTTTTCAATCTATTTGACTCAGTGTTGGAATTTCTTGAAGAAAACGAACAATTGCGCGAAAACCTGATTACGTCAAAAAATGACATCGCTCATTTGACGGACCTGTTTAAAGTATTTAATCAAGTCAATCTACAATTGCAAGGTGATGATTTAAATTTGATTAAAACTAAAAACGTCATAGCTGCTTTTGCAGGAAAACTTCTTATATTCAAAAGAAATCTTGGTAGAGGTGAGTACAACCATTTTCCCACATTATCATCAGTGTCTGCAAAACCAGAAGATTTACTTACTTACTGCCACCACTTGGAAGTTTTTCATGTTGATTTTACAGAGCGTTTCCAAGATATTTTAAACATGGAAATACCAAGTTGGGTTATAGATCCTTTCGCAAACACAGATACTGAAGGCTCATCAAATTTGGAAGAGGAGCTATTAGAACTCACAACTAACGAAGAACTGAAAGTAAAATTCAAACGTGGATATCAAGAGTTCTGGCTTCAAAAACCAATACCAGTTCTCGATCCTGGATTGTGATATTTGATGCTGTTGCACAATGGATTACGTATATAATTTACCTCACACCAAAACTATTTATGGCTTGCGACAAGAATAGAAACGTTGAATTATAGGCAAGGTTACACCCTCTATTCTGTTAAAATGACAAAACTTATCTCTATTGTCAATGGCCAACTTGACCGACGTCGAGATTTGAAAAGAAGAAAGTTATTTAGATCTTAATTACAAACAGTCTGTTCATCTTATGATCAAAAGACGAATTCTCAAGTAAAACTTCTAGTAGTGAAGTATATCTCATCCGATAAAGCAGTGGTGAAAACATCTTGTCCGAAATGGACGCATTTTACAGTGTAACAAGTATCTTAACAACTCAGTGGATATCTCAGATCAGAATAAAACTCTTAACCAATGATCTGTAAACTAAACTTGATAATAAACAGGGAAAATTACGATTTCACCAAAACTAAAACTGTGTCTATCGTGTTACAACGCGAAATACAACAGTGCTAACTAGAAGTATTTTAGTTCAATAATAATCGGAGTGAAATACATATTTATCACACAAGGATCTAATATCTGTGAACAACTGCAATTTAATTATCTAACTGTTAAATTGCCGAATCATTTGTTTTAACTACCTTAATATCTGTTTTTTGCAAGATTTGATTTACGGTTGTTAATATTGTCGTAATTAAGTGTTTTTAATTAAAGGTTTCTTAAAATTACGACTGCTCCTAACTAAATCGAAGAAAAACAACAAAAAAAACTTTTGGTGAATCGGTGAACGACAAACATAAGATGATCACTCCACTAATCTAGTTCATCTACAATCTAACCTCTAAGGGCCACAGCGTATTAATATCGTCCCCTTACAATCCCGATTTCTATCCAATTGAATTGATATAGGCAGCAATGAAAGGATATGATGGTAAGAAAAATGTAACGCTGTCTTTCCAAAATGTCACATCTTACTCTGATTAATTATTTAAGCAATTCACTGTTGAAGAGTGGAAAAAGCCGTATGATCGCGCGAAACGTTTTGAGCAATAATTTATAGAAAGCAAACCAATGATTGACATTATTGTTGAAGAGTTGATTATACATTTAAATAGTGATTCTGATACAAATGTACAACCAAGTATGACAAATAATGACGCTGTACCTAACAGTAAAGATAGATGTGAACAGACGATCATGGAGGAAGATGGTGCTGTAGCTGGTTGTAGTAAACTGCCTAAGCTAAATACAGTAAAAAAAACCAAACGTCCAAAAATAATGAAACGTTTTGAAGAGATTGCAGATACGTCGGATTCTGAATCTAACGTAAGTTATAGAGATGATTCAGATACAGAACAACTTTGCATAGGAGACTTCGTAATTGTATCGTTCACAGTTTTCCAGGGAAGTTCGATGGCTATTTAAGGGGTAATAACTGTTATGGTTGGGTGCTTGTGATGGTACTGGGTGAAAGAAGTATGTAGCAATGGCCCGAAGAAGTCGTGAGAAAATCCTACCACTTGGCTGATATTGATCGCACGCAGGCATTTGAACTTGGCCAGAATCAATATTTCTTTCCAGATCTCTGGAAAAAAATTTTTCACGTTGTAAACAGTTCTATTATTCTTTGTTGTTCATTTTTCGTTAAAAATCGATGTTGTTTAGGATGCTATGTTGATTTTTGTATTTTTTTAGTTATTTTTTTATGTTTAAAATTTTAATAAACAATTAAGATTGTGGATTACGTGTTTTGGAAAAATGCTGTAGGGTTACTTTAGCTCAGACAATAATAAACATAGCGAATACATGTGAAATGCTGTGTGGGACAAAGTCACCCGAAACTGGTGGGTAACTTTGCACACCTTAGTTTTATTTATTTTTAATTAAAATAATTACCATTTCATATTTTTATATATTGTTTGTAAAAAAATAGCTAGACTCAGAAACCTGTAAAAAAATAAAGGTATTTTCACTTATTGAAAATACCAATATCCGTATTAAAACTTCAGAAGTGAGTCACAGTCACCCGAAATTACGGTAATAACATTTAGAATTGCAACGAAATATGCCTGGTTACCTAAACAATAGTTCCTAGTTTATTTCACCGGCAGTACTTTCCCAAAGTTGTGAGGTATTGTTATCAGTTACACAGCTGAGTTATCTGTTTATGTTCTGCGCAGTTCAATCTGTTCATCTTCTGCGCATTTTAGGGGTCTTCCTTCGTTTGCTAAGCTGTAGTTCTTAGTATTAAAACCAAAAGATAGAATATTCGTTCTAAACACATCAATAATATATTTCAGTCATAACAATAAGTTTTTTTTATGAATCCCACTTGAAATCTCTTTCAAAAGAATGTTTTAATGATATACATTTTACTACTTTTTCAGTATTATCAAATACAAAACCATTTTTGAACAATAACAAACGCGATAAGCATTTATTTTACTTAATATGGGGAAGGAATAACGTTAAAATATAATTTTCGTAGTAAATTCTCTTATCAAAAGGATTCCAACAGCATCTACGAAGTACTTTGTTTAATGTTATCATACCTTCAAAGATACCCTGATTATATTTTTCCGATAACGAAGTCTAAGAATGAATAACTTTCAAATTGGGTATTTCGTTTCTCAAAGGCTGGTCTCGCGTTATTTCTCCTTTGAGAATAACTTTGCTTTGAGAAATATTTTAATGATTCTAATATTAATTATGCAACAGATTTGAAATAGAATTGCCAAGTTTCTCTTATGGTGACTATCCTCACTAAACATTGTTAATAGATACATTTCCAGAAATTTTGGAACCTGAGTTTTTTTTCAAATAATATATGGTATGCACAATTTGTTCAACGAATGAATTAAATCAGGCCCTATCATGTAATCGTATTTGATACAAATCAATGAACGATTACACTGGTAGAGAAATTTTTTTTTGCTGTAACATGAAGCTGATTAGCATATTATAGTAGAATGAATCTATCTAAATACGAAAATAGCCAGAAAAAAAACTGTTAAACGTAATAGTCCGGGAGTTAACGACAGATTACAATACACCATTTCCGCATGCTTCATTTTTTTGTATGAGTTATCTGTGTAATATACAATAGTGATATGAACCTCCGCCAGCGCACCCCCACGACAGGGGGTTACAGGAGGGTTACAATTACAGCTGAAAATAAAAAAAAAATTATAGCCGCATACGCGAAACTTATTGTACTTATCAAATGAAACATAAGAAGCTTAGAAAATATCGTCTGTCGCCTAAATTCGACAACCAACATCGTCTGCCACCCACATAAGTAAGCGCAAATTTGATATAGAAAAAATGTATGCCCGCAAGGATGAAATTAATAAAAATGCTTCTTTTTATAGTAACAAACACAAAAATTATAGTCTGCCACAAATAAGATACAACGAAGGTCGTCTACCAAGCCTATGAAGTTGCGCTCGGCATGCACCGCGCGAGCATCGCGGCGACGACGCTGCATCTTTATCGGCTTGAAAGACGATCGTCGTTTGTTCTAAATTGTTGAACGACTCTCATGAAGTTGTTTTTTATGCTATAAATTTAACAAGTGAAATAATTTAAACTCTAGTTTTAATCTTTTCCATGATAATTTAAACTTAAATATAATGATGAAATTCGCAAAAATCTTTTTTCGGTGCGGCGATTTTTAGAACCGTAGCAGTGTCCTCGCAAACTTTGGTTACCTGGAAAAAGGATCAGTATTACACCTCTATACCCATCTCTGGGCGAGCTCGTTGACCATGAAACAAATACTTGCGTAGACGAAAGGGGGCTATAAAATTGGGTACAATTTATACCTGAGGAAATATACTCATGCAGCCCTCGAATATAACGGTATTTCTTTCCTTGAATATGTGTCCCCTTGCTCTCAGCTGTTGCCATTTCAGATGCCCAGATAATATCTACGCAAAAGATGATCCCCACCTAAATTTTGGAGAACGGACCGTTGTATTCGACACGTGCAGCATCTGTGCGAGTAGTCAGTAGCGACCTTGTAGCGTCTGTGCGAGTGGTTAATAGCGAAAAGTCTCGTGGAAATAAGTGCGGGCCAATGTGATATTTCAAAATGTCTAATGTGAAGCCGTACTGCGTTTTTTGCCAAAAATCAGCAGGGAAATTGCAAACATTTGTCATTGATATTTTAAGAAAAAGTGAATATATTCTTTCAATTCGCAAAAAGAATAATTTAGATTTAACCAACGTTATTTTGCCTCAAGAAGTAAATTACTACCAGAAATACCATTCAACTTGTTATTCAAAGTTTACAGCAGTGGCAAAAAAATACAAAGTTCCAGCAAAAAAGATAAAGCATCGCAAGCAACATCAAAGTAAGTTTACTTATGCTTTTTCTGTGTCTCTCACACATACACACATTATACATACGCGCATATTTTTATTTATACACACTCTTATTCGCACAGTATAATTGTTTTGAATATATAATATTGTAAATATTATGTTTCAGTGTACATGTACAAGAGAAAACTGTTCAGGACAACAACCAACATCGACACGATCTTGGTTGTTGTCCTGAAAACTCGGGATCTTCCAATTGAAGACACAAATGAGCGTTTGGTTTCCCTGCTGAAATCCGTTATTTTGTGTTTTCCCTTGTTTCGTTTAACATCTTCGCTCTCACATTTCACATCCTTATTTGGTTATGCCGTGCTGAAGAGGCAAAATGAGCCAGAAACATGCATGTCCACGGTTACCACTCTATTTCAGTAGCCCTTATTTTGCGTGAATTACCCATGAATCTCTTTGTTGTTGTTGTTAACATATCACGCGATATTCCTACATCTTCTTTTATATATATATATATATATATATATATATATATATATATATATATATATATATATATATATATATATATATATATATATATATATATATATATATATAAGGTTGCATCCTGAAAGATGTTCTCTGGCTAATCATGTCTCCTCGTTGGATCATGTCATTGATTTTGAAGGAGTTAAAATCCTTTCTCGTGAGAGAAGTTATAACAAGAGATTGTTTTTTGAAATGGCCTTCATCTTCCAAGAAGAAGGTTGTATGAATAAGAAGACTGACATTCAGAATTTGAGTAATCTCTACTCCCTCCTCCTAACGCTTGATAAGCACAATTGTCTGCATATTAATAACAATAATAATAATGATAATATTAATAATTCTCACTAGTTTCCTACTTGGGTCATCATGGTAGGTGTCCCCCCTTTATTAAAAGATCCATAATAATATTAATAATAAATAACATCAATAATCACATATTAATTCTCGTTAATGAGAATTTCCTTGGAGTGATATGTCACAACAGTTCCATAATTTTGGTACCACCCTGATATTCTTTTGAAAGTTTCAATTCGATTGTTTCAGTGTCTCGCGTCATTGCAAAGATCGATTTTGTTCATTCATTTAGTAATGATGAATGTTGTACTTAACCTGACATTTTCAGTTTCCGCCATTATTCTCACAAGTGCGCGTGGGTGTGTGGATTCTCGTTTTTTAATGTTTTAACTTTTACTTTTCAATAATGTTTTAAACTTGAACCAGTAGTAGGCAAATGTATTGCCGACTGGACCTATTTCTCTAATGACTTGCTGTTTTACACATTTCCTGTATTCAAGATCTATGATGCAATCTCGATCAATGTAAGTTGTAGAAATGTTTGTAAGAACACTTTTGATAATTTATGTTTTTCTTTCCTTATTGTAGTTCCCTGATGATGTAAATAAAGATTTACGAAAGCTTGGAGAATTAAATAGAGTGTATTTTTCCTCTTTTGCTGCAATCCCCAAAAATATATTTTTCAATTTGTACATATATATATATGTATATATATATATATATATATATATATATATATATATATATATATATATATAGTTTATTTTATATTCTTGGGATTGAGGACCGTTTTTGAAGACATTTAACTAGTAGTTAATGCATTTTTATTTAACGTTTCGGTCTTTCCATGACCTTCATCAGAAATAAAATTTTTGTTAAAACTAAAAGAAATGGTACAAGTTACAGGAAGAATTTTTAAAAGCAAAACAAATAAATCCTACCTTCGACAGAACGTTTATTTGATCATTCAATATATTTTATAGATGTTTTAGGGCGCATCACATAACAGAATATAACTCACACCCAAACCAAACGAACATTTTAAAAATATGACATTCATTGATTAAAATTTGTATTAGAATATACGAGTATTCGATCTATACAATGAAAGCAGCCGTAACGAGGTTTTAATTAATTAATTTTACGGCTGCTTTCATTGTATAGAAGAAATACTCGTATATTCCAATACAAATTTTAATCAATGAATGTCATATTTTTAAAATGTTCGTTTTGTTTGGGTGTGAGTTATATTCGGTTATGTGATGCGTCCTAAAACATCTATAAAATATATTGAATAATCAAATGAACGTTCTGTCGAAGGTAAGATTTATTTGTTTTGCGTTTAAAAATTCTTTCTGTAACTTGTACCATTTCTTTTAGTTTTAACAAAAATTTTATTTCTGATGAAGGTCATGGAAACACCGAAACGTTAAATAAAAATGTATCAACTACTAGGTAAATGTCTTTAAAAATGGTCCTCAATCCCAAGAATATTAAATAAACAATATATAATTAAATAAAAAAGACCAAGAACCAAAAAAAAAGCAAAACAATATATATATATATATATATATATATATATATATATATATATATATATCTATTTATATATACGATGTCGACCATGCAGAACCGCTTTACCTATGTTGTTCTCTCTCTCGTTCTCTCTCGTTCTCATCTCTTGTATACCTGCGCGCTCCTTGTATATATACCTGCGCGCTCATCTTCTCCCCGTTTATACTTCCCCTGGAACATCTGTTTTGTGCGTCGGCCTTCGCATGCACATACAAATATCGATGTACAACTCAATTTTAAATGTTCGCACTCTCTTTCTCATACATATACAGTATTTGTTATTATAGTCTTTGAAGAATTATTTAACAAATCTTATTACTGCTAATATTTTTTTGCAGTGTAAATATTGATTCACAAGAAATCTGTGCTGTCGAAGATGAGCCACAGAGCTGTGCTATCGAGGATGTGCCACAGAGCTGTGCTGTTGAGGATGAGCCACAGAGCTGCAATTTGAATATGCAAATAAATATAAAAAGTGTTGCGGGACATGCCTCAAAATCCGATGAAGCTGTCACTAGTGGTATTGCACAAGAAGAACAGAATTTCGACAAATCTCTACAAACATCGCCAGGGGATTTAAATGCAAGTGAACAATGTATTTTTTGTGATAAAGTGCGCAAATATCATAAAGGTCACTGGCAAACTTTGCATGTATGCGGGTCGGAAGATGCCATAAAAGCTGTTGCCGAAGAAATGAACGATCCTAATTTGCTTGCAAAGATTAATGATGCGTGTGAAAAAAATCAAGTAATTTTTTATCATAAACTGTGCAAACAAACTTATGAATATCAGTTAGAATCGGAAATAACTGCACATAAACCAAAATCAAAGTGGCATATTTTGCGAGATGTTCATAAAATTGCTTACGATGAAGTGTGTTCTTACATAAAAGAGCATATAATTAACAAACACAGTAGTTTTCTCTTAAATTTTTTCATAAGATTATACGCCGACACTTTAGAAAAAGCATGTAAAGAATATGAGAGAGAAGATTTTTCCATAAATTTAAAAGCTAATTTTCACTAAGAAGAAAACTTATTACAAACGTTTCCTAAAGAAATTGCCATAGTTACATAGAAAAAGAAAAGAGTTGTTAAACCATATAATGGAGTTTTATTAAAAAACAATGACTTAGATGGATTAGAGAAAGACGATATTTTACAAAAAGCAGCTGTTATTCTTAGAAGCGAAATTTATGCAATAGAACGTCAAACATTGCCGAATCAATCAAAAACGAGTGATTTGATAAATGGAGAATGCGCCTTACCATCGTCGCTAACACATTTTTATGAGACAGTACTCAGTGGACCAAATTATCGCCGAAAAGGCAGTACGAGTAATAAAAGACTCTTTTTCATCTGATTTGATTTATGCAGTTACTAACGGAAAATTTAAACCATCAAAACACATAACGCTCGGCTTAACAATAAAGGGATTGACTAACAGCAAAAAAATCGTTAGTATTTTAAACAAATATGGACATTGTTGTGGCTATACTATGTTAGAAGAATTAGAAACAAAGGCTACATTCGCATCTAGTAATCGACTTGAAATTTGTCCGGAAGACATATTACTAAGACCGAATTTATGCACTGGTCTTGCTTTTAATAATTTCGACCGTTTCCTAGACATACGAGGTGGCGATGGTACGTTGCACGATACCGTCGGTATTATTTATCAAAATATTGATGATACTTCTGAAAACAACGATAATGAAAACGAAAATATTGTGCTAGATGTACAATCTGAAGTAGCAACAAAGCGAAGGCGGACTTACGACGCAGTAAGTCATGAATTAGAATATTATGCCAAAAAACCACGATTACTTGCATTATTAAATCCACTAGACTCACCTGTACCGGATAATTTGGAGGTTTTGAAAAAAATTAATTTTGCATGGATGTTTCCGCACTTGGTAAAGGTAATAAATATCCCAATGTGGGTAGGATATAATAGTTTAATATACGCCGATAATACTTGTCATTCTATAATTTAGAACAACGACGATCGTCTTTCAAGCCGATAAAGCTGCATCGTCGTCGCCGCGGTGCTCGCGCGGTGCATGCCGAGCGCAACTTCATAGGCTTGGCAGACGACCTTCGTTATATCTTATTTGTGGCAGACTACTATTTTTGTGTTTGTTACTACAAAAAGAAGCATTTTTATTAATTTCATCTTTGCGGGTATAAATTTTTTCTATATTAAATTTGCGCTTACTTATGTGGGTGGTAGACGATGTTGGTTGTTGAATTTAGGTGGCAGACGATATTTTCTAAGCTTCTTATGTTTCATTTAATAAGTACAATAAGTTTCGCGTATGCGGCTATAAATTTTTTTTGGTTTTTTTTCAACTGTAATTGTAACCCTCCTGTAACCCCTTGTCGTGAGGGTGCGCCGGCAGACGTTCAAATTACTATTGTATATTACACACATAAATCATACAAAAAAAATGAAGCTTGAGAAAATGACACGGAAATTTCTGTCGTTAACTCCCGGACTATTAGCTCAATCTTCAATTAGTTTCAGCAATACCTCAGAGATAATTTAGGCCAGGAAGATCAACTATAGATGCTTTTCATAATCTATACCAAATTATAAAAAAATATTACCATCAAGATATGAAAGTCCACATTCTATTTCTAGATTTCAAATAAGTTTTTGATAGGGCCTGAAAAGGGACATACTGCTAAAAGATATGACAAAATTGAATGGCTCTCACCACACGAAATAAATCAACAGCTCTTGATTGAACGGTTACTATTTCTATAGGAATGTACAACCGATTATCTACCATATTCCTTGTCAGTTTGCTTGCTAGCACAAATGTGCATTTTTTAGTTTTGTCCTCCCTACTAGTTTTTGATAGTTGTAATATATTTGCTTATCACAAACCTCTGAAAATATGAAAATATAACCAAAAAGATTCTCATTACTTTCTTTAATGAAACTAATGTTTGGTCGAAACTGTACATGGAGTTACTACAAAAACATTGCAAAGCATCACAAAACATCTGGTTTAACCAAGAATGCCTGAGAATAGAATACCAAATTATGTTTATATAAAATGCCATAATAAAACACCTCAAGCACCAAAAACTATAAAATGTGATGAACGATTCTGGCTTAAAGAAGAATATAAAAAATGGTTTAAAAGTGTCAGCACAAGAAATATAAGAAACAAGAATGAAAACTAAAAAAAAATTGAACACACACATTCAAGAATTGAACACAGAATTAAATACTCTGAACATCTTGAAACTTACATACCAACGCACCACAATTTGTAAACCTTTCAGACTCTAATTTCTAAAATAGTGAAAATATAGTTTTTAAATAAATAAGTAACTACCGCATACTATCAAAATTCACGAATAATATTAAACAAATATTAGCTACAGAATCAGAAATAGCTTTAAAATATAATTCAAATAATTTTCTTTATGAGAAATTACCAATTTGATAAAAAATATTGAACCGCCAAAGGTTGAACGTCAAACAAAAAATGACATTCCAGTTTTTAATTCAATCATAAAGAAATTAGAAAATAAGAAGCTAACAATAACAGAATCTGACAAAGGGAATGCCATTTTTATATTATTAACTGAAGATTATAAGTCAAAAATAAATAACTTTATAGAATCTAGCTGACGCAACAAAAATTTTTCTAATAATGAAATGCGAAAGCAGAAGAATGTACGAAACAACACAGAAGGGGGATGAAGATATTAAGAAAGAAATATCAAAACTTGCCAGGAATGGATAGAAAAAGAAAGAAGGAAAAACGACGTTGTAATTATTGGCCTAAAAATAGATAAGACGGATTCAAAGGAGTTAACAAAAGCAGTCACTACTTTCATGGAGAAGCAACTGAAAATCCAAATACAAGTTAAGACAGCACGTAAGTTAGGTGATAAAGCTTGTTTGGTAGAACTAGATAAAGAGAAGATTATGCAGAATAAACAAAAATTAAGAAATATAAATGATGATAGAATTTATTTAAATCATGACCTAAGCAAGAAAGAAAGACAAAGACAAAAAGCAATACGAGACAGTGCACAAAGTGAAAGAAATGATGGAAAAACAGTGAAGATTGGTTTTAGTAAAATAATTATTGATGGGGAAAAATGGAAATGGGAGAAGTTAAAGGAAAAATTGGTAAATTCAAAAAACGAATAAAATTCAAAGGAATGGAATATACGCATACTTACCAGGCAACGAAAATGGCGATGCAAATGAAAAAGAAAAAGTCAAACAAGAGAGGAAGAGGAGGCAACCCGGAAATTTCTGTCGTTAACTCCCGGACTATGAGGTTTGTTGTTACATTAAAAATAACATATACAGAACAGTAATGTAAAATGTTTATTCTAAAAATGACTTATCGCACCGTGTGCTAGAAATTTAGCGTCATCCGCAGTTTCTAGATGAATATTGAAATCAGTCAGTGAGCAGAGACAGGAGAAGGGAAGTTTCCACACAATAAGTTTTTGAACAAGTCTAAGATTTTTTTTGGAAAGATTTTTTTTGTGCGCCAATAATTTATACGTTCATTATTAATCGTCATTATTTAATATACTTTATTATTGATAGAAATGGAAACATTTTTCAAGTCCTCGAATTTTTATCGTCTAACACGTCAATGCATGAGAAATGAGTTCCTTGAGTCGTTATCATCACTTTGCATGTTCGAAAAGGTATTAAAACTTGGAAATGTTTACAAGTTTCTAAATATTCTAAGTGGTAATCCAATAAGATGGAGAGGAAGTTGTGAGAAGAGTTGGGAAAAAATTCGCTTTAATACCATAGTTAACAGTTCACTGACTGCGTAATTATTTCACTTAACTCCAGTTTCCGGAGAGGTTGTCGAATTAAATTTTGACTTAGTTTAAAGAGAATTTACATTTTAATCTTCAAATTAATCCCAATTCAATTTAATGGTAACAAAATTTATTATCGCTAATAAAATCAGGAAGGTAAGCACAACAAAAGCTAAAGTTTTGACCTTAATTGTTTTAATATACAATGGAGCTTATTTTATTATTATTGTTGAAATTTTATTTTTACTACAGGTTATATCTAGGGTACCAGGGAAAAGAGTATAAGTCAAAAAAGTTGATTTTTCGGAAATCAAATTTATTTATATGCGATTTTAAGGAAATCAATAGTTAACGTTGTTACTGCATTAACAAAATAGTTGATTAGGTAAGATATTATACAAGAGGAACATATTAACTCAACGTTATCATAGAACGGAAAACATGACTTATCCTAATTTGATCAAATAAAAAATGTAACTTATGATATTTAAATTTTCGTTTAAGCTTATTCCCGGTAATCGGCCAACATGGTTAAGGTTAAAAATAAAAAGTCTTTTTGTATTGTTCACATTCTCTTCTCATTCATTTTATTTTCTCCACTACGTTTCGGCGTATTGCCATTCTCAAGTATTTCTTTTTTTTCCTCTACAATGAATAATGTGTTATTTAATTATAATACATTTAACAATAAGAGACAAGACAAAATTATTTGAAAACAATGAGCTAATAAAACTTACACATTATAAATCTACTGTCGACTGTGGACATTGCGTTCTAAAATATTTTAAAATCAAATAAAGTTACACGAACCTGTCTGATTTATAAAATCATCAACAAAACATACAAAAAATATTCATAGGTGGGTATTTATTTTTAACCTTAACCATGTTGGCCGATTACCGGGAATAAGCTTAAACGAAAATTTAAATAATACGGTCAGGAAATACACACTGGAAAATATAATATTTAAACCAAACAAAACAAAATCCTCAAACCTATGAGGAACATAAAATCGCTCGAGAATAATAAGAAAAAAACTCGGAAAAATATTGATGCCCACAATATTTCATATCTGTTGCAGTTGATCGCTCAGGTCATCATCTTCTCAATCAGGGTAAGTATCAGGCATGTCACTACTTTTAAGGTTTCTATAAAAATCGTGAAATGTTGGTGAAATGAGAGGAAGAAGATCTGAAATATCTTCTTTCTTCTCTTTTAAAATGGGCAAGGAAGATTTTTAGAGGCGTTCTGGGTGCAAACGTGCATCTGGTTGTCCTAGACGTTTAAGGCATAAGGTGTGATAAGGCTCATCGTTCTCCAAAGTAGTTTTTTAAGGTATTTTTCAAGATTCGCGTGTATAACGAAACCACTTTACGGAATGTCAGTTGAATTGATTTCCTTTCGCATCCTTTTTACGAAGTGGTAAACTCTTTTTTAACAGATCTGCAAAATTAAGGAAATCCGATTGATTGAGCTCGATAACTTCAAATTTTTTCTTTTTCCTAACTGAACGAACTAGCTGGTACCAATCATAAGGGTGGGGATAAGCACTTGCAATTTCTTTTGCTTTTCAATGAATCCATGGTCCACATAACACTCTAGACATCCATAGACCCGATATTTTCTTTCTAATCGAGACGTTTCTCAAACCAAATAAATCAATTAATTTCAGAAACCCAGAATATCGTCTCTTTAAACAAGACCGCCCCGGTGACGCCAAAGGTGGCGGTATCGCATTACTAATCAAAAAAGACATCAAATTCAAACTCCTGCAACAAATAAAACTTCAATTGAGCGTATCGCAATCCTTCTTGACAACAAAATCAAACTAGTAGGAGCTTATAATCCCTCTAACGTAAAATTAAAAACCGAAGATTTTTATAACATAACAAAAACTCGTAACAAGGTGCTGATAGGAGATCTCAACTGTAATCATCCACAGTGGGATTCCTACTTGACGTACCCCAACAAAAACGTTATTTCTCTACTGAACTTCTGCGATTATTTTGACTGCAACATATTTCACACAGACACCCCAACATTTTTTCCTTATGCAAACGAATCCCCCAGCATACTTGATTTTGCCATTTGTAAAAACATATATAATTCAACAAAAATAAAAACATTAAACAACTTTAACTTGGACCACGATCCGGTACTCATTCATTTAAAACTAAGACATAACGTTCAAATCACTAAAAATCACACTTATAATTATAAAACAACAAATTGGCTAAATTTCAGAAAATATATAAACATGCACATTAAAATCAATGATAAAATTGAAGACACAGACGAACTAAACAAAACAATAGTAACTTCACAGAATTTAATAATAGAGGCTAGAAACAACTCAACAATAACTAAACCGGTAATACAAGCACATGACACCCTCCCAGATCACATTCTACAAATTATAAGGGAAAAGAATAAAATAAGGAAAAAATGGCAAAGAACAAGAAGTGAGGAGGATCACACTCTCTTTAACCAATATCGTCATTTAATAAGCGAGAAAATAAACATTCACGAGAACAACGAAGGGAAAAATTCTTGATGAATTTAAAGCTCGAAGATAACTCGTTGTGGAAAATCTCACGTAGACTGAGAAATCAAAATAAAACAATAACAAAAATTTTAGACAACGGTGAAACATTTACAGACAAGTCAAATATCGCAGAAAAGTCCAGAGAGTACTTCCAAAATAACTTCTTGAATCAGTCAATTCACACACAACACCATGAAAATATTACACACACATTCCAGCAATATATACACCAAATAAACACAACTAAGCAACTTGCACAGAAATATCTAACACAATTCTCCAATTAAAAAACAAAAAAGCTCCAGGGATAGATGGCACTCCAAACATATTATTAAAAAATATCCCAAAAAAAGCCATCGAACAACTAACCTACATTATAAATTACATACTTGAAAATGGTCAATACCTCGATATGCTCAAGATATCCAACACCATAACCGTTATCAAAGCGGATGAGGAACCTTGTTATGTGGATAGCTATATAGACCAATATCCCTCCTAAACAACATAGCAAAGGTGATAGACAAAATAATCCTAAAAAGACTGCAATCTTTTGTGGAAAAAAACAATGTTATTCCCCTCAAGCAATACGGTTTTAGGAGTGGCTATAGTACGGTCGCACAAATTATTAGGGTTTCAGAATAAAAATAAAGCCATTATGGCAAATATAGACATCCAAAAGGCCTTCGATTCCGTATGGCTCGAGGGGCTAATTTACAATTTAATAATACTAAAAGTACCAAATTACTTAATTAAAATAATAAAGTCTTATGTAAATAATAGTAAATTTTTCGCAAAAAATTATGAACACACGGCAGGTCCATATTCCATCAAAGCCGGTGTCTCTCAAGGGTCGGTACTATCACCTTTGTTATACTCCATGTTCATCCACGATCTTCCAACCACACCCCAAATATTAATCGCCATGTACGCTGATGACACGTGTTTTGTAGTATCTGCAAACGACCCCGAACATGCACTTGACATTATACAAACACACATCAACTAAGAAATTATTCCCTATTTTAATAAACACAAAATTGCTATAAACGCCTCCAAAACAGAGTATTTATTACTCAGGAGAATAGCTAGAAGAGCCTCCCCATTGCAATCACAGCTTTGTGTAGACGGTCATTTAATTGCCCCAAGTATAAACATTAAAAACTTGGGATATAAAATGCAAACCCACTAAACAAGAAATATAACAAGTCTTTTTTGTGATGTTCTTTTTAGAGACTTTTCGTGATGTTTATTTAAAACGTTAATAAGATATTTCCTAGATGTCTTAATTTTATTACCAACTCTATTAACATCTATGTCATGTAAATAAAACATATTTTTGATGTACACAGTAATACTTGAATTCGCAGTTACATACACATCCTATGAACTTCCTTTTAGTAACTTCCTATAGGAAACATTCATACGTTGTTAATTTGTATACTTCTCACTAATGTCACATACAGAACGTTACTGTAATATTACAAATTAACATGTTTCTAAGATGATCACATGCTGCAGTTACTTTTACATCTTTCGAAATAATTTTTATTAACATCGTACTTATTACGTCTGTACGACGTTAGTTCATAAAACTCTCAGTAATATCTCATATTAAAAATCACAGTAACATGAAAAAGAAGAAAACAGAAGAGGAACTGGATGAACGAAACATACAGTAGTTATCTGTGAAAACAAAAATGAGAAGCATGAAATGGCGGATGGTTTTTAGTTATGTGTTATATTTTATTTGCAGGAAGCACATATTTTGCAAGTAGCACTTGCATAAAGTGGTCTTCGTTTTCTGTAGTTCCTACTAAGCTACAGTTTCTATACTTAGTTATGATTCTTGTTATAATGGACGAACAACAATTGTTATCGGTAAGTACCTATTCCAAAATCATAATTATTAAAACTTAATGCTCATTCAATAATTTAATCGGCTATTATACATTGAAATTCCAGGTGGCGGAATTCTACACTAACATTATATAATAGTTTACAAAATAAGGGTTTTTTCAATTTTTAAAATATTTTAGTTACCTAGTAAGTATATTTTGAAAACGATTCACAATATTTTGAATCCTAGATATGCATTATACCCTACAAAAAACTTGATATTGCAATAGGGTAGATATTATTATTAATAATAAAACATGCTCATATGTTGGCAGATATTTAAATCTAGAAGAAAATATTTTCAATGTTCAAGATGTTTCAGAAGCTACTTGTACAAATAAAATAAAAAACAATTAGTTGGTAATTATGTAATGAAAGGGGAGTAATTATTTCAGATAGTCTGATAGAATCATTGTATTAAACAGTACAAAAAATATGGAATCAAGTATCTCTAGTTCTAGTTTTTTAGTAGTAGTCTTAGCCATCAATATAGTTTTGCAGCTTTAGAAAATTTTAACATTAATACTAAAAATTCTTGTGAACAATTAGAGACTGTTTAAGACTTTAAAAACAGAAATTTCTGTTAAGAAGCTCATTTCTATTTGAAAATTCATTGAATATAATAAATAAGTTGTAGTTGTCCCTTATAATGGTACCTATATTAATCTAGTTGAAGAATATGTAACTTATGATACTGAAGGCTCCAGTCAACAAACAGCATTCAATTATTTATTATTGTAGAAACACAGCTATTGGATACTTAATTGGATGCAATTAATTATAAACTCATTTAACTTGATAATGTGTTCATATCTCTTCTTCATAAGTAGTTTTTTTTGTATACAGTGTATTAACCTTCCATTACTCGCGCACGGTCTCTCAGACCGGTCCAATATTCAATATGACGTAATTACGACTTCATTGGCTAAGCATCGTTCCCCCTCCATGCACCTTTCCAGTACATACTCAACGAACATCCCACTCATTTATTAGTTGATAGAAAGTGTTTTACGGAAGTGGTGCTTTAACACGGTGTAGTAGACCGGGTGCGAGTATTTAAGTAACTAATTTTAACTGTCGCTGAAAAGATTTCATAAATAATACCGGTAAGTTTTTTAGACTTTTCTACATTTTTTTACCAAAATTTCTGATACTATAATGCTAATATAAGGTGTGTCATGAAATAATAGTTGAAATATCTCGTTGCATATAGAAACGTGTGTTTTCTTGGTTGTAATTTTTTGGAAATCAATTTTCTTTTTTTATTATAGATATTAACTACAAAACGGAGCAAGCAAGACTTTTGAGATTGTTTGAAGAAGTTGAAACTGATGAAGATTATGGAAATGATGATGATGATGAGCAAGGGGACATAGATAGCATAGAACAGAGATCAGAAAACAGTGACACTGAGCAAGAATTTGAGGATGGTGGAGGTGACTATGTACCTGTTCCTGTTACCAGAGATGCAGTATTTATAGGAAAAGACAAGGTAACACAGTGGAAAAAACATTTTCCACCAAAAAATATTAGAACACTTAGTGCAAATATTGTTTTGCAATTGCCAGGGGTGAAAGCTTACGCAAAATCCAAAAAGTCTCCTCTCGATATTTGGCTGTGCTTGTTTGACGAAGAAATGCTGAATATCATTGTAGATTGCACCAATATAAAAATTAATAGCATCGCTCAAAACTTTTCGAGGGAAAGAGACGTGAGAACTACTAATCTCATAGAAATAAAAGCACTAATTGGCATCCTATATCTTGCTGGAGTCAGAAAAGCTAATCATATGAATCTGGGCGACCTTTGGAGAACAGATGGTAGTGGCGTTGAAGCTTTTCGCCTGGGAATGAATAGAATACGATTCCAATTCCTGATGAGATGCCTTCGTTTTGACGATATAAATACAAGACAAGAAAGGGTCCAAATGGATAAATTGGCACCGATCAGACTTTTGTTTGAAAAATTTAACGATAACCAAAAAAGTGTTACTCACATTCCGGGCATGTAACCATAGACGAAAAGCTTGAAGCATTTAGAGGTAATTGTAGCTTTAGGCAATATATACCCAACAAACCAAATAAGTATGGCATAAAAATGTTTGCACTCTCTGTGGGTAAGCAGCCAGAAGGCCCGTTTCAAAAAGAAACGACTGCTAAATCAGTAGTAGAAAGACTTTCTCAACATATCTATAGTACGAATAGAAACGTCACCACAGATAACTGGTTTACCAGTATGGAACTTGCGGAAAGTCTAAAAGAAAAGAAATTAACCCTTCTAGGAACCATTCGAAAGAACAAGATACAGCTTCCTTTGGAATTTGTACAGAATACAGGCCGACCGAGCGGTTCCTCAATGTTTGGGTTTTGCAACAATACAACACTGGTTTAATTTATTCCAAAAAAAGGTAAAAATGTACTTCTCATTTCAACAATGCATTTTGGAGATGACATTGACCCTCGTACGAATAAGCCAGAAATGATAATGACTTATAATGACACCAAAGGAGGGGTCGACATGGTCGATAAATTGTGTGCTCAATATAATTGTGCTCGTGGTACCAGACGATGGCCAATGGTCCCCTTTTATAGCATGCTGAACGTAGCTGGGATAAATGCATTTGTCATTTATAATGGAAACAATCCCGATTCAACAACGCCTCGAAAGGAATTTCTTCTTAAGCTCTCCATGGCCCTTTTGTATGATTATCAAAAAGAAAGAGCTATATCTGCCAATTTGCCAAGGAGCCTAAGAAGCAGGTTACAAGAAGTGTGTGGAGTCCCAGCTGGAGATGAGCCCCCAGTAAGAACCCCTGGAACCGTCGGCCGCTGTGCAGTCTGTACCTGGCAGAAAAACAGAAAGACGAAGTAATTTTGTCAAAATTGTGCAAAATATCTGTGTTTAGAACATATTCGTCCTATGTGTAATGCGTGTTATGAAAATATAAGTTAATTTTTTTGTTATCTTTATGTTATGCAATTTCTCAGTTCTGCTTTTTTGCCTAATATATTTTTTGTAACTAACCTAATAAATCACTTTTATTCTGTCCCAAAATGATGAAATAACCCTAAAATCCTTCACAAAGTAATAAGTAAGCTCAGAAATTACTTAATTCATTACCCGGTCTCCTAGACCGTGCGCGAGTTATTAAGTACCAAAATTTGGCGCGAGTAATGGAAGGTTAATAATGCTTAGTTTTCATTGAGTTACAATTCCACGATGTTAATATACAATTTGTTCCAGGATGAAAATAACAAGATGAGAATAGTACATTATTTTATACAGAAAAGAAGTATGAATTTTCATAGCACACTTGAATTTACCTGCCAAATGGAGTGAGGCATGGAATAGAAGGTAAATCATGAAAAGTCACTTCTCAAAATAGAATATGTTATTATTCCTTTGAAGAACCCTGCATGTATCTGGAAAATGGGTCCCAGTCAATTGGCTGAAAATCAAGTTTGATGTAGTTTATGATGATCGATCAAATGTCTCCATGGGCACAATTTGATCTAAAGTAATTGTTTTATTAGCTGTGGTTCAGAACACCTTCAAATATTTCACAGATAAGGATTTTGAAGTGTACGTTATGGAATGGTTGAGGCACTCGAAAAAAGTAACCGTAATTAAACGATAGAAATTTTCTGTAATTAGATTGGATTTCTGTTGATGTAACGTAATGTTTCATTAAATCATTATGGTGTAAAATTTTTATCAGTTTCAATATAATTAAAAAACTATTCTAATAACTTTTCTGTAGACTAGCTGTAATGTATGTGTATCCGTTAATCTTTATTAATTCAGTTTCAAAGTATGTTACGTTATGGTAACTACGGATTAATATACCCTTTTTTATTTCTTGCTTTCACTGAATGTGTTCAATAGTTTCCACTTTCCAGACTTGTTATGTAATATGCTTACACAATTTTTTTTTTAGGTTGGATTGCTGGACAAGATATTTTTTTTTCTAATTTTGTAGCTGTTTTTTTCAAATTTACTGTACTGTTCATTAATAATGAATAAACGTTTTAAATACTTTATTATTTTTTTGCTATTTTATTTTAAATGTACAGGATGAACAATTAAGAACGACTGTAGACCACATCTCAGAGAATAATCATGGTACAACTTTCAAAAAAATTACCTTTAGGTAAGGGATCCTGAAAAATTGGAAAATTGCTGGAAAATATTTTGCAGTCTCTAAAATATCCGCTAGGGGTGGAATGAACACTCGAAAACGTAATACTCCAAAAAAACATACTAAAGGTGTCCTAAAAATACAATTTTTGAAATCTTGATGAGATTATGAATAAATTTAATTAAGGAGATTGTTTGCCATTATTCTTCAAATAATGGAAGGGGAAGGTTCAAACTTATGAACAAATGTATAACTTTTCCGTTTTTTAACCGATATTAATGATTTTAGCTGCATTACAAAGTTTTTCTGTTTAATAAGATTGATAACAAAATTAAATAATTTTGTATCCACTCAGAAATTTCAAATGTAAATTGAAGAATCTTTTTAATTTTTACGTTTGATATTGTAAATCTTATATCTTGGAATAGATTCCTATCTTTTTAACCCCTTTTCATCAGAATTTAAAAAATGCCTCATTACATTTGAAATTTCCGATACAAATGGGAAAATTGTGTACTTTTTCACAAAGCGTTGACAAAATTGTCCAATTTTGTTATTTTTGTTAAGCATTTCTTATTAAAAAGAAAAAACTCTTTCAAATGAAGCCAAAAACATGGATGTGGATTGAAAAAAAGTGTTACGACATTTGTTGTTTGGGTTGAACCTTCCCCCTTCCCTAACTTGAAGAATACAGACAAAAAGTCCCTAACCACATTTTTTCATAATCTCAACAATTTATCAAACATTGTATTTCTAGGATACGTTTAGTATGTCTTTTCTGGAGATAATCACAGTATTATGTTTTTAAGTGTTCATTCCACCCCGTAGCAGATATTTTAGGAACTCAAAAATATTTTCCAGCGATTTTTCAGGGTCATTCTCCTGAAGGTATTTTTTTAAAGCTGTACTATGACTATTTTTTGAAATATGGCCGACAGCCGGCGTTCTTAGTTGTTCACCCTGTATTTGCTGATTAGGCAAAGAAACATCTACAGGATGTCATCCAGAATGTTTGAGGTATATTATTTAGAGGTTTATGTAATGTCCATACAACATCTACGAGAATACACTGTATTGTTTTTGAAATGTCGCATTTAGATCATTGATAAGATGTTATTTTTTAGACATTGCATAAACATCGACAAGATGTTAAAAGGCATTTCAGAATGTAACAGAAATGTTGTTTTTAGTTCGTTATAAAGACTTCCTTTTGAGGAAGTTCTAGTAACATCACAGTAATGTAAAAAGGCAGCGCTTTAACATCGCTGAGAAGTTAAGTTGAAACATCACAAAAGTTAACAGCCACAAGCTGGGCATAAGCGGTTGTATAGATGTGCATGTGATGAAAAGAAGAGGAAAAAAAGGAAGAACATTATCACAATGTGATGTTGAATTAACATAACTGTAATATTTATTTGCATAGTGGGAAGTAACACTAACGCAAGTGCGCACATTGCACATCAAATACAAAAGGCCAAGATTGCAATGGGTAGACGCTACCCACTCATTTGTAACCACAGTAAACTCTCAAGCCAAAACAAAATACTCATTTACAAACAAATTATTCGCCCAATACTCACATACGCAGCCCCTATATATTACACAACACAACTTCCACTCATTGCAGGTAATACAAAACCAATGTCTAAGAATGGCGAATAAACATAACACAATTTATCCAAAACTCCCAAAAACCTCTTGGTTACATGAAAAAGGAAACATACCTACCATCAAAGACTTTATAAACAGAATCTCGTCAAACTTTTATAACTACTGTCCGCCACAAGATCTTCGTAGAAAACTCATAGACGCAAATCGCGCAGAAGGCATCCGCGATAGTGGGTGTAGGCTTCTGCATGGATCGTTAATCACATAACTTGGTTGTTTATAACTCCGAACCCTTTTGCCTCATAGGGGAGACTATCGGTGCAGTCATATAACTGTGCCGTAGCACCCCTTATGCACAAAAACTATACTCCAAACAAACTATTAAAAACCATAATCAACGTCAGCCATGTTGCCTTCTCGAAATCTAAATTCCCCGTTTCAATTTTGAAACCCTGTTTTTCAGCCGGTTTTCAGGGAATACCCAGCCGAAAGATGCGAGGAGTGTAACTTATGTTAGGGAAAAAGTTATTCGTAAACCATAACATATGGATAATGCTCCTGGAGCAAGGAGCCATGAAGAAAAGAAGAGACACACAACTTCGCTTCGCTAAAGATTGCCAGTCCATCGGCACTCGACACTATTATATTATCTTTAGCTTGTTGTAATTAGGGAACTAAAAGCTGTAATAAAGACTGTTTTTAATCTAATCTAGGTGAGTGTGTCCACTTATAAGGAACTTATGATCCACAATTTCCAAGTGTGTATTTTGTTGCATGGCCACTAAAAACATGGTGGCAACATAAGAGTTTTTGTTCTGCCCTCCACAGGTATCAGAATATGAGGTTACTTTCGATACCTGTGAAGGAAGCGAAGTAAGTTCTTTAAAAATGCATGTAGCTATTTGATTTTCTCCCCGGCCACCCTCACCTCTATGCCACATGTAACATCTAACATTTTGAGTACTAGTTTCATGTACGGTGAGGTTGAAGGTCCAAAGTTGCCTTTTGTAAAAGGCAACTGACCTATTCAACATTGGGGTTGGTAAGCAATGCTGCAAATCAAACATTAAACAACGCCGAGTTTGATCATTCGCTGCTAGTTCCTTATCTTTTATTTTCTCTTCGTAGGCGTTATCAGCTTCTATATGGTGGATAGCTAACTCCTCTTCACTTTCCTTCTTTTCTTCTTCATCTCCTGCTACTCTGATTTTCAATCTGAGCAAGTCACATTTATTACAAGTATCGACTTTGGGTTCTTTGAAGCTTAAGTTCATTTTGTGAAATTCTCTTTCGTATATTTGCCTAGATACTGGCTTTCTTTGGGTGCTATTAATTTGATCACAATAAAGATTGTACATCAAACTGAAATTTAAATGAGGAGGTAGGCATCTTCTGCTACTCTCCCTTCGTGTATAGTGTGATTGGTATAGAGGAAATGATGATGTGTGGTCTTTAACTTGTTGTAGAGTTTCATTGGAATGTTTGTTAGCGGAAACTGATCTACCCCTGTTATCGTCATAGGTGATTCCAGATAATGTGCTATTCTTATTGCAGAGAGTCAATGTAACGAATATTTGTGTTTCTCCAAACGTTTTCATGAAACAGGCACGACACACACGTACCCTTTCACCATTAATAACGAAGTGAAAGATTCGTTCGGAATTTTTCTTTATCAGGTTCCAATGTTCTTTTTCTCGAAGAAGCGGGCTTCTTAGTATCCACTAATCCAGCAATAAAACTCACTCTTTTGTTTCTATCACCAAGTGCCCAATACTCTTGAAATATTTTTTCTCTAATAGTTCTCTCCTCTTCAAATTTCACTTCCACTACATTTCATTCGGTATGACGTTAAAGGCTTCGACACTCTCTCTTTCACTACTTTATTTTTAGCTGTTATGTAACTTTTTCCGGTGTTTTTTTCTTTCGCTTCTCTTCTTTCTCGAGTAAGCGCCTTTCTCCGCAACATTTCCTCTTGAATTTTCCATCGCAAAATCATTTTGAGCAGCTGCGCATGGTTTTTATTTCTGGGTCTCTTTAATGTCTTCAATGTTGAAACGGTCTTAAATACGTACACATCATTATCGTCACTTAATTCGGATGCATCTGGACTATAATTTTCGTCTGCCACGCTGTCGTCACTACATTCCGATAGTACATCAGTTGGCTTGTATGGGCCAAAAAAAAATTGTTGAAAGCTTACATTCAAAAGGGAGCGCATTAAATGATATTTTTAAGAACCGTTTTCTCAAAAATGATATCAAGTCTTTTTTGTGACTTCAAGTGATCAACAATGTAATGGCATGGTCCACGCGAAAATCAAACAGTGTGCCCATATTTTTTGTTCTTGCACGATTCTGAATATATGGTTTATTTACGATAAAAAGACGATGACGTTGCAAAACAAAATATTGCGATGTTGCTAAGCTGTAGTTTTTTCCTTCACTTAACAATCTGATGTTAGATTGACAGTTCTTCTTTTTCATTGTTCCGTGCCTCGTACGGCGTAAGTCAAAAATATGTATTTAAAAATAAAAGTCTTGTATGATAGGCTTGATTAATTTGATATAAATATTTATTCATGAAAAACTATGAATAAGATACGAGAAACAGTAACCAATCATTCTATATTCGAATTAACATTTAATTATTTTACGCAGAAGAGGGTTAAATGACGAACTGTAAGTCCTTATACCTTATTCTACGCTAAAAGGAATCAATACAAGCTGTAATCATCTTCATGCAAATTAAAATATTGTTACTTTATACAATATCTATTATATTTATTATAAAAAAAATATAATGGAAAAGAAAAATATAGATACACAAAATAAAATTTTGTTACAAGATATAAAAATAAAAAATCTCCCATTTTATCAGTATTATTTATGTAGAGATACTGTGGTCGTTGTTTTAATTTGTGTATTATAAAATAATTGTACCTAATTAATTTAATAATAGTTATTAGTGATTTTGCAATATGGGATGTAGCAAAACTTGAAGGTTTAATCTCAGTAGAGTATTTCAATAGCATTAACTCAATACGTTCTAAGCATTGGTTTGATGCTGACTAAGAAATCTAAACGTCAAGTAGCAAATTGATTGAAAATATCTAGAAAACAAGGATTCTCCGGAATATACAAGACAATTTATATTTCCAACTAATAAGAATATAAGCGATTAATTTTGAGCAAGAAAAATGATTATGAAAAAGATATTGTAACTACCCTTTCCAACACAGAAAATCCGTCGAAGTTCTGGAAAACCTTAAGGTTATTTAGACGTAAAGAAGTTGTCCTATATCAATCAGGGAGTGGGAATATTTTTACGATAGCATATCTTCAATTAAAGTTCAGTATGAAGTATGTTTTTTTGGGGTCGGAGACGAATTTCTAGATGCCCCCATATCACTTCTAGAACTTGATCAATCTTTGATTTTGTGCAAAGATGGCAAATCACCAGGTAAGGATGGTATTAGTTACGAGTTTTTAAAGCACTTGCCACAGAACTGGCGTTCATATATTTATCATTTTATCATTTATATAATAAAATTTGGGATTCGGAAAATTATTCCTTCCGGTTGGCATGAAACAATTCTAACAATGCTTCACAAAAAAGAACCCTTAGAGGATCCTAATAACTATCGTCATATATCTCTAATTAATTGATGCGCCAAGGTGTTTCCGTTAATTCTATTAAATCGCTTGTCTAATTGGTGTGAAAATAATCTCATTCTTCCTGAAACACCATTTGGCTTTCGAAAGAATAGAGGATGTTCGGATAATATTTTTATTTTGACTCGTGTTTCGCAAATAACTCTTAGTCTCCCCCGCAGGAAAGTATTTGCTGTTTTTGTAGACTTTAGGAGGGCATTTGACAGCATAGATCATACACTTCTTTGGTTAAAACTATTTAAGTTTGTAGTTAGTACTAAGTATATTAGAATACTTAAACATTTATATGACAAGGCCACATTTTTAATTAGACACTAAAACCTATATTGTAAAAAATATGCTATCGCTGAGGAAGTTCTCCAAGGTGAACCGCTAAGTTCACTGCTTTTCTCTATTTTCATATCAGATATTGAAGATTACTTTCGTAACGCTAAATATAATTGGGTCACTCAAGCTGAAGAATGGTTTACTTTTGCAGAGTGAACATTTATGGACAAACTATTTAAAAACATATTCAGGTAAATTAGATGGGGTTTTTATAGAAAATTTTGAAAAAACGACTTTACGAAATTGATATGTATAGGAAGGTTACGTCTAGTTATTCTCTGATATACTCTCAACTATGAATTGGTGAAACCGGGAGAAATTACTTGCGAATACCCGCATCTATATACATAACGAGAATTGTCGCACAAATCAGAATTTCCAGTAAAAAGATACTGAAATTTTCCTTCAAAGGAAACTTCTATATAATTGATTGTGGGCAAATCTGTTCCGTTTGTGATATGCATACACCAGAGTCGTTGGAGCATATTCTCTCTAAATGCCCCATTTACAGCCCTCTTAGACAAAATAGATTTTTTAATAGTGTGGATAATGTTGATGATCTGGTACATTATTTGAATGCCATTAATGATAATCTCTCTGAGCTCTCTATGCTGGCCCATAGTGTTATTAGTATCTTGAAATGAAGAGTTTTCGCATGCGGAGAATGAATAATAACACTATAATATGTTTATACAATATAATAATAGCAATTAATAACAAATATATATGTTCTAACTCAAATAACTGTAAATAATTACTGAAAATGCCGTATGGTTCATTGTAATAACTGTAATGTATGTACCGAACCCTTGTGAAAAGATGTATCTTATGCACAATAAAATTTATCTATCTATCTATCTATCTAGTGATTTTGCAAAGGTGGAAATAAAGCAAATTGGATAAAAATATTAAAAAAATAAAACACAAGATTTCCACTACTCCACTACAAAATCATCACTATCTTCCTCGTCACTGTCAAAATTAATAATAAGTGGAGGCATATCCTGTCTATCAAATACTACTTATCTATCCAACCCATCTTTTATATTTTTTTCAGTGTGCTCTACTGTCTTTGACCAAATATTACGAGTCATTTTTGCTAAAGACTTTTTCCATACACCTATTGCTTGTTCTGTTGAAGAACCATCAGTTCCCACATAATCTCTATAAAAAATTTTAACTATGCCCCAAATATGTTCAATTGGGTTGAACATACAGTGGTAAGGGGGAAGCCAAAGCACTTTTGTCACCATATTTTTCAGATACTATGTCAGCTTCATATACTGTTGGTGATTTATTCCTACAAAAATGCATACATATAAACAAAATAAGTTATCTAAGTATTACCATAATATATTGAAAAATGTTTATATCAACTAAATTCAATAATTGGGTTTGGAGGAAAGTATTTTCCAAAGGAATATCATTTTGTATCAACCAGTTCTTTATATCAGCCTTTTTGGTAGCTGTTGTTGGTACTTTATTGATCACTGTACTGTGATAACTTGCATTATCCATTACAATTGTGGCAGGCTCTTCCAAGTTCACTAAAAGCTGGTATTCAAACCAATGCAAAAAAATTTCTCGGTTCATTTTACCGTGGTTATCACCATTTTGTTTTTTGGAACAAAAAAACCAGCCCTGCTCCAGGAATAAATCCAGAAGAGGAACCATCATGCAGTTCTACATACCTACTATGAGGAAATAACAAATTACTACTAGGTTTTCTATATAGACTGCATTGCTCAAAACAACTATTAATAATTATATAGATTTAAATAAAATAGTGTGACTAGTAAATATTTGAAAAGGTCTTAAAATAGCATCATAAATTAATTGCTAAATTTCACGCTTATATGATTAGAGTCTTGCCAAGAAGGTTAAATATCCAGGTCTCATCAAAAAACACAAATTAATATAAACCTTCCCATTTGATCTTGACATATTCATGTAGAAAATGTACACGTTCTAATGCAATATGTGGCAATATATATTTGACATGTTTATAAAACTCAATCGTATTTCAGGTAAATAATTCTGTCTAGTGCTTTTCTACATCACTGGTAATATAAATTGGATACCATTCACGATTTCCCAATCTAGGCTGGCATATAATTAAATCTAGCGGATTAAAATCTGAAATAGAACACCTATGTAATTATAATCTGTTTTGATTCATTTTCTCTATTGCAATAACATCAATTCATTAATCGAACAATATAAATTTCACAAAATTACAGGTACAGCCTCAATGTTAGTTTACGTCCGATGTAATAGATATTAAATTTCAATATGAAGGCTTCGAAAATGACAAATTAGTTTAAACGTATATCCATAGTGGGTTTGAGCAACCCATTTTCCTCTACTTCCGAATTAATATTTTCTCCCACAGGCTACATTCGCAATAATATATTATGTTTCAATTGCTGAGCAAAAAACTAACGGGCTATTTTGAATATTGGAATCTGTCTTTTTTGTTGTAATGCTCATACCAGGGTTCCAAACTAGAAGCAGAAATATGAATTTCTATTGTGAATTCTGATTGGTTAGATTACGGATAATCTAGTCAAAATAGACATTTTATATCACATTGATTCACATAGGGCTGAACGTTGATGGAGACCTTAAGTCTACTATTATAAATAAGATATTGAAAATGTAATTGACCTTGAGTTTCATTTAAAAACACTATTGAAAATGTATTTAACGAGACACAGTGCTGACACCTGGTTGTCATAAAGGTCATGCGCCCATTGTAACAAAATACATCATTCTCTTCTGCACTTTCTAAATCCACAAAGTAACGGACAGCTGGCTTCAAACAGTAACAATTTTAATCCAAATCTCAACTCAGACAATTCTCGTTCGCAAAATTCAAATTTCCAACATAACACTCAAACTTTTAATCGCAACCATCATTCAGAAAATCCTCCTCAAACTCAGGACAGAATGTCCGTATCTCAAAGCGTTCAAGAAAATCAAACCATTACAAATTCGCCTAGTTTATTAGCTCTCTCAACAAAAAATAACTTACTGTTGCTAGCGACTGCGCAAGCAACAATTTACAATCTGTTCAAGTAAGAATTTTATCTGGATAACTGAAGTCAAAATTCCTTCATCAACAAATAACTTGTACAAAAACCCAACTATGTTCCGTACCAGAAAATTTCAAATATTTCAGGCATACCTGTAACCAGTACTCTGTCTAACGAAATGTGGGATATAGTGCTTCACGCAAACGTTGGCCCCTCGAAAAAGTTTGAAACCTCTTGCGCTGTGCTTGAGAAAATTACTACGACTATCCCCCAAGTGAAGTTGAATGTAGATCACGTAACAATACCATCGCGGATTGTGAATAAATTAGCTAACAAAACTTGTGCCACGCCCGGTAAAATCGATATATTAATAGGATTATATGTTTGTTATTATTTGTTGACCTATGGCCTCATCAAACTAGGTAACGGTCTACAACAGCCACCAAGAATTAAAGCACACACTCGCTATCTAATGTCATGTAGCCAGTGAACCCGTAAATTCCAATCCGGACGCCGAATTACAAAACATTATATCTATATTCTGAGAAATCGAGAGAATCCCAAAATTTAAATCTCTCTCAACCGAAAATGAGCTATCAGAATTCATCTCAAAATCTACAACTAAGATTCTCGAAAACGGACATTTCCAAGTTGAAATTCCCTTAAAATCTGACACAGAACACAAAATATTAGGTAACTCTCTCACTGTTGCTAAAAATCGATTTTTCTCTTTAGAAAAACGATTGCAACAAAATCCTGATCTCTATTCGGAAAACAAGAAAATTTTCCATGCATACATTTCACTTGAACATGCGAAATATGTACCGCAATCATCGTAAACTTTCACAATAATTTCTGATCAAAACACTTTCTCAAATTTCTCTTAATTTTTCTAACTACAATGCTTACATTCTACGAGTCGCCCATAATTCGAGAAACAAAGAAAATCAATTCAAATGACTTCTAAGAGTTAGTGAATTGAATTCACCATCAAACAAGTTCAAGTCATTTTCAACGGAAATCGCGGATCTTTCAAAAAACAAAAATATTTCAAGCAAACAACTGATATCCTTGAAACTATTTTTATATTTATCCGGTCATTTCCGTATCGGAGGTGGGTTGGAAAAGGCCGAAATATCCTTCGAACAAAAACACCCAATCTTATTAATTTCAAAAAATCATGTAACTTCTCTTATCCTTATACAACAGCATGTGCGTTTAGGCAATGCTGACGGACAAAATGACCCACCAAATGTACGACTATGCTACTGGCCTCTCAATGGTTTAAGGCAATGTTACAGGCAATGAAATATGAGAAAAACAATAAACAGTTTTACAGATTGAAACTAACTTTTCTCCATCTGTGAGACGCCCTGAATTATACCCTATCATGAAACTGTCACAAGTATACAGTTCGGAAGCTGTATCGTGTTAAGAATCCGAAGTTTCTCCAAAAATGTAGTGTATTTGGATTCATAGTACTCGCTGTCTGAAAAAGAGTAGGGTGCATCTATGAGACACCATGAAAAATATCTAATTATAAAATTGGTCACTCCGGAGGCTGTATCGTGCTAACAACCCGAAATTTCTCCAAAAATGTAGCACTTCAGGTACCATAGCACCCGTTGTACTAGCTCTAGTTAACTGAAAATCAATAAGGTTCATTGTATACTGATAACTGATCTCAAAAAATACGCAATAATACATAACATACTATACATTTTAGCTTTTTGGGAATTGAAAATGGTAGTTGCTGCTTCTGTACCCAAAACATATAAACTACACCTTTTTGGTAACCTAAAAACAAAAATAATTATTCTTTTTATCTTTTATATTACATATTTTATCTAATTTTGACATATAAAGTGACATTTTTCAAAACTGATTTCCGTTAGCAAACGTCACATTTTTCGTAACCAGTTACATAATGAAAAATCTTATGTAACTGGTGATGAAACATCTTGTATGAAACGTTATGAAATGCTTTATTGATAGGGAAACTAAATTATCTTCTTGTCAAAATTAGATAAAATCTTGTATGAAACACGTTATGGAATGCTTTTTTGTGTAACTCGTGACATTTTGCGTGACCCCGCTTGCCCTGCTACGCGGAGTTTTCTCGTCCCGCAAAAATTTCACTCGTTACACAAAATGATGCATTTCATAACTGGTTACATAAATAGCTAATATACGACGTTATCAATTTGCCTTCAAATGTTAACTTATGGATTGTTAAGTATTTGTAACCAAATTCCACAAACATTGGTAGGTACGGAATGTCTATAAAAAAGAAATTACATATAAACCTCATTCAATGCTTCACATTTAAACTTTTCTATTTCAAAAACAATATCAAACACCATTGCAAGATGGACGTTCTTTATATTATATATTGGTGCATGATTGTAAACTGCTTTGCCCCAAATTGGCCAACAACAAGAAATAATAATATCAAATGGAAATAAACTTTTAGTTTCTGGCCGTGAATCTAGATGGCGTTAGAAAACGTATTTTATTTCCCCAACCTAAGTGCCCAGTGCCTGTTCTTGGTAGTTTCCTATCTGCTGCCGTTGAATGTGGTCCCTGTGTTTGGTTGATTATAAAGTATTTGGATTGACCGTTACACGTGCGATACTTGTAATTTTCACGTTCAAGTTAGTCTTTATGTAACCATTTTGCAAAAATGGAATAATCCAATTGTTTTTGTTTTCAATCAGATTGTTTGTAAATCTAAGAAGATTGCAGATTGGAAATCGTGGTATGAGAAAAGAAAACCGTTATCGTATGAAGAAATGAAGCGGTTGGCTAAAAAATAATCTGGAAGTGACAGTGCTGGGCCCGAAGAAAAGGATAACCCTTTGAAGACTTCGGGAGTGATTTTTTTAACGTCGGGATAGCCAAAAATATTCAAATTACATGCTGACAGGCCTTAGTAAGCCAAGAAGGAGGAATAAATGAAGAAAACAGAATTATATTTCATTACAAAATACCATGCCAGCTGCAGGTAGCCTTGAGCCTTTCTCAGAAGAGTTATCGAAACGAAACATGCAAATGTTAGAAGATAAGATTCAAGAGGTTGCAGGAGAGTTGAAAGAAAATACTCAAGAAGAAGAGACTGACAATGATAATTCAAAGAAAAATGGTCATGCCATGTATCATCTGTATAGTAAACCCTAAGAACACTTGTGTTCTGTGGTGTGTGAGAGACTGCTTACCTTCTGTCATGTATTAAGGGACGCACCACCTCCCTCAACCCATATCTTTAGAAAATAGGACCAAAACAACTGGTAGGGATTAACAAAACAGTAACAAACACTATTACTTTTTCGCTCAGCCTATCTATATGCGAGAAAAGTATTGGTTTAAAAATTGAAATTTTGAAAAATTATTTTGAGTTATTTTTTCGTTTTCCATCAACAACAACACGAAAAAACGGTTTTAGAAAAAAAATCCTGTGTGTATATCGTCGTCGTCGTCGTCGTCGTTGTCGTCGGCCACTTTTTCTTACATGTCTTGTTAGCATTTCACTAGTAATTAGCCCTCCTATCACACATATTAGTTATCTCTTTCACAGTCCTGTATCACCCCGTCATCTTCCTCATATCCAAGTCTCCTTTCTATATCCTTTCTACCTCCAATCTTACTTTCTTCCTCATACTCTCTATCTCGGCCTTCATTCACCTCCGTCCCCTCTCTTCCAATAATCAGTTTCTCCCTTTCCTTATATTCGTCTCCACATACCTATGTGAAATCAAGCTTTCCTCATCCTCCAGCACCCTCCAACTCACTCTTTCTCCCAGCCATTCCTCACATGCTGTTACATCAATGTATGACGAATCCAAGTCACCCCTCACAAAGGTGGGCAGGAGTCCATCATTCAGCAACGCAACCCCGTTGGATGCAACACTTCTTCCAGGATCTCCTATTTGCTGTCCGTATCCTTCCCCCACATGCAGTATTCTTAGCATTGAAATCCTCTACCACCATTCTCCTTATGATCCTCCTTTTCTCTTTTGACACCCTAAGGTCGTCCTGAAATCCTGTCATGCTTCTCTCATATTCTGCCTAACTGACATTTGGGCTTATACACACACTCTACACTACCATGTCTCACATTCGCACTTCAATTCATCTAATAGATCATGCGGTATCCTGCATTTCTCTTAATTTATCTGTATCACCCTCCATCCATCCCCTACCATTCTACCAGCGAACTTATCATCCCTTCCTCTTGTTTGGCCAGTCTCGTCCCCTCTGAGGGGTCCAAAGGATCTCTACAATTTTTTTCCTCCTCTTTTCCATCGCTTTCATCTACTCCATTCTTTCCCCTGCTACTCGCTCTTTCCTCTGGCTTGTGCCCCCTTTCCCCACATACCCTACAAAGTATGGCCTGTCGACAGTCTCTGGCCACGTATTCCTCGCCCTTTGATAGCTAGCACATACTCTTCTCCTTATCCCCCTTTACCTTACACCCTGCCACCTTGTGTCCCTTTGCTCCACGTCCAAAACATCCGCCCTGCTCTCAACCCTCTATAAAAGTTACCCTATTCCACCCCAGTCTAATCTCCATATTTCTCAGCAAGGCTTCCGCTTTTTCCCATTCCGCTCTTACCACCACCATTTTCATCCCGTTCCTCTTCCTTACCACCTTGATCACCTTTGTCCCTTTCCCAATCAACTGCTCTATTTAATTTCTCACCCCGTCACTTTCCATTCACGGATCTATCCCTACCATTTTAATGGTTTTTGTTCCCATCCCCGCTTCCACCGCCTTAGGTCCTGTTACCCTTACCACCTCCCTCAGAACTCCCCCCACCTTAATCCTCCTCTTTGCCTCTATTACCACTTCCCTGTTCCTTGAAACACTGAGCCTGTCTACCCACTCTCCCTTCATATCCAGCTCCTTCTTAATCTTCTCAAATCTACCCGATGTCCTTCAAGATTACCACTTCATTCCTACCCTCCTTCTCTTTTTCCCTATCTATACTAATTATTACCTTAATCATCCCATCTCCAATCACCCACGCCATCATCTTCTTCCGCACCTCCATTCTCACTTTCTCAATCATCTGGAGCCCTACGCTGTCCACGCTCAAACACCTTCCTCTCATCCCTACAATCTCCCTCCATCTGACAGATAAAATCGTCTATGCTCATCCTTACGCATTTCCTTTCGATAGTGCGTACCTCTAACTCACTCCATTTCCTCTCGTTTTTCTTCTAGCATCTCCAGCGTCTTTCTTGGTCACCCATAGCACTTTAACCTTTCCGTATCCTATCATTGGGTTTCCTAGCTTCACCTCTATCCCCTCTCCCCTTTTACCATCCCAGTCCGTATCTCTAACCTCCTCCCATCCTTCCCAATCTCTTTTCCCCTTCTCCCATCGTGTTTGCCATCCCTCCTTCCTATCGTCCGCCTCCCCCTCACCTCTCTAACTCCTTGACTCGTCTTTATGCCGCCGCCTTCTGTTCCTCCACCTTCTTTTCCAGCTGCCTTATGTTCTCCTTTAATCTCTCCATACTCTCCCCCCTTCATCCATTTCATTCTCCACATCCTCCCTTCCATTCTCCTTCTGTCTCCTCTTCTACACCTTATCAGGATCACTCCTTGGTTATCCCTTATAAGGCGTTTTTTTATCATGTTCTATTTACCAAAAATTCCCTTTCCTTCCTTTTCTGCATCATTTACTTCCTGTCCAATTTTTTCAATTACTTTCTCGACATTCCATCCCACGAGTAGCTAGGAAAAGTAGGTCCGCCACCACAGAGCCCCGCTTGCGGTGATAAGGCTAGAATACTCTAGGATGTAGCCAGGTATCCTAGATGCATCGTTTCGTGCAGCCATTCATCTATGGCCACGGTGACGCACAGCGAATTTTTGTTGAGGCTTACTCACTTAGGCATTTTGTCACGCTTGCCTCCGGAAGCAGGATGAATTTAACATGAGAGTGTCAGCCTACTAAAGTCGATAGATAGAGAAGACAGAAAAGTTGGCAAGAGCGAACTACAGATCGAGGGAACAGTTTCATGGACAAAATGTGAGAAAAATTGATTTTCTATGTAAATATCAAAATTTCAATTAATTTCATTCGTTGCAATAACAATATTTCAGAAAAATCTATATTTGGGGAAAATATCCAAACTTCGCTTGATTTTGTTCGTTTCAAGGACACAATGGTGTACTCCGCTAGTCCTTTGTTATCCGCGAGCAACTATTTAAGATCACATTGATTCTTATTCATTGCTTATCCAGATAGTTGGTTGGTCGTGCGTCTCTTACAACTCTAAAGGCCCAAATCCCACAACAGACCATGCTTCCTGGAGACACCCAATGCACCGTTGGGACGCGATGTGTCGACTAACCCCCTTCCCGAAAGGTCGTATGGAAGATTAGGGGTGAACCATTTCCAGCCTCTTCCATCCCACCCTCCAGGGCCCGAATCACTCTTGAAAACATCTTAATCCATCCTATGCAGTTTTCCCGGCAACTTTGAAGCTAAAATACGGATGATACCAGGGAATTTTTGAAAGTAGTAACAGTTCTCATATCAGTAAGTTTAAAAAGTGCTATATATGTATTAATTCCCCTTGCAATTCGTGGAAATTACTATTTCTTCACCCGCAACATCACTCGATTTTGTATATACTGAAACTTCTGGGACAAAAATATTTTAATCGACGTAGTCGACTACTTCACAGCTTTGGAATCAATAGTATGTTGTTAACATACAAGCTTTTACTCAACTCATATTACATAAGTCCAATATTACATTTTACAACAATAGTAGACAGGACGTGAGTACGTATAAAACTTGAATACTTCCTACACATAGGAATAGTAATTTAAAATTGAATCGACGAACTAGTTTAGCAACTGAGATTGCCTTCAAAGTTTGGAGTCCTTTCTCACCCTATTTCCATATTGTTGCTTCTGTCGTTACATTTATTTGAACTTATCACAATCTAAGTTTGGGGCTATTACGTGTTTACGAAAACTTCTCGACGCTGAAACTTGGACCACGTGTAACATAACTTTCTTGAACTAATGTACTATGTACGGACATGATATATATATATATATATATATATATTATAATGTAATATATGGCTGTAAAAGTAGCATGTCACAAGTTATTTGGCGAAAGAAGTTATTTGATATGAAAGTCTTATCGTTTATTTGTAAGAGGCAAAAAACTAAACTAAAATGGCATTCTCATGCCAAAAATAACAATAAATTTTCAAATCATAACCAAATCTAGTCATTATAAGAAGTTAAAATTCAAATGAATCGTTCAAGATATTTCTAGTTGCAAGAAATGAAAAATATACAATTAAAACCAGAATATGAGTGATATATTTATTAGATCATATTGTTTTTAACTGGCTTTAAGGGGTGTAAGTAATGATAAAATTATTATTGTCAATTTCTGAACATAATAATGATATTTTAAAGTGAACTTTACCAATCAAAATCTAAAAATACAATAGAAAACTTATGAATATTTTAAGAATTTGACAAATGTCAAACCAAAAAGAACATTAACTTATTTATAAAGAGGAACAGGAATTACTCCAAGTAGTTCAGAGTAGTCTTTTAGCCTTGTAAGATGAACATAGAAAAAAAAGACTACATTGTTGCTAGGCGACAGTGATGTTTTTTGCAGAGAGGAGGGTAGCCATATCTTTTTTTGGAGTGGTATCAGATTTTTGAATGTTTAGTCTGGAAATAGAGAAAATTGATTGCGTTTAGTTACATTTCACTAATCATTTGAAAGTTTATGAGTCCAAAACTCAACCAACATAATAAAATGGTTCACACTGCCAGTAGCTGAATCCCGATATTCGACGACAGAAGGTATACCTGAAGGAAACACGTATACAAGGTGGTCCTTAAGTAATTGTACATAGAAGTATGGTAGATTCCTGAATTTAAAATATCACGATTTAAACCAACTTGCTTTAATAAAATGCTGCTAATAAGGAATATACAGGATGTTGAAAGTTTAATTTTAAAATTTCTATTTTGCAATAACTTCAACGTTTTTGGATATGTATTCATAAAAATTTGGAAATAGAGGTTTTTGGGCACGAAAAATCATAATCTGGTACCTACTTCGATGTAATTTGTAGAGGGCGCTACATAAGCCACATTTGTGGCATGAATGTGCCCTAATTTTTTTTGCTGTTTAAGTTAGCAGTATTTTTGTAAAAGAATATTGAAGCCACGTTATTTTAATATAAAAAAAGTATACTTGTTATTAACCTTAAAACTTAACGGTTTACGATATAATCGCATTTTAGGGATCAGCTGCATGATTATTTAGAAAACAAATTAAAAAAAACGGAGCTAAATAACTTCAATTGTGTCACTTTAAATGTTCGATATGTCCTCCATTCTTGTCGAAGCATTTATCTACACGTTCTATAAAAGATCGTCTTACATTAAACAACATCATTGAATGAAGAAAAACCGGTGCTCTATTTATTTCTTCCCAAAGTTGGTTGCTGGTATTTATGGGATTCTTATAAACAAGTTGTTTCATTGCACCCCATACACCGAAGTCGAGAGGATTCAAGTCTGAACTACGTGCTGGCCAAGGAAAATGGCTACCACAACCAAACCAGCGTTCAGGAAATTTGTTATTCAAATATGTTTTGACTGCTCTCGTAGAATGCGGCGTAGAATTCTCCGGTTTTTTCACAGAAGACTTTTTTCTTCGTTTTTTACTTCGGTTGTTTCTCCTCTGATAAAAGATTTCAGGTCCAACTACAGACACTGTAACGGATATTCCTGAGTCGGGATCAATGATGTTTCATCAAAAAGTATCAGATAAGTTTTATTTTTCAATATTGTGTATTTGGCAAAAAAATTTATAATTTTAAGTGATCATCTGGTTAGTATACATAAGTAATGTATAAGTAGGATGTTTTCAAGTAAATATTTGCCAGAAGAAAACCTCAATATCCACGTTTGGCGCCAAATTGCTTCTTCCTATAACCATTGAAACTCTCTTGCATTTAGTTTTATCGGTCTCTTATTCTCAACGATGTGTTGTTTAATTGTTATTTCACTGCCAATCTGCTCTTATTGGGGATATTCATATATTATTCATAGGAACAAGTCATGCTCCATTTTTCCATACTTTAAGATTTCGATTCATTACAAATATTAAAGATTAGACATTATTAGCCTTATGGGGCTATCCTGGATATCTTTTCCCAATTGAGATTAGTATACCTGTGCAATGATATAGGAAACAAGGAAAACTATATCTGCTGATCTTTACAATTACCACTTAAAAATACAGTTTAAAAGTGGAGAACTCTCTAGATTTATCTGTTCATTGACGACTACAAATGTTTCTTAAATGTCTTCTAATTCCCATTTCTTCAAGGAAATCCAGTTCTTGTTTCTTGTCACAAATATGTAGTACTTCTAGTTCTGAGTTAGCTGTCATTTAAGTTTAACATATACGACTTTGTTAATGGGGATATTTTTTTTATCTTTAACAATTTTGTTCTCAAATTACTTTCAGTCTTAAAAGAAATTGTCGTATTTGTTGCTAAATATATTATCTTTGAAATAATATTAGAAATATTACCGCTTATGTGATGGTTTTATAATTTCTTTCATTTGTTCAAGAAATATTAGTTGTAATGCCACTTTTCCCTCTTTTTTATTGAGCTATTCATTCATTATATGTAATGGATAACAATTATATGTTGCTATTTGAATAATTGTATTAATTTTTCTATCAAAATTATACTTGTTCATTGCAACTGAAAATGCTCTATATATCATCGAATTATATGCTGCAAATTTATGTGACATGGAATGGATAATATCTTTGCAACAAATACAAAAATTTCTTTTAAAACCAAAAGTAATATAACTACAAAATTATTAAAAGTAAAACAAAAATAATCCTATTAAAAAAGTCTGGTATATATAAAATAAAATGTATTGTAGTGTTCTAAAAATTCAATAACATTATTTGTTGTATGTATTTAGTGACAGTAGAATAATTCTTTTAGTTCTGTCCTCTACTAGTATGGAACTGATGATACATCAGTCTAGTAAAGCTGGTTGTCTAAGTAGGTTAACTTTGTTCTATGATATATTTTTTGAATCATGGGATTTCGATGATAAAAATTAGTCTTGGAAAATATTACTATCAATCTGTTACGTTGTAATTTTACTAATCAAAGAATTATTCGACATTTTATGTTGGGAGTTTCATTTGGCTGTTATTGGTAGCACTTGATATCAACTCAGCTGTCGATATTTCTCATTTCCGATCGTTTCAAGCTCACTGACACGAGAAATGTTGAAGTAGCTGTACGTTTTACACAAGTCAAAGGTCTGGTAGTCAGAAATGGTTGATTGCTAGATTAGTTGGTTTTTATTCATATAATAATTATGTGAATAATGTGGTAAAATCTCTTGCTGGTGGCAAAGTAAGAAAACATGTGTTCTATATAGTCTCCATGTCTTAACTTCCATTGCTTTTTATAGTTTTATTAAACGGATGGGTTTTTACTGGTGATAATATAAGTTCTTTTTGGATTTTTTTTATGAATCTTCAAGTTTTCGAATGTCAAGTCAACATCATTGGAATTTTTATCAATATGGATCCATGATCGATAAAATCGTATATTCTCCATGGATTATAGCGAAGGCGTTCATTTCTCGGATGGATGTTAACCTGAAGACATAAAATTTTCGGAAGGCGTCTTTGTAACGTGATGGATGGATAGAAGGACACTAATTATAGTTTCTTTAAATATTTGATCGTTTTTGATCTTATTCTCCTATGGGTTCGATTTTTCATTATGGATTATTATGAAGTACGAGATATAATAGTTGCTGTTAGCAAGATGGCTGATATTTAATTTCCAGAAGTTGAAAGAAATCTGTCATTTGAAATGGGTTACACCTAATGGATTTACCATTAACCGCAAATAATACTTCGTTTTGATTCATATTAATAACTAATTTTTCATAAAGATACATTTGACATTTGACTTGAGAAATTCTCAATATTTTCAATAATATATTAATTATCACCTTTTCATATTTTAATATTTCAACTAGTGAAATTATGTTTCACTAGTTGATATGACATTTTATTAATTATTTCATTATTACAGTTTAGTAAAAGTTTAATTGGTGTATCAACTAAAAGTTATTATTTTCTCTGATTATCATAAATTCAATCCATAGATAAAATCTAATATTGTAGATGTCACCTTCAAATTTAATCAATTTCCACTAATATTCATTTTATACTTTTGAAGTCATCATTTTTCATATATTATTGTATCATGAATTCACACCTATCCATCTATTGGACTTATTAAACTAATTCACTGGGTTTGAGTGTTTTATTTAATTCACAAACATAAATCAGTGTCGGATAACTAGGTTATTTGAGAAGTTTTTACTAGCTAATTTACTCCTTATTAAACTTCTTGATTAGTTAGTTGGTGTTTCTTGAAAGTCCTCATAATCAAGTGGCGCCTATAAAAATCAACTCAGGACTACTTTTTATATAAACTAAACTAAACTCACGACCTTAGTGATCTCTGACGAAAAGCTGCCTTCCGCCTCTTTAATTTTTATTAACAACCAGAGGAACTAGAGGCTACAGTTTAGAATGCGATGCTGTCTATTTAGGTCAAATCCTTAGAAATTTTGAAATTAGACACAGTAAACACTTACGAGCATACAGATTGAAACAACTACAGAAATACCACTACGCGAATCATCTACTTGACACCAAACATTCATTGACACCTAACACAGAACTAGAAGTGCTGCATATTTGTGAAAAGAAACAAGAACTGGATTTCCTTGAAGAACTGGAAATTAGAAGACATTTAAGAAACCCACAATATGAAGTCGTCAATGAACAGATAAATCTAGAGAGCTCTCCACTTTGAAACTATCTTCTTAACACGTAAAGCGCCGTGGTGGGTGTAAGGAGCCCACCATTTTTAGACATCAAAATATTTCTGAGTGGCCGTGGTGGGTCTATGTAAGGCACCATACCAAATTTTGCTTCTAGCCTCGGTGGATAATACTGACCCACCGAATTAATGTAAACTATAATGGGATAGATTCTTAAATGATTTGGCTTCATTTTAGTCTATTTGGCCTGTATGTGGTGGACTTATGTGGCCCACCATATTCTTTTTATAAAAAAAACTTTCATTGTAAGAAAAAAATACAATATGATGTTTAGGTGATTAAGGCTTTATCAAGGCATTATGAAATTCAAAGAAACAATTCAAACATAGGAATCTTGAACATTTATTGCTTCGATATTTAGTTTAAGTTATTTTATTATTAGCAGCCTTCCTTCCCAGTTGTATTACATTTTTCTGATAGCAACCAGAACATATTTGTTTTTTTCCATCTTTTCTAAAACATGGTGTTCTTTCTTTTATTGATGATTGATTGTCTTCAGGGAAATGTTGCTTTACCAAACCTCATAAAAAATGAATAGAATAGTTATTTATTTTCTGTTTTTATATGTTTTTTTTTTCAACCTTCTATAACTTGTTCCCGAAGTTTTGTCATTGGTGATAGATTGATGAATGATAAAGGCGTTTACCAAAGCAGACCCAACAACTAAATCAATGTCTAATTTTCTATACCACCTCACTCCCCGCCGTAATGAGGTGAAAAGACTCGCGAAGTTTTTCAAGAAGTGGTGAAATCTTATATAACATGTCAACAGAATTTTGGGCATTTTCGACTGTGTTATCAGAAAAATGCAACGTTTTTAGTAACATCTGAAAGCGATTGCGTGACATTATTTTTTAAATATTATTATTGTACAGAAAACATTTTGACCAATATGCCGAAATAAAAGGCAGTGTAACAATGCCCATACACATTATAACATTTCTTCTTGATTTATGTCTTTCCACACCCTTATTCTTGATTTTCTAAAAATGCTTTTATTTTTTTCTTGAACCGCATAACTATTTGTTTCTGTTACGAATAATTGGAAAATATCATTATTTATTATCATTTTGTAACCTTCGTATGGAGATTTTTCGTAGTTGTCGTACAAAAACGAATGAATGCCGGGCCTGTCTTCTGTGAAAAGAAAGTTTTTCTTGTAATTCCCGGTTAACGAATTTCAGGAAATTGGAAGCGTGTCTGGGATTTCATTGTCATCGTCCGATATATTGTCATAGGCGTTTTGAGCAATAACAGATTCAATAATATCATCAATATCGGTAAAATCACCGACACTTACGTTATTTAGCGACACTTGGGCATTACCCTCAGAAGAGGCTTATGTGATGCTACCAGCGACTTGAAACGGAGAATCATTAACACAATGTATTGCTTTATCGGAACTAGTAGATGGCTTGCAATCTTGATTTATGGGTATTTGTAACTTTCTTTTTACTTTTGACTAGCTAGTGGGCTACAAAAATTGGTCCTCTTCTTTGGAGTAATCGGATCGGAATAGCTAACTTCCAACGACGGCTCATATTCCGAATGATCAGGGGAAAACTCTGATGATTCATCCGATAACATTTCTTGCATTAATTTCTCGAGCCGTTTCTGTTCATTTTCGTAGGAATTAGCCATGTTTCACTACACTTATTTGCAATTCACTGACTAATAAACAACACAGCAGTATTAGCCTACGACACCAGACAGTCAATACCGACTACCGACACGTCTGAACGCGAACTAAATTGAAAATAAACAGGAACGACGCGGTGAGCGGGTTTTACCACCACGGCCTTGGCGAACTTCATATGTATTTGTGGCCGTGGTGGGTCAAAGTGAGCCATCAGAAAAAAAAACGTATAAAAAAATTGCACTGATCTGGGAACTGGCTGTTTTTACCTACTACTATAGATAATTGTATATAGTGTTGCCGCTAGACGAGAGAAGGGCTTCTCTCGTCTCGTCTCGGTAGACGAGAGAAAATGTGTCTCTCGTCTCTTAGAGAGAGGGCGAGACGAGACGAGAGACGACCTTCTCTCGTCTCGTCTCGCTTCTCTCGTGATTTAAACCAAATATAGTAAAAACCAAGCTAAATTTTAACGCATTGAGGTTAGGTTCTACCATATTTGACATGAATTGTGTGCAATATATATATCAAATATAACAGAACCTAACCTTAATGCGTTAAAACTTTGCTCGGTATTTACTACAGGGTAGCCCATTAGTGCGACAAAGGTCAATATCTCCTGCACCAATAAAGATAGCAGAGAAACAATTGACGAAGTTTATTAAGGGTTAAGAGGTGCCTGTTATAGAATTATTTTTGTCTATACAGGGTCCTCCAAAAAACCAGCACGGTAAAAAAATTCCATTTTTTAAAATGGAACACCCTGCATATTTTTAAATTTTCAGATTCTATCCGCACTCTTTGCCCTGTGTGATGGTGTGGACCACACCGAAACGTTGTCGTTGATTTAATAAACACAATTTGTCCAAAGAGCTGAAATCTGACCTTAATTTAAAAAATTGAAATCTTTTTCTATTTCCTCTTAATGATATAGAAGCCACAGATGTGGTAAACACCTTAATAGAAGCATTTCAAGCAGGGAGAGTCAAAATGCTGAAGCATTATTATAAAACGAATTGGGTTTATTGTGCGGCGTTAGTATTAGATACGAGGCACAAAATAGAGACATTTAATTTGACCCCGTGGGGAAGACAAATTGAAGAAGGATCTTTGAAGAAATTTGACGAAATCTATTCATTTTACGTAAAACCATCTGCTACTATCGCCACTGCGACGGAAACAGAAACAGAGGAAGATTCATCATCAACAAGTAGTGACGAATTTATGGCTGGCTTATATAAAAAACCGAGCATTAACATCAACAAGATTGGTCAGTTTCCAGAAATCTCTTGCAGAAGACAGTATTGAGACAAATTGTTAATTTATCGATATAGCAGCTGTTTTCGTCTCATTATTATCTATCATCCATTTTGATCAGATATGTTTTACATTTTCTGTCATAGGCTTTTTTTTGGTAACTTAGGTTATAGCATAGATTTAAACTTACCTATGTTTGTTGATGTATTATATATAATTTTTTTTTGTTATAATATTATCCTTGTGATTAGACCGCAAGGTCAGTTTGGATGAATGAATAAGTAAGAAAATGAATGAATAAACAATAGAGAGGTAGCAAGAGCCAAATATCAAAAATATATAGACGGAGAAAGAGCTGGTCGAGATACCAATATTTTAAAATGGTGGGGTGACCATGAGGAAATATTTCCAAATCTTGCTGAAATGGCCAGGGATATATTAGCCATACTTGCTACCAGTGTTCCTGCTGAAAGACTGTTTTCAAAAGCACGACTCGTAATAAGAAAACATAGGAACCGTCTTAACGCAGAATCACCGAGAACATTGTTATGTTTAAACTCTTGGTATTCGTGTAGGCTTAAGAAAAATATTTGTCAAACAATGATTATTTTAAATTTAAAGTTTTTAGTGTTCCTAAGTATTAACTAGGTAAGTAGGTAGGTAAGTAGGTAATAAAGGTTTTTTTTCAGCCTAATTTACTTTTTATACATCATTATATGAACCGTTTTTGTATCTAGGTACCTATCTGTAATATATTTTTTAGTTCATTAGTAAATTTTATGTTGCAATATTTTTTCTGACACTTCAGAATAGAAATTAATTATTAAAATCGGCGTTTTATTATTTTTGATAAGATTGCATTTTTCACCATTCTCTTATTTCGCATTTATACAGTGTGGTCATTTGAGTGTGCAACCACAATGATGTACGTTTCAACACAAATTATAGATAATAAGGAATTTTTTTGAAATATTTTTAGTACCTACGCCTATGGTTGCTTCAAATATTATATTTTTTCTGTTTTCTACCTCAATTTCATTCTATCTCAAGCAAAAATTGAGATAATATTTAAAAAAGCCATAAGCCTACTGAGAATATTTTAAAAAAGTTCCTGATAATGTATAATTTGTGTCGAAACATTACATCATTGTATTTGAGGTAATATGTACTCAAAAATTAATATGAAAAAATCTTGGTCCGTATTTAAACATATGAAGTTGACCATGATATCTCAGAGATTTATATCAAATTATAAAAAAGGTAACGGTAGTTTGCAAAAATTAAAAGAATACATAGATTTTATTTCAAGAACGTTGTCCTAAAATTAAAACCCTTCGAGTTGAAAGGAATTAGTTTGAGAGGTTTTCAACAAACCTCCGTATCTCAGGGATTGAAAACAATTTTACAACGCGGTTAGTGAACACACAAACATTTTTATTGTGCTAATTTCGACAATGTATGCCTGTCACGAGTTAATTGACTGCAAATAATTTTATCCAGCGATAAAACGTCATAATAATAATAATATGTTTGCAGTCGAATAACTCGAAAACCGCTGGTCCAACTATAGACATTATATATATTTTTGCAAAGTCGAATTTTAGAAGATTTCAAAAATATCCAAAAATTTAACGTTTTTTGCTCGAGAGAGATCGAGAGAAACGAGAATTTCTCGACGAGAGAGGGTACTTCTCTCGTCTCGTCTCGTCTAGTTAGACGAGAGAAAATGGGTCTCTCGTCTCGTCGAGAGAGGACGAGACGAGACGAGAGACGAGAATCTCCCGTCTTGGCGGCAACACTAATTGTATATGATTAGAGGGAAAAACTCGCCCGGCCATTAGGACCCGATTTTTCTATCATGGCGGCATTTTACGTGTTGAGTAATAATTTGAAAGATCAGCATATATAGTTTTCCTGGTTTCACATATTATTGCACAGTTATACTGAACTAAAATGGGAAAAAGGTATCCTGGATATTCCCATTGGGCTAATAATATGTAAGCTTTAATATTTGTAATATCATATTTTCTTCTTATGTCTATTCATATATACTAAGTAGGTCACTTCTTGGACTAGCCAAAAATAATGATTAAGCATCAGGTAGGCATCACATGAAATGTAACTTCTCTCATTCTGACGGTGATAGTAATATCGAAACAATTGTCAATTTATTAGAATGTTTACAATTTTTTCATTATATTGTGGAATTATTTAGTAACAGTTAGTGTCAGTTAAATAAGTAATATGAGTAGATTCCACAGAGTAAGGGTCGAAACAGTAAATTACGTTCCACTCTGACACACCTGAACTGATCAAAGTTTCTATTAATTGATTCCTGTTTGATTGTTCATTAAGTTGAAAATGAGTGGAAAATAAGATGGAAGTTAATTTTATCTTACAGATCAATCCACAATACCATACTTCGTCAGAGGCATGGCTGCTGTCGAAGAAGACTCTACTTTTTCATAATTTTCTAAACTAATGCATGAAAATATTTCATTCCATCACTGATTCTACAGAATAAATTCTGATGAGGTTTACATATTTTTGTATTCATTGACCGACTCTCCTGGCATTTGCGATATTATATCGCCTCGTTGTACCAATGAATCATCTTGTATTTTTAACTAAATATATCTCAAAAGGTCAACAAATATTCAAATACAAAAAGTGTTGGGAGTATTATAAAAAATGGGATCATGCCAATTCCAAAAACGAAGGTTTAAAAAGCTATTATTGATGGTATAGAACTAATAATATTTTCTCGTGTAAATTTCAGGGGAACTACGTCATAAATCAACCGTTTCCGTTATACTGTGTCAAGCAAACGATTTATTATGAACACAGAAAGGTTTATTAGTTTGGTAGCAGCGAAACAATAATTCACATATACCTACACTTTCTTTTATATTTTTATCTCGTATAGAATGATTTCACTTCATGAAACTTTCAGGGTTATCAGGTATAACGTCATAATATCAATATCTAAATATCGATTGCCTTTTCGTTGCTTCAGTAAATTCAAAGACAAAGAGCATGCTAATGGAACTGGAAGAGTGATTGTAATATATTAATTAACGGTATAAATTATAGTAACGAAGAAAAATCTCGGAAGAGGGGTGGAAAGCGATCATTGGCGGAGCACTAGAATTAAAAAGAAATGTATCTTTTGGTGTAATGGATTCATTACTTTACATTTTAATAATGAATACGAACATAATTGATGAGGGTAGTCGATCCTTGTTTTCTAAAGTGTGTAAGTGAGGACATATGACAGGACTGATTAGGTAAACATGAAGTTTGTACCCAGACAACATTAGATATTCTATAAATATCCGTGGAATATTCATTTTGGCATATTGGAATATTCTCTAAAAATGCTAAGAATATTTTTATGCTTTTTGAAATATTCCTAGAAAGTGAAAATGGAATATCCTAAATATTCCCAAATTAATATTCTTTTTCGTATTAATGAAAAGCTAGGATTATTTTGAGAATATTCAGAAAAACATTATGTAAGAATGTTCTTCAATTAATGTTTCCAGAATATTCAATATATACTATGAATATTCGTGGTAGATTCCTTTGGAATTTTGTAGGCTTATTTCAAATTGTATATTCAGGGGATATTCTCTGTATATTCAGAATATTGCAGGAATATCCTCAGAATGTTGGGGGGAGGGAGGGGTTCATACATAGGATGCATGTAAATGTACTTTTTTCAAATTTCTGTAAATCAATAAATTTTCATAGTCTGATGGGATTCTCTACTCGACCATTCACTGGATGGTGGCTTCTAGAGTAAATAAAGCGGCACAGGCACAAATTCGATTCATAGCATGAGTGCTTAATTCTGGTTACACCTAACTTTATAACTCTCTATAAACTTTTGAAATTTATAAATATTTAACTATAATATCGAGTTTTCGACAAAATTTTCGCTCAAATTGGCTTTGGATATTAAAAGCCAGTGAGATCAATTATCTACCTGTTGCTTATAACTGTTAGTTCCGTCCAATTATTTGACAAGTGTACATTCTTGCTATTAGAGTATAAATTATCATAGAAATACGTTCAAGACGTCAAATTTCATCTACATCCAAGTTGAGTGGAAATTTTGTTGAACGCTCCTTATAAGGCCTACGCACTGCGATCATTTAGCATTCGTTTTACCCAAATGGGTGACACTGTTGGGATAGTATACATAACTGATGTGTAACTGAAAAATGTCGTTTCTGTTGACATATTTCTCAATCAGTCAGATATATCAATTTTACCTGACAGTTTTAATTGTTTGGGTAAGGTGGTATTAAAAGCTGGCAGTGTGTGGAGCCTATAAACTTGCGTTTTATCGTTTTCAAGCCAAAACGACAGCGCTTCACAAAATATATAAAGCAAGAATCTACCTGTTGAACATAATTTTCGTAAAATAAAATATTTATAGATACTTACATTCTTTTGCGAGGAATGAAAAATAGAGAAAAAAAACAAAATTGATCAAATACTTGTTTCTATAAAAAAATATAGGGTTAATCTTTTAAAATTTATAAATATTCAATCAGATATATCAATTTTACCCGTTCAGGTAAGGCGGTAAGGTTGCTGTAATGGCGTGGTATCTGCAATTATAAAAGTAATTGTAGTAATCATTTGTAGAATTTTACAAATATGAGTATAAAATATTTCATATTAGCTTAAATTTGTCACTATGCAGAATACATTACATTGACACTGGTATACTGTACTGTCGCTTAAATACAAAGCATATGGTTATTAATTATTGTATGTTCTCCTCATGTAAGTTTCTACCAGCCTCAAGTTCTAAGATAATTTACTTGTTTGAATATATGTTGACCTAGTTTTATCAACAGATATAAATGTTCTAATTTTTTGTTGCCATTATCTTAACACCAGGATATTGCCTTACACAAATTTCAAGAAGGTTTTAATCCCGTCAGAAAGTATTTATGCTGCCAGATGACAAAAAATAAATATCAATAACAGCGGAATATAATGTCTACTTAAATTTAATATGTACCAGACTGAACAGCTATTTTTGTTGGTGGATCATTCAATAAAATGTGACCTTTGCGTTTCAACCATGTAAATAGGGTAGACACAGCTAGCTGAAACAAATGCTTGGGATATCCTCCTTTGGAAACAAATTTTTCCTGAAAGTGAAGTTCACACAACCTATAATTATTTTGAAAAGTATCTGTAGTATTTCCAAACAAATCTGCACAGTTAAAATCTTCCCACCATAAGTACCCTAAAAAGTAAATACATGTAGGTATATTTTTATATTTTTAATTGTCCATAAAATAAAATCAGCTACTAATTTATATTGGATGTCAATCCACTCCAGTTCATAGGTTGATATTAGATAAAACGGAAGAGAAACGAACCTATTGATACTTGACTCTGAGCATGCCAGGCTTAAGCCCATCGCAGACACATGATATAAGAAATTAACCAATAAACGTGTGTATAGAGGACGCAAGTTGCATTTTAATCGGCTAGCGGCTTTTTATTGACGCGATTGGGTACCTGTCTTGATTTGGCTTTACGTTGAATGTTATAGTTATGATTTATATCTTTGTTCTCGTTTTATCACACGACGATATGACGAATAACATATCCACACCGTATCCACCGTCTATGTAGTGTTCATATCGAGCATATTTTTATATCTTTTTCTTATTTTATAATCTTTATCTGAACCTCAATGAGTTTAATACATGGTTAATAGTTTATTATTTGATATATTATATTTATTATTTATATGGAGGTTATTTTAACTGTTTACACCTATGTAGGGTTAAATATAGAGATTAAAGTTTGAACTATCACTTTCGTCCCATGTGAAAAATAATATTAATTTTCTTTAATTATAAGTTAATATGCTTAAAAGAATATGCTAGGAATATTCAGTTTGGTAATATTCTAAAATGGATATTTTAAGAATATTCAATTTGATAATATTCTAAAATGAATATTTTAATCATATTCATCAGGCTTGAACTGTGAATATTCACTAAGGAATAATAATAGGATATTCAAAAATAATATTAATATTATAAGAATATTCTTAGTTGATTCGGAATATTCTCATACTTTTTGGTGTATTCAAAGATTATTCTATGAATATCCCATCTTGTCTGGGTATCGTAAACTTGCGATGAACTTTCTAAAAATTCTGTATTCAAATTACTCAATACCTGCCGACTCCAAACTAGTCTCAAGTTAGGAACATTTATGGGCAAAAATAATATGTAAATTGGTAAATTGGATTTCATATCAATATATGGAAGGAAAATCTACTTAATTTATAAATGACCCTACAATCTTTTCTGGCATGTCTGAAACATCTTTTTTCGATTTGAGTCACAATTTAGAAGCACCGCACAACACCATTTTTTGCAATATGTGTATCCTTTCACGAGAGGCTTCGCTCTAGCGATGTTACGGTCGGTTGAATACATTGATTGGCGGCTAGAACGAGGCAAATCTTCTACCAATTCTCAACCACTATTACTTTTCCGCCCAACCTATCTAACATGCGAGAAAAGTATTGGTTTACCCACAAAAAAGTTGAAATTTTGAGAAAATGTTTTGTGTTATTTTTACGTTTTTCATCAAGATAGAAAAAAATCCTGTGTGTATGTCGTCGTCGTCGTCGTTGTCTTCAGCCACTTTCCGTTACATGTCTTGTTAGCACGATACAGCCTCCGGAGTGCAACAAAAACCAATTTTATCATTGAACATTGTTCAGAACATCTCACAGATGAACCCTATTGATTTTCAGCTAACAATAGCCAGTACAACGGGTGCTATGGTACTTGAAGTACGACATTTTTGTCATTTTTTGAGAAATTTCAGTTTGTCAGCACGATACAGCCTCCGGAGTGCAGAAAGTTACCAATTTTATGATTGTATATTATTCAGAACATCTCACAGATGATCACTATTGATTTTCAGCTGACCACAGCTAGTACAACAGCTGCTATAGTACATTAAGTACGACCTTTTTGTCATTTTTAGAGAAATTTCAGTTTGTTAGCACGATACAGTCTCCGAAGTATATACAAGTCACCAATTTTATGATTGGATATTATTCAGGGCGTCTCAAAGATGAACCCTAGTGAGAGTCAGCTCACTAAGGCCAGTACAACGAGTGCTATGGTACTTGTGGTACCAAATATTAATCATTTTTGGAGAATTTTCAGTTTTTTAGCACGATACAGCATCCAGCGTATATACAAGTGTTCCATTTCATGATTGAATATTGTTCAGGGCGTCATATAGATAAACATTATTGATTTTTAGCTCACCAGAGCTAGTACCACGGGTACTATGGTACCTGAAGTGCCATATTTTTTGTCCTTTTTGGAGAAATTTAGGGTTAATACGATACAGCCTCCGGAGTGTATACAAGTGACCAATTTTATAATTGGATATTTTTCAAGGTGCCTCACAGAAGTATTCTATTGATTATCAGCTGACTATAGCGAGTACAGCGGGTCATATAAATCCATATATCCTGCATTTTTTATTACTTTTGGAGAAATTTCGCTTTGTTAACACGATACATCCCCCGAAATGTATGCAAGTGACAATTTTATGATAGAATATTATTCAGATTCACAGATGCGGAAAAGTTAGTTTGAATCTTTAAAAGCGTTTATTTATTATACTGTACCACTCATGTGTGTGTATTTAGTTAGTTCGCTGTAGGTAACACATCTCAGCACCAATGAAATTACACGGAAAGAAATTAGTGGACTGTATACATGTATTCACAGACAACTGTAATTTCTAGCAATATAAGTTTTTTGCCTTCTACACCTCATATTACCCTGATCTAGGCTGAAATCATTTCCATTTTCATTAATCACTTGAACGTCTAAATTTTAATTTCATTCACTTAAAAAGTTTTATTTTGTAGATATTTATCACCAATGTGAGTGAGAACATGTGACAGGACTGATTAGATAAACATGAAGTGTGTATCGTAAACTTGGTATGAAGTTTCTACAAATTCCTTATTCAAATTATTCGATACCTGTATACTCCAAATCGGTCCCTATCCAGGATACAATAGGAACATGTGTTTGATGACAGAAACTACCAATATTCAGAAGGAAAATTTACTCAATTTATAAATGACTCTACAGTGATTTCTGGCATCCCTTTGGAATAACTTTTTCTGCACAGGGAATGAAATTTTTCTCTTGCACGAAAAGTGAAGATTGTTACTAAGAAATCTGTCAAACTTTCTACGAACTGGAAATTGCAGTTTCTTACCACTTCAAAAACTGAAAATTGTAGTTTTGTTACTAAGAATATTGAAAGTTTTTGTTATTTCTATTATGAATTGGTAGCACCGTAAATTAGTATTATTTACCACAATTTTTAAGGACAGTGGCTTTACTACTACGAAATCTGAAAATTGTAGCTGATTTATTACGAGAATTGAAATTTGTAGTAAATTCCACTATGGACTGGAAACACCGAAATTTACTACAAATTTTATGGAAAGTTGTATTTTACAACGAAATTGTAAATGTAATTTTTACTACTACAAAACTGAAAAATGTAGTTTTTGTAACTACGAAAATTTCGCAGTTTTTTACTGCGTTAGAGATGTATAACTAAACTTTTAAGAGACAACTAAAACAAAATTAATATTTAATTTAAAAATTTTAAACAACCGCTAAGAATCGAAATAATTCTGAGTTCTCCTGCACTATATATTGTTTTCTGAATTCACTCAACGATCGATAACCACGTGCGAATAAAAACAAAGCAAAACAAACTGATTATAATTGGCGTTGGCCGAAATTATTTAAATTTTATGAAAATAAAACTTTATACCTTCGCCGGTCGGTCGGAGTTTTACAATTGTTTTTGGAATTTTGAACTGATTCGGCTCGAAAGATCCATTATTATGTCTCCGCACCAATGCAATTGCGTGGAAACAAATTAGTAGACTATATGCTATATATATATATTTATTTACAATTGTTTTTGGAATTTTGAACTGATTCGGCTCGAAAGATCCATTATTATGTCTCCGCACCAATGCAATTGCGTGGAAACAAATTAGTAGACTATATGCTATATATATATTTATTTACAATTGTTTTTGGAATTTTGAACTGATTCGGCTCGAAAGATCCATTATTATGTCTCCGCACCAATGCAATTGCGTGGAAACAAATTAGTAGACTATATGCTATATATATATATATTTATTCACAAACAACTGTAACTCCTAGCAATATAGGAACTCACCGAATTTATTGCCTCCAACACTTCAGGATACACTGATCTAGGCTGCCATCATTTCCATTTTCATAAATCACGTGAACATCTATATTTTCATTTCACTTACTTAAAATGTTTTATTTTGTAGGTATTTATCACCAACATTAGTTTTTAAATTTCTCGTGGTTAACGGTCGCCATGAACCGTTGTCTCTCCTTTTTTTTATATGTGCGCAAGCGCTACACGCCATGCGTACCCAATCGCTTGAAACCAAATATATGTGATCAGCGCGGGACATTAGTGCATGAACATAGAATTTCAGCTTTTTTTTATCACGCAAAATTTGAGAGATATTCCCGTGAAATTCGCACAACATACTTAAAATAAACTGAAAACAAATGGAAAACTGTGAGTATATTAAAGATTAATGACCTAGCTCGAGAATAAAGGTCAATCGAACAAATTTCAAGCGGATTCTTGAAATTATGAGTATTTCCTCAACTGTATGTATTCACAAGATAGTGTACTTTCACAAAAATCACAGGCAACTATTGCCCATTCTACTTCTTAGAATCACGGTATCGACTTTATAAATAGAAACGTTTTACCTCAATTTCAAGTAAAATCAGTCTCTGTTAATTTTCTGGATTTTTTGATACGTTAATGGTGAATAGCGGATTCATTGCAAAATATTCTCTCATTTTATGCAAATCCTTTTCTGACTAAAGCATTTAACGTTTTATTGTGAGAGAAAGACCAGATTTCGAGAAGCAATTATTCATTAATTTTCCATTCAGGGCGTAATTTCCACTAGTAACTAGACTTATTACTTGACCTATTTGAAATCGTTTGCACAGATAAATTATGCATTCCGTGAAAGTTGTATTAAAAGCCATTTTTCCAAATTCTTCTTTTGTTTCAAGATCTATGAACTGCTATATAACATCACGATTCATCGAGCAAATTCATTGGTATACAAATTCTTCAGACACTACCATCGGGAAATTTATTTAATTTCCATTCCTTTCTATCTTTGATTTTGTTCTTAATAGAATTGAGTTTAGAAGGAAATCATGGATCATGTTTACCATTGTTCTATCAAATTCTTCGACGTGCTTCAATTCTTTAATTGTGCTGCAACAAATATTCCCTCGTTGTAGACGGTTTTTCTCATCTCGTGTCATTGTCTTTCGAAGTAACCAAGTACCAAATCCAAATCATAAGCTCTACTGTCCCATTTACTGAGAACCATATTGTAGTCTTGAAATCACAGTGGAAATTCCAAGATCACCGAATATGGAGCAATTGTGTTCATCATACTTTATTCTACATAAGTGGGTCCTCGAATTTCTGTAAACTTTTTCCAAATGTGCTGTAGGAAAATAACTCAATTCACATATTTCCAACAAAACATCAGGTTCTGATGATAAAGCGGAAATTACTCTTTAAATGTTGTTATCCAGTTAAATTGAAATTTCATCAACTATTTGGAGCTAGTCTTCACGCGGACGAGATGTTTTTTGGTTTACCAATGTTATTATTATTATTTTTCCATTATCTCAAGTACATATATCCTGGTGTTTAGGGTAGAGCACAGGTTTTCGCTATGCACTTCTACCTATTCTTCACTTAAAAATCTTCTCACAATGTTAGTTGTGTTCAGAATAAAACAACAGCTTTTTGTAGTAGTGTAGAGGTGTTTTATTGTAATCTCAATATCCGAAGACTGTTATGTAGTTTCTTCGGTATGTCTCTCGTTCTGGGCAAAACAATTGGTACTGTAGTTATCTTCTCGAAGTCTCACACCTTCTTCAGGTCTTCTGATAATTCTTCGTATTTTGAAACTTATTATGTCGAGTAAGTTATGGGTGTTAGGGACTGTGATATCTACTACGTATGCTTCTCTTCCTAGCCGGTCTCTTATGATTGATTATATTAGGCTTATTGTGTTTTATATGCCGGCCTATTAGTATTGATCTATCGTAGTAGAGAAGATATTGGTTATTTTTCATAACCGTTGGTGGTTCGTATTTATAATTAGAGGTCTTGGGTTTGTCGTCAAGTCTAACTTGTAGCATATGTCTTGATGTATTATGGTAACGACTTAATTGTGTCGATACAGATACTAATTTTGCGACAGCGTACAGCATTATTATTAATCAACCGTAGCTAGTCGGTATTTTCCCATTTATCAAGAACACTCCCTGTTCCTTACATTAAATGGTCTTCTCTTTATCCTAAAGTTTGTCGGACTATTTGGGCTGTCTCCAGGAGTACCGTTTTTTGTAGTGTCCTAATTGTGGTTTAATTGTTGTTGCCAGGTATTTTGTTCAACAATTCTCCAAAGTTATTATGTATAGTTACTGTCGCTCCTATTATGACGGAGATGATAGATGTTTTAAGTCCCCACATTCTCTGCGCTTCTATTTGTAAGTCTCGGTATTTGATGATCTTTTCGGACTCCTTCTCCTCCACAGGAGCATCTGATGGAATGGCAAAGTCGATTAATAGACATATCTTAATTTTGAGATCCTTGATTATTAGATCTAGTTTGATCGCCATCACTGTCCTATCTGTTTGTATTTGCATGTCCGATATTATTGTGATCTCGTCTTTTGTTTCAACGCTTTTTGGGTTGTACTTATACTATGCGTCCTCAGTTTCTATTTTGTAGAATTTGCAAATATTATAAAATGATGTTGAACATACTTTGTTATGCCGTTTTAGGTAATATTTTTTTGCATGAACCGGGCGCCCAGTCGTAATGTGCTTAATTGTTTCATCGTACTGTTTACAGAGTCTGCACCTGGAGTCTAGTTTTTCTTTGAAAATATACTTTCTTATGTAGTTGCTTGTGTGACGATCCCAAAAGACACTATTACATCATTTAATTAGTTTAATTTCAAGTATTGCTAGCAGCCAGTGAACTTGAAGATCACTGACAAGGTGTAGTAAGGCTATTAACAAATTGAGGAATCACGACTGTTTTGTAAATATATTAATAACGCGGTTTAACAATAAATAATTTACGTACGACAAGGTCGGGATAGATCATCGACTGCTGATGTTTAGTTTTAACAATATATATATATATATATATATATATATATATATATATATATATATATATATATATATATATATATATATATATATGGAATTTCCTTTATGTAAAAGGAGAGTCCATTCTCTACAGCATAAGTGGTAGCAATGGTTATAGTGTAAGTTATCCATGGTCAGTTATTTTGTATACATAGTGTTCAATATAGTATGCCAGTGATTTTGATTAACAATTATATTGTTTAACCCCAATGAGTAAGGGTAAGTGTTTCCCGACGATTAATTGCTTGATGGCTTAAGAAGTATATACGAGGGGCACTTGCTACATAAACACCACAGGTTGAAATGGCCTGGTCTTGTGCCGCTATTATCAACGATTCAGTCTCCCGTTTCAAAATTCCTGTTGTCCGCCAGCTAAATATCTGTTTTTTGTCTAAGTAATCCCTGTTAATTTCTCTGGAATATTGTCCAGGCATTTCGTTGCTCTTCCATTTTTGTTCTCTTTCCTAGTTTATTTTTTTTCTACATCGCTGTTTGAGTTTTTTCACTTTTTCTGTTACTGTGATTCCGTTCATTCCATTTGCCGATTTCTTTTCATATTTTTTTGTTGAATTTTTGCCTTTGTTCGTATTATTTTCTTTTCATTCCATTTCGTTTTGTTTTATCAACTCCACAAGTCTGTCTTTCCTTTTTTCTATTATGTAATTCGTGATGCCTATGATTATCAAGTTGCATGTCTTCTGATTACTAATGAGTCCTCTTCCTCCGCTTGATCTGGCAGTGTAGAATCGGTCAACGTCCGCCTTGGGATCATGCAGATTATAAATGGTAAGTAACCTACTAGATTTTCAATATATGTTTTTTATTTCTACCTCTTTCTATTCTAGGACACCATAGCTTCAAGTTAGTACTGGCTATGCAATCGCTGTAATGGCCGTAAGTTTGTTTTTTTCTATTATCTGACTTTGTAGGATTTTTCTGACTCTGCTATAGTTACTTTATCTTTCATTTCTGCATCTTCTATTTCAGAGCTTTCCAGTATTTTTAGGTACTTATAGATTTCCGTCTCTTCCAAGTCAATAATCTTGGTTTTGTTGTCAATTACTATATTTTGAGTTTTTGTTCTTTTTCCTCGTTCAACTGTTACTTTAGGGCATTTTACAGTCCAAATTGCATTTATATATCACTAAATGTTTTGACATTGATGAAAATATCTTCTAATTCTTTGTCGTTCTTTGCCTATAATTTTAGGTTGTCGACGTAAAACAGGTGATTGATGGGAGGGTTTTTCTTGTTTAATATGTATCTTCTGTTGGTGCTGTTGAACTCATTTGAGAGCGGGAAAAGTGGGTTTTCAATTTTATCATTGCAAGTTGCAGCATATTTATTACAATCGAATTTGTTTTGTATATTTGAAGAGCATTCGGTAACCATGAATGCGTTCCGCTGTCATACATTTTCTGGTAGTCTATTCAACCCATGCTCAAATGTCTTTTCTTTCGCTTAGCATTCTCTCCTATAATTTGGTTCAGCATAAGATGGTTTCTCTACCCGTAGCTGTCTTTCACACATCCTTCCTGTTCATTTGGGAAAATTTTATTTGTTTCTAGGTGCTGGTAGAGTCTACTACTAATTATAGGTTTTTATACATGTGATTGGGCGATAGTTTTTGGCTTCATCTGTTTTATAATTCTTGGGGAGCAACAGTTTCTTCCCATCTGTTATCCATTATGGCATATTTTCTGGGCATTCCATTAGTCTGTTATATTGGTGGGCAAGCGGTTGGTGTATTGCCGTGAGGGTTTTCAGCCATTAATTTTGTATTCCATCTCGCCCAGGTGCTTTCCAGTTGGATGCTTCTTTAATTGATTCCTGGACTTCCTTTACTGTGATGTTTGTCCATTCCATGTTCCTGATGTTTCCGTATCGTTGTTCCTCTTTCTTTATCCACTGAGCTTCGTCGTTGTGTTGGTTTTATTCCTGCCAAATGCCTATCCAAAATATCTGTATTTGCTCTTTTGTCGGCTTTTTTGTTCTATCCTCATTATCCATTTAGGTTTCCTACATTTTGCCCTCGTTTTTTCTTGCTTTATATTGAGATACGCGCATATTACAGATACTGTGGCGTATACAAGTTTATTTTTCTCTGTAATAGTCTGCTGGCTCTCTGCCCAACCGTCTATTATTTGTATGATTGCCTTGTTAGTATGAGCTATGAGGTTTGTTCCTTTTGTATTTCATTGATTTTCGGTAGTTTATCTCTCGCCATAGAATCGGCATCAATGAGATTATTCTTGATTTCTCTCACCATATTTTCTACGCTCTCCTCACAGTTGCTTTGTGCTGATTGATTAGTTTGCGTCTCTACCATATCTGCTTCGTTTTATATGTCTGGTGTTGTCTGCTTCTGGGCGTTTGCTTGCAGGTTTTGGACCTCTTGATTTCCTGCTCCATTGTGTGTATTTTCTTCTGGGTTCTGAGCATTTTCTTTTATGTACTTCTGGATTAGCGTCTTAATTTGGTCAATCTTGATTTCAGTTAGCTTTTTTTGACTCATTGAGATTTTTCGTCCCTGTTATCTCCTGTAGGTAGTAATAGCACCACAATATTTCCTTGTATTCATTTTTACTCCATGTTTGTCGTTTTGCAGGTAATTCCTCCTGACGGTTCCGATCCAAGTCCTATTGCCTTGGTTCCCCGAGTATCTAAGAAATTGACAACAAACGAAAATTGAGAATCATGATGAATTGTATCAATTTTATATTGGAATCAAAACGCCAGAATTAAATTGGAAGATGAATACTCTGAAGACATGCCTTGGTAAGGGCCCGGGTCCTCTATGCTTTGTGATTCAATATTTATGGTGATAAAATATTTTGAAAGGTATTAGACGGTGTGCTGTGATCTGGAAATTGATGTGAGGAAAGTGAAATTCAAGAATATCACAAAATATATTATAACGAGAAAACCTACTAACCCTCTCAGTGCTCGTTATAAGTATGCGGGTTGTCTCACGTGGTACAGCCCGTGCTCGCCAGTCGACTAGCTTCGAGTCGAAGAAGGGGTGGATTCTTCAAAAAAATTTATTAAGTTTACAAAAGGGCGCCAGAGAAGTTTTGGCAAGAACCCAAGACTTCCTAAGTTAGCCCACAACTCCTCAGTGGGTTAACAACACTCACTACACACTCCAAAGGTTAAACTGATAGGTAAATTATCATGAGTAAATAAAAGTCAGCAAGTATCCCCTGATTGAAGATTTAATTAGTCTTTGTGGACCAAAGGTCTCTTTTCAAAATATTTATTACAATGTCACTTCCAAAAATGTTACAAATAACGACTGAGCTCAGCTGAGGCTGTAATCTCAGAACGTAGATGGGCTGAAGGCCGAAATCTACATAAATCCAAAAATTTCTAATTTATCAGTTACAACTCAAGTAAATAACTGTCAAGCAGATTCTATAAACTCTGAGCAGAGCTGAAGGCTTCAAACTCAGGGTGCAGAAGAGCGGAGGGCCCCAAACTACACCGATGTCTCAATTCTAAAATTCTAGAGAAACGACCAAATAGTTCATGTACAATACCTCAAAAATACAACGATAATATATATATATATATCAAAATCAACAATGTACAGTTACAAGGGTTCACACTTCCGCTATTTATACCAATATCAATATAAATATGAATAATTGCATAAGCCAAAAATTTAAATAGCAACGAGTTTAGCGTTGCTAGAGAAAATACAACTCAAAATTATGTACGGTGCAAGTTATATACATAAAATCATCAGAAATAGGCAAAAAAACCACTAAATAACGCAATACCAGGTACGTACCGTAGTGTTCTAGCGTATCTTAAACTATGAGCAAAGATTTCAAATTATTAAATACAAAATACAAGTGTAAGCGAGATTATAGTAATTGCCCCAAGAAAAATAGAAATAAAACTTTATATGAAAAAAAACGGTAATATGTGAAGCATAAATGTGAGTTTACTAATGAAGTTGAAGAATAAAGAAAAGGAAAACTGTTCACTTATCCTTTTCCGGCACCAGAAGAGGAACTGCAGTTGCTCCAGAATATTCCAGCTCTCCTGGAACTGGTCTCACCGACCCATTAAATTCCAATCAGTGATTTTTTTTTATTGTCCACGTACAAAAACCCCCCTAAAATAGAGAAACGAATTAGCCTCTACATAGGGTTTACATTTTACCCCGGTCAAATTTTCGACGTACCCCCCGTAATATCCCATCATACTGACTATATTAACAACACCCGAAATTCGCAAATAATCATACATCATGACTTTTAACTGTATAAAAGCCACCTACACTGAGGATAAAAACTATATGACTGGTTTTTTTTCCGCTTAGCAAAAAACTACGATACCAAAAAAAACCCATAATATAAAGACTATGTCGTTGGACACATCCCTGAATATTTATACAACCCCCGTGATATATTCTTATTTCAACAAAATAATAAGCAATGAAGAATATGAACTAATAAGAATTTATGAAATGCATCGAAACTATCTCGTGAAATCCAGATTACATACTCCAATAAACTACGAATCAAAGCTAAAATTTCCACGTTAAAATACCTATAAAACTGTTAATTCCGAGAAAGTATTTTCAACCATTTACCTTGTTAACGAATCCTTCTAACTAATGCCGTCTACGGAAATTTACCTCAAAACCGCAATTCCTCTAAATTCTTATGGTACCCACAGTCATCGACCGATTTTGGACCAGAAACCTATCGGGTCGGAGTTGCCAGTTGTTGGTTTCAGCCGTATTTCTCTTCCCCTATGTCGGAATTGTCGGGTTTTCCAATAAAACGTTTATGGCTCCCAGAGCACATGCGAAAATTTTAAGTTGAAAGAGGTGTGTTTACACCTTGACGGCAAATGGAGAACTGAATTTTTAACTTCGTACCGACAGCGCTGTGACTTATCTCAGTCGACAGGTTAGCCAATATTAAGTCTCCGATGGCTCGGCAAATTTTCGCGTTACAATATAAGGATAATTCAATAGAAAATATATCCGACTCGATTGAGAAAAGTTGAAAAAGAATAATTTCTGAAAACATAGCTAACTGAAAATGCCAAACAGACGAAAGAAACGAAGACACGGAGAGAAATAGCGATAGAAACATTAATAATATACGTAAAAAAATTTTGAGTAGTTTTTTTTAAAATTTTGCTACATATAGGCCGAAGAGTAACCTTGAGGCAAAAAAATTTAAGAGATCGGTTAAAAATTATTGAATAATCATATTACCGTCGTACAAAACTACTAACGTGCACCGTACAGTATATCCTGGTGCAACTAGTTTAGTTTACTTATAATTGAGTCCTCAACTATCATTCTTTATTACACGAAAAGGCCTCCAGTAACAGTTCACATCGATTGAAACGTTTATTTCCTTTTACATAATGGTTCTCATCCTGCTTCCGGTTAATGGAATGGTTTATTTGAGGTTGAGCAGTAATGAAAATCATCGGAGGTTTCTGATAAAGCCGATAGTGCCGATAGAGCCCGGGAGATATATCGACATAAGCGTCTGTTTGCATATTGTCCGAAATCATTTGTATTTCTACACAATGTGAATGCGGGGCAATTTAATATTTGATATCTTGGGCAAATGCTGTTTGACTACGAGCTTTTAACAGAGATACATCAGCTCGTACTATTGATATTAAGTTTATAAATGAAAATGAATTCAATCAAATATATGAAAATATATTAGGTACTTTTAGAGAGTACATATTATTTTTAAATAAATTGTATCAATACGGAAAATTAAATCATTGTGGGAGGAGTACGTTAGTGAGGTGGTTTGGATTGTTTTCACTGCGATTTATACAATTTTTCAAGCCGTGGATTTTCTTTAAGACGTATTTTGAGTCTTTATTTGACATTCGAATAGTCCCGGAGTGAAATGTCTGTAGTATATTGATGTCTGATCTCTACTAGAATTCCCCAGTATGCCTGTACAATAAATTAACGAAATAAAAAACCGTCAGTGAGCCGAACCACGTCAACTCTAGCCGCAGTTTAATGCAACCCATATTTCTTGGGACCGACGTTTGAAATATGCAGTGTTCCAAATAAACTTTTATGAGAAACATAAGTCTGATCTCAAAATTTGACTGAAACTTCTTTTTTTCATATGGAATATCCTCTATTACAACGTATTTCCATAGAGCTACTTTTGAGGATTTTATCAATTTAGGAGTCTGCTACCTCACATATCGAGACCAATTTGAAAACAAATCAGTGTCCTATTTGATACGGGATTTCAATCTGTAGATGAGCATCCAGCACAAATATTTCGTTGTTAATATGGTGACTAAAATAAGATCTCCACTCAAATAGAGATATATATATATATATTATATATATATATATATATATATATATATATATATATATATATATATATATATATATAATATATCTATATCGTTATTTTATAGTTTTAATAATTATATTTTAACAGATATATGAATATAACAATATAAAACATTATTCGTCGACGTTTTCATAATTTGTGATTGTAGCGACACTATTGTACACACACCTTTAGCAGCGTACGTAACCTAATTTACTTTTGACAGTAGTTGTCAAACAATGCCCGGCCAAGATAAATATTAATTTCTGGATTTAGAAAGATAAATTAATTCACAATATACTTAATCACTCTAGTCTCAGGGTGGTATCAAAAAATTTTTAAATAATAATAATTCAAATTTTGTAATTTATTATATTATTCAAATCAAATATTATTCTATATTCAGAATCTCGAGTAACTGTTTTTTAATATAATAAAAGGCACTTGAATTATCTTATGACATTTACAAATTAATTGTCACTGGAAATTAAGCAAATGTCACTGATTAGATCAAAATTTCTATAGCATGCAAAATGTTAAATACAATGAGAATAGATACTGAATGAATACCACAGTGAGTTGGAATCAAAATTATATATTATATAATCAGATAACAAATTATAAAAGTATTTTTTGCTTCCCAAAAATATTGTAAACGAAACAAAGATAATAATTTCTACCAACCTTAATATTACTACAACCTATTCTAGAAATTAACTAATTGTAATTTTTTAAGTAGAAGTTCAACTCGTTTAGTATACACTTGACGTGTATCAATGTCAAATAACGCAAATTTGTGTTCAAATTGTCTATTCAAAATTTTTAACTTGATGTAAGATCTTTTATGTGTAACGTAAATTTAGTTTAGCGAATATTATGCTATAGATTCATCTATTTTCGAAATGTATTTGAGAAGGCCTGTTAATTCTCGAGAAATAATTTTAAACTGGAGTGGACTCACCAAATAGGACAGGGAAACTCGTACGTAATCTAAATGTATTTAGAATTCTGCAAAACTCTCTAAATATCTGATTTAGAAACTGGAACCACTTACACTTGATACGATGCAATTCTTCTACGAATTATGCACGCACTGACTTCACAATGTATGGCTTTATAATCTGATTGTATAGTTATACAATTTTTATTAAATTCTCAACAAAATTTGAGACAACTCTTATTACGATGTTGTCTCGTGGGGGTTTCAAATTCAACTAACTAAATTCTAGTGTTTTAAATGAATCTCACGGTTTCTAGTTAACTCCACAATATAATAAAAATTATTGAAAATTCTAAAAAATTGACCATTGTTTAGATAAATCAATATCATCGTCAGAATGACGGAAGTTACATTTTATTTGATGCTTACCTGATGTTTAGTAGTTATTTTTGGCTAGACCAAGAAGTGACCTAACTTGTGATTAACTTAATATATGTTTTAGAAAAAAGAAGAAGATGTGATATTACAAATATTGAAGCTTAGATATTATTAGCCCTATGGTGATATCCTGGATATCATTTTTCCAATTAAGATCAGTATAACTGTGCAATGATATAGAAAACCAGGAAAACTATATCTGCTGATCTTTACAATTATCACTTAAGAAGACAGTTTGTTAGTGGAGAACTTTCTGGATTTAACTGTTCATTGACAACTTCATATTGTGAGTTTCTTAAATGTCTTCTTAAGTGATAGTTGTAAAGATCAGCAGATATAGTTTTCCTGGTTTTCTATATCATTGCACAGTTATACTGATCTTAATTGGAAAAATGATATCCAGGATATCACCACAGGGCTAATAATATCTAAGCTTCAATATTTGTAATATCACATCTTCTTCTTTTTTCTATAAACATATATCAAGTCAATCAGAAGTTAAGTCACTTCTTGGTCTAGTCAAAAATAACTACTAAACATCAGGTAGGCATCAAATAAAATGTAACTTCCGTCATTCTGACTAATATTGATTTATCGAAACAATTGTCAATTTTTTAGAATTTTCAATAACTTTTATTATATTGTGGAATTAACTAGAAACCGTGAGTTTCATTTAAAACAGTAATATGAGCAAATTCCAGGAAGTAAGGGTCGAGACAGTTAATTTCATTTAACTAAATTTGTTTCAAATCAATAAAATCTCTTCTCCTGTGGTTACGAAAAATTCCTATTTTAAAAAAAAAAATACTAATTCATGTTTCCCTATAACAAAGAGAGATTTGAATTCTTTTATTACTATTGTAATTCTGATAGCAGAGACATCTGTATTTTAAAATTTCAAATATATTCTCCAAATTGTAATATAATCTGTCTATCATTAAATATGTTCTACATAAACGTCATCTGAAAATTAAAATGTCAAATTTGATTTGTATACCGAATCTTCCAAAATTATTGATTATACATATAATACAGTGTGTATCGAAAGTATTGCATACAAATATAAATAGTCTTCCCTATTTTAATGTTTCTTTTACATTTTAAATAGAGGAACTGTATTAATATATATATATATACAAAATCGGAAAACCAATTTATTTGGGAGAAGCAGCAAAACGAACGTTATATTTCCAATATTTCGACAATGAATATTGTTATCATCAGGGAGCTTTAATACAATTAAATAATTAAAAAATTTGAAAGTGAAAAAACCTAACCTTACTTACAATGTTAGAGAGGTTGTACGTAATGATGGAAAATATCCAAAACTTCAAGCACATTCATCAACCATAACAGCACAAAAATATGCAAATGAATACCACAAACAAATAATTAAAATTATTTAAAAACTTAAAAATGTAAAACGCCGACAAATTGAAGGTCGAGCACATGCGTCTTAGCAAAATCACATACTAATTAAAATGGAAGTTAAATGAACTGCCATGTCAAAAGTTAGATCATGACTACCAACTGAAAAGTTGAGAGAAACGTTTGCATTCCTACCACTCCAACAAATAAACGTATTATTTGCTCATCATACAAGGCGAGCCAAAATATCAAAATTTTTTAATGATTTAAGTTGAAAAAGGAAAATTATTTTAATTATTTTAACATTAATATTATTATTATTCAAAAATCAACCTTGATCACATCCATATGGATGGTAAAGACAAATGTCGGATTATGCGACTCATGACTAACAACCTCACTAATACAGAATGATCTAATCAGTTATATAATAACAGTTTTCTTTAAGAAAAGATATTCACACTATTGTGATCTAAACAGAATCAAATGAACATTCCTGTACAGCTGTGTAATTCTTATCTAGCATCAGCAAATATGAATAGATTTCACTGAGATGATTAAGATCAGTTTTTTCGTTCATACAATTATCAGATTGAAATATGAAAGTCATCTCCAAGAATGTACGCTTAGATAACTTTCTTTCTTTAGCCAATACTCTAACTGCCTCGTAGTTCATGTTGTGAACTTCCCTGAAAACATGTTCAACCAGTGCGCACCTCTCTGGATGCAATATACTGTCACTCTTATGTGAGGAGACACGGTCTTTAAACAGCCTACCAGTCTGGCCAATATATTCAAGATTACAGTTAGAACAAGGAATACAATAAACTAATTTGGAATGATGTAAAATGGAGTCTTGTCCTTGATTTTAGTGAATAAATAGTTAATAGTCAGAACTGTTCTATGAGCAATCCTAACATTACCCACCTTGCTGAAGATACGAGTGAGTTTGGGAGTAACCTAAGCAATATAGGGCAAAGAGACATATATGTAATCAGCGGGAGCAACATCAACCATGTTATCATTATTATTATTTTTACCAACATCCAAATTATCAACATTATTAATATTATCAAAATTATTATTATTATTTATGTTATTATTTGAAATATGATCAACAATATGGCTTTGGACAAGATTACTGTCCTGAGAATGACTGACAGTTGGTGTGCCATACAAAATCTTGTTCAATAGGGGAACAGGATAAGAGTTCTGACAAAAAATGTCGTGGAGAATCCTTAGGTTCTCATTATGGAAGGAAGGATCAGAGATTTGAAGAACTCGATGTTTCATTTGCTTAACTATGTTAACTTTAATAGACTGTCTGTGGTAGGACAAATATTTGATATATCTACCCGAACTCATGGATTTTCTATACCAATCAATGAGAATGGTGTTGTTCGAAGTACAATAAAATCTCGTGTCTAAAAAAGGAACACTGAAATTATCGTCTTCATTTTCATTCGTAAATTGTATGTGCTGGTCATAACTGTTGAAAACATCCAAAGTTTCGGTAAACTGTGATCGAGGAAGGGAGAGAATGATATCATCAACATATTTCTTGATAAAGGAAACATTGAATAGAAGGACATTCAAGACACTTAGTCCAGTCGATGTAGAGATCAGGAGTGCATTTTGTAGGTAACAGCACGGTTTTCATGCAAATCTATTTGAAATGATATGGAGAATAAGGTAAAAAGTTGCAACCGTCATCGTATCCCCGCTATATTGTTTATTAACAAATTGCGGCGCGAGAAGTTGTTTTTCAGCAGATTTTCTTCTCCAGCTCATCGGGATGACTTCGTATGAAAAAATAACCAATACAAAATTTATTCGTGATATAAATAGCTACAAAACGGCACCAGTCCAATAGTCATACTTACAAAAATTAATTTGCAAAATCGAAAAAACTGCAAAAATTGCTTGCTTTTTCAAAGTTGAACTTTAAACCTTTAAAATCCCTCAAAGGGAATGAAACTTTCTCAAAATATAGCTAATATTATGTCAAATAAGCCCCCGGAACCTGGACGTCAGGTCTGCAAAACTTTTTGTTTAATATGGTTTTATACGTGCATGAATTTCAAAATGTTGCTATCTTTGTTCAAATTATTGCAGACTATTGCAGTTGTGCAAATATATAGTTTAAGTTATAAGAAGTCGAATGCAATTTGTAAAATTCGATTCCGACCATTTTTGCAAGTTTAGTAACATTTTATACAGCACAATAGTTTTTACACTTATGAAAATATGGATTTTTGATATCAAAAAACATTTAGTTGGGGTTGTTACGCTTGCTGTTACTTCTCAGAATGCGACGGTCCAAAATGACCTCGAAGGCAGATAGGCAGATGTTTCATTATATAAATGTTTCTCAATATCAAAAATCCATTTTTTCATAAGTATAAAAAACTATGTGGTGTATAAAATTTTACCAAATTTGCAAAAACAGTCGGAATCGAATTTTACAAATTGAATTCGATTTCTAATAACTTAAACTATATATTTGCACAACTGCAATAATTTGAACAAAGATAGCAACATTTTGAAATTCATGCACGTATAAAACCTTATTAAACAAAAAGTTTTGCAGACCTAACGTCCAGGTTCCGGGGGCTTATTTGACATAATATTAGCTATATTTTAAGAAAGTTTCATTCCCTTTGAGGTATTTTAAAAATTTAAATTTTAACTTTGAAAAAAACATACAATTTTTGGAGTTTTTTTGATTATGCAAATTAATTTTTGCAAGTATGACTGCCGTTTTGTAGCTATTTATATTACGAGCAAATTTTGTATTAGACATCTTTTCATACGAAGTCTTTCCGATGAGCTGGAGAAGAAAATCTGCTTAAAAACGGCTTCTCGCGCCGTAATTTGTTAATAAACAATTTAGCGGGTCTCCGATCGCGGTTGCAACTTTTTACCTTATTCTCCATATCATTTCAAATAGATTTGCATGAAAACCGTGCTGTTACCAGGAAAATGCCAAAAATGCCTGCTTTTGATGCTCCACTGACTGGACTAAGTGTCAAGCACATCATCCATCACGTAACAGGCCAAAATTGGGCTTATTTTCGCTGCCATAGGGGTGCCAAAAGTTTGTTTATAAATTTGGTTGTTGAGTTGTTGACAGAAAAATATGTATTATCAAAAAGAAAAGTCAATGAGTTGATAAAGTTACTCTCACTAATACTGCAAAAATTACTAATATTGTACCAATTATTATGGACATCTCTAATACAAGCATTAAGGTAAACATTACTAAAAAGTGACACTACTTCGAAACTGGCCAAAACATAGTCTTCAGGAATTTGAAAATTATTATACTTAAGAGAGAGGTCAAAAGAGTCTTTAATATAGTATTGATTTTCACAATCATAGGCCCTCGTCAGTATGTCAGTCAAGTTAGCAGCTAAAAACTCTGTAGGATCATCATTAGAAGCAATTATCGGTCTCATTGATAGAACAGGCTTGTGAATTTTAGCGCCGATAGAAAACTTAAACAGTGCCTCAACGTCTAGCAAATGTATACCTCCAAAAGTACAGACTGCCACACGAGCGCTATTCAGTACCAACGGAATAAGCATAAATTTCACAAACTCTTGTTCAATTTGTCAAAGGTGTGTTACTTCTCAAAAGTGCCTAATTTGTGATGACTGTTCTAAAATATATCATAAGTCATGCATTCCCAAGAAATACCAGATTCATATTCCAGAGGATGTAGATAATGATTTATTCGTATGCCACAGTTGTTACCACGAATATAGTGCTTCAGAAGATGAAGGTGTGGATTGTAATGGTGATGATCCGGAAGAACCTGAGACAACACTTCTTTACCAATATCAAAAGTACTACAAAGATAATTGAGTGTTATGATTTGTCCAATAATTATCTGAAGTATCTCCAATAATTATGAAAAGTGTCCAATTACTATATTTGTTTTTGATTATATTTCTAGTTGAACTTCGTGGACATTCAACTAAATAAATAATCTTAATTTGACAAAGTTAATGTTGAAATTAATAATTTATTATGTACAAATTTACAAAATGGTACAAAGTGAAGTTGTGAACGCTGAATTTGTGTGGTTTCAGATCGGAAGACACTTTATGTTTCGGTTTGATGAATTTTAAACTAACTTTGTTATTGAGCGTTGAGCTCGATTCGATGAGTGTGTAAAACTCGCGTCGATGAATGTAAAACTCGCGTCTAGAAGTGTAGAACTGACGAGTGAAAAACTAACTTTGTTGTTGAGCCTTGCGCTCGTTTCTATGAGTTAAAAACTAATGCTGAGCATTGCGCTCGATTCGTTGAGTGTGAAAAAAACTGCTGTTGAGCGTTGCGCTCGATTCGATGAGTGAGAAGTAACTGATTTCTTCACGTTGTGAGACGTGTTAAGTAGAAATCTGCGAGGGGCGTGTTTACACGTGGATTGGCTTGACCAACCGAAAATAAATATTTCCTTTTTGCCAGCATCACTTGACTTGTCGGGTTCCCAGACAAGAATCAACTATGGGTGCCGCCAATAGTAAGTTAAGTTTCTATGGAATACTACAATAGCAATTGTAACCTTCTTACTTAGTAAGGTAATTCAAAAATGTCTTTCATGTCTTCCGAACCTCTACCATAAAATTCATGCAGAATTGACCCTAAATTTAGGGTTTTCACAATACAATATATAATAGGGTGAAACGTGACCTTTTCCTAACTTCTTAACTATAGGACAATGCATCAAGATGTCGACTTTCAAAAAAGGTGCTATGCATATGCCCATACAAAACAATTTACAATCGTTGTTGGAAAACAACAACAATATAAAGATGTTATCAATTCTGCAACATATTTCTACAAAGCTATTAACCAAAATGAATTTACGCCTTAAATATATACAATAAAAAAGGGAGGCATACAAATGTCTCACATATTTTAAAGGTATCTTAACAAATAAATTTCAAGATTTTACAATCTTGAACAGTATTATTTTCGTGACGTTCAATAGAATATTTTTAAAAATTCTGTATATCTTCATTCTTTAAAAATAAACATACAGACTAATAAAGTCAGGTTTCATCTACTGACTAATGGGGTTAGATCACCTAATATAAAAGAATTATGGGAATGGTAACGGTTCTCTAATATCGGTTCGCTTAAATGTTCAGTGACTATGTTGTTCACCCTATATCCATAGTTATTTTCCAACTACTTTTAAGTTGATCTAAAACATTATTTGGCTAGAGAAAATGTCTGTGCCTTTTTTTTTGGAGAAGAGCTGGAAGAATCTATCAAAATGAGAGCGACTAGAAAGAAGGACACTGTTAAAAAAATTATTTTCCGAAAATACAGGATGCAGTTCAGCTCATTCAGTGTTGTCCGAAAATCTAGGTTGTAGTTTGGCTCAGGAACGTAATTGTAATAGGATGAAAAGTGTTACTAAACAAAAAAAGAAAGATACGCCATCAAGTTCGGAATCTACTTTATCGAGCATTTCAATTCGGAGGTCTTCAGTTTTTCGGAGCATATTTCCAATCCTGATCAAGACGTTCATTGTCTTTTCTGTGAACTGAATTTTTCATAAAATAATCGTGGAGAAATTTGGATTGTGTGGATATTGTGTAATTGTTGGGCTCCTGAAGCCTGTGCAGGGGCGGAAAAGAACCATATGTTGGTGATTTCTGTCGTTAAATTCGTATTTGTATTATTCTTAATTTTTATTAGTGGTAAATATGTAAAATAAAATAAAATAAATTCAAAATGAACGGTTTTAAAGATTAAAACTAACTTTTCCGCATCTGTGGCCCTGAACAATATTCTATAATAAAATTGTTACTTGCATACACTTCGAGGGATGTATCGTGCTAACAAACCGAAATTTCTCAAAAATAACCAAAAATTTAGTGTATCTGGATTTATAGGACCCGCTCCAGTCAACTAAAAATCAATAGGGTACATCTGTGAGACACATTAAACAATATTCAATCATAAAATTGATCAATCGTATACTCTCTGGAGGCTGTATCGTGCTAACAAACTGAAAATTCTCCAAAAATGACAAAAATTTGGTACTTAAAGTACCATAGCACCCGTTGTACTGGCTTAAGTGAGCTGAATATTGATAAAATTCATCTTTGAGACGCTCCAAATAATATCCAATCATAAAATTGGTCACTTGTATATACTCCGGAGGCTGTATCGTGCTAACAAACTGGAACTTATCCAAAAATGACAAAAATATCGTACTTAAAGTACTGTAGCACCTGTTATATTGGCTCTGGTGCGCTGAAAATCAATAGGGTTCATCAGTGAGATATCCTGAATAATATGCAATCATAAAATTGGTTACTTGGTGAACTCCGGAGGCTGTATCGTGATAACAAACTGAAATTTTTCAAAAAAAGACAAAATGTTGTACTTCAAGTACCATAGCACCCGTTGTACTGGATCTGGTGAGCTGAAAATAGGGTTGATCTATGACATGTCCTCAACAATATTCAATCATAAAATTGGCGACTTATTGCACACCGGAGGCTGTATCCTGCTAACAAGACATGTAAGGAAAAGTGGCAGACGACAACGACGACATACACACAGGATATTTTTTTCAAAAAACCATTTTTTCGTGTTGTTGTTGATGGAAAACGTAAAAATAACTCATATTTTTGTTTCAAAATTCCAACTTTTTTTGGGGTAAACCTATACTTTTCTCGCATATAGATAGGTTGGGCGGAAAAGTAAAAAATTCTACGAACCAGCCATTTTAATTTATCTGTTGCTTTTTTCTAATTTATAAGATATAATAAATATGTTATGGTAATAAAACGGATATTCCACATTTGGAACCCATTTTTCATGGTCAAAATTTTTGCACTTTTACTTTTTCTCTTGTTTACTACGATATAAACTTTTAGATTATGTGCTATACAATCTCAATAACTATTTTTATTGCAAAAAGACTACGAAAGAATTTAAATATTCATTTTACTGTTTTAAATGAAACTAACTGTTCCTTGATAATTCCACAATATATTGAGAAAATCTCAAAAATTCTAAGAAATTGACATTTGTTTCGATATTTAATATTATTTTTCATTTAAAACAGTAATATGAGTAGATTCAACAAAGTAGGGGTCGAGAGAGTAAATTTCATTAAATATTTATATTTTTTCCATAAAAAAATAGAATTCCACATTAGGTGACTTTACTCTACCGAAATAAAATAATGTTTACTGGGTGTTCGCGTTTTTATAGACTGAGTATAATTCCACTGTAGAAACAATTAGTTTTATTTCAAACGGTAAAATGGGCAGGTTCCACAAAGTACTGGTTGAAACAGTAGGTATATTTGTAATGTAATGTATTTCTTATTTATTTAAAACAGTTTATCCTGACGGATGGGATAAATTCATACACACGGTAGGTTCACTTTATTTATTCACTACAATATTCACTAAGATATATTATATATACATTTATATAAACTCTTCACTACTTAGATTATTCACTTGTTCACTAGTTTAGAAGTGTTAAGAGGGGCCTCACGTTTTAGGGACCTGAAAACAGTTGTCACCCGTGATTTGCAACAAAATTTAGGTCATTTTGTACACAACAAATCTAAAGAACGCTGGGAAATTGATTGTTGATATTTTAACACAATATAACTTTGACCTTTGTCTTGGGGATCAGGTATTTTGGTTTTATATTGTTATAAAAAAAAATAAGCCATTAAGTGATGGTGTGATTTTGACAGTTTTGACAAATTGTGGTCACCAATCTGGACACCAAAACCTGATCCCCAAATGGAAGCCTAGAGAATTCGATTCTGAAAATATGAAATCTCAAATCATTGTATTTTTTGAGATTTGTTGTGCGCAAATTTTTGCAAACGAACATGTTTTCACTTTAGTTCAACCGCTCCACCGTCTTGATTCATGGCGCTGTATAGAACAATATAGAACAATGGCAGAAGACGCCGGTCAATTCATAGACAAATAATATTATAACTTTCTCTATGGGTCAAATGCTGTTGTCATATGTTTTGTGTTCATGAAAATATACCAAATTTATAGTTTAGTGTGTATTGTATTTGTAAGAGATTATAATTAAGTAATTTTCATGCTAAATATGTAAATTTGTGCTTCGTAAATACTATTTATATTTTTTCCACAAGATTGTGTTTAGTGCTTCATGCTTCGTTGCAACAAAAATGCACTTTTTGCACCTATTATTACACAAATAACTACTTTTTAATGTTATTCTCATTTATTGTTGGTAAATATATCAAAGTGATTAAATATATTATGTGAGAATGATTTTGAGTTTTTGTTCTTTGGAATAAATTTATCATATTAATAAATTAAGCCAATCACAAGTTAGGTTACTTCTTGGTCTAGCCAAAAATATAACTACTAAACATCAGGTAGGCATAAAATGAAATGTAACTTCTGTCATTCTGACGATGATATTGATTTATCGAAACAATTGTCAATTTTTTAGAATTTTCAATAACTTGTATTATATTGTGGAATTAACTAGAGACCTTGAGTTTCATTTAAAAACACTAATATGAGCATATTCCACGAAGTAAGGGTCGAGACAGTCAATTTCATTAAATTTATCATGTTTATACCTGATAATAGTAATTGTGATTCGGCTTAAGTTGAATTTTATTGTTGCGTTTTTCTAGACAAATTTTGTTCTTCATGAGGTCAATTATTTCGCTTATTGTATTTGTTCGTAAATTCAGTTTTGATGCAGAGTGGAGGTATTTTATTTCAAGTAGTGCATCATTACCTACAAGCCCTAGAATATCTTATCAATAAATGTATGTCATTTAATATACAAAAAGAATTTAAAACACATGGTAATTATTTGTTATGTTGAATATATTTACCATCAGGAGAAGCACCTAGAAAACCGTGTTGAACATCTACCCACAATCCTGTATCAACCACCACAACATTTTGTACTTGTTCAAAAATGCTCATAGCCACTTTTTCCTTAAGAGTTCCATACTCCATTACCTCCGTCATACAATAATTCTTTTTAAGAACAGTTTTAACAAGAGAATTACAAGGTGTATTTGTTTTTCTCTTAACAACCTGTCCAAAGATTTTATAAGAAATTAGGATGGTTATCCACTTTTTAGCTTGCCTTAGCCTATGCACCATAGGTAATAGTAATTGTTGAATAAAATCAATGAATGAAGTAGGTAACATTATATTTTAAAAATCTTTGAACCATAAATATTTTAAATCTTTGTCTATCCAATAGTCGAAATTTCCTTGCAAATTCTTTGATTATATAAGCATTTCAAAAAATCAAAGAAAATAAGGAACCAGATGATTATTAAAGTATGACTTAGTAATAGTCTTAGTTGTTGATATTAAAAAAAATTGTAAGACAAAGGACGACTAAAAAGATAATTTTGTCTACTTGTTGCACTTCGGGGGCTGTATCGAGTTATACAGATAGGTTTTCTTCTCTAAAAACCATTTTTTGTGTTGTTCTTGCTGAAAAACGTAAAAACAACTCAAAAAAATCCAAAATTCCAATTTTTTTTTCGGTAAACCTATACTTTTCTCGAATATTAGATGGGTTGGATGGAAAAGTAATAATACCAATAATGTATTATACAAAAACAATAAAAATATTTACCATTCAGGTGATCACACATATGTGTATCTGTCATGGAAAAAAGAGAATGAACCAACTATTTTTTTGTATAATGAAGGAAAAATGTTTCAGTTCCAATCTCCATAACACATATGATCAATCTTTGCAAACAAGGTAGAAGCAAACTTGTACATGTTGATTGTATGTTTGATTTTGTACTGTATATATCGATCTCCCCACAATATATACATTATTATTTGTCATTACATATCTCTCGCTTTAAATTTTTTATAAGTTGTTATAGTTGCTTTGTAAGTTTTTTGAACGTTTGCTATTTTAAATTGAAATTCCTCACTGTACCTTACTTTCCTCTTTCTATTAAATGTAGAGCATTGTATTACAAGTAAATATTTCTTTGTATAATAAATTTGGAAACTCTTTGTTTATATTATTTGTTTCTAGATAAAATTGAATATATTTACACATGTAGTTGAAAAAAGAGCCTACATGTCAAATAAAATTTGAAAGCAGCCAACAGAAACTCTGAAACTGATACAAATATGATTAGATTGAGGCAAAGTTGTGACACGACGTTCTGTGTTTTCAGACTAAATGGCCTATTTTAAATCATGTACATTTGCAACTTTTCCGCAGTTTAATTTTCTTAGCATGAAACAAACAAAAATTTATAATCATGAAAACATTTTATTATGTTAATATAAATGGTACAAATTTTGAAAAGTAGAATGTTTTCAAAGTATGTATATTTTTCTTCCATTCCTAATTTCTTGGTATCCATATTATTAAATAGCACATGTCCTTTCATGCAACATGTAATGCACCTTGGTGATAATAGTTATATTTTTCAATTATCACTATTATATATTCATCAAAATGAATTATGCAATTCTTGTTTTTTTGGAGCGGTTTTAATCTTTCTTCAGTCAGATACTTCAATTAAGGTCACTCCACTTCAATTAAGCATTTTTCGCTGTTCGCTAACAAACCCATATTATCATTAAAACAGGGATTCAAGAGAATGTTGAAAGATGGTTTGATGATACTAGAACAAACCATCAGTATTATTTATCTCATATTTTCACATTAATCAAATAATCCAGTAAACATAACCTCAAACATAGCTTTTAAAATTAAAAAATACGGATTGCAGGATAATTTACATTATCATTACTATAATTTTTGATATCGGGTCAATACGATTACGTACTTTCTAACAATTTATTCCTTTCAAAAACATTTATGAAACTCTGCTCACAAAAAGTTGAAATATTTGAAATCAAAACATTTGAACAGAGATGCGTTTCTTTCAACCGTCAAGAGTGGAAAGACAGAGAGAGAAAATATGTTGAATAAGTAAAAGCCGATTCAGTACTACTATCGACATCTATCGTAAATATTTTGAACCAAATCATTTCTAAATTAGTAACTAGTATTGTGTAGGTTTTTAGGTTTATATACCTGTGAGGAGGCCCCTCTTAATATTGGCTACAATTTCCATGACAGTGATGGGGGATAGCAAAAAGTGAGGTTCATTGTCTATAGCAGGTTGACTAATTTCAGGAGTTACATAATTTGGAGCTATTTTATCGAACAAATCTAACACCGTTTCATCATAGACATACGTATTTTTATTTTGTTTAGTTTTATTCATTCTTTTCCAAATATTTGTAGGATTCTCTTTGCTTTTTTTTAATGTTTGTTTACATATGGCATTTGTTCTTTGATATTCAATAAAATTGGAAAGGGTCGTATTGGTTCTATAATTTTCACATGCTTCTAGAATTAGATAATAGAAGGCATTCGTCATCCCACCAAGAGGGGGTTTGAGGGTTTTTGGTATAAAACGATTGTAAGATTTTGCAAGCTTTGTTAGCTGCAAGGGTGATTTGATAATTAAAAAAATTGCACATTGAGTTAGTGTCGCTAAACTTTGGTAAAATGGAGAATGACTTTTCAATTTTCAGTTTAAATAGGGGCCAATTAGCCTGTTTCATAGACCATTTACAGAGTGGTGTAATGAGAGTGTCACCTATTTGAAAATCATTCAATTTAATCCTTATTAAATAGTGGTCCGAGCTATATGTATCTGGGGAAACTACCCAGTTCAATGCAGAACATAGTTTAGAAGATAAAATTGTGACATCTACAGCAGACTTGGATTGCCCGAGGCGGATAACTCTGGTAGTCGACCCATCGTTTACAATAGTGAGGTTAGAAAAATAGTGTAAGGCATCTACTAGAATCAATCCTTTTTTTTAGCAAACAGGAGATCCCGACATACCGTGATTAGCATTAAAGTCCCCACCTATTATACAATCATGTTTGATCTGGTTAAAAATATGTACATAGTCTCGAGCAGTTACTTTAACATCTGAAGGCCTATAAAGGCTAACTATAGATAACTTTTTATTATTAATGCTAACATTGATACCACAAACTTCGATTTTACTGTTACAATTAGAAATAAATTGTATGATTTCGTACTTAATTTTGTTGGAAATGAATACATAACCATTATTTCGACTGACAGACACACTATTAAATTCATCGAATTTGAAAGTATCGGAAGACCTCAACCAAGTTTCAGCGAAAATACCAATATCAAAATTTTCTTCTTTAAATATTTCATAGAGAGAATGTTTTTTAGATCTTGAAGATCTTGCGTTCCATTGAATAATTTTTAAGTAATTATTATTGGACATTTTGGTTTGTTTGTTTTTTATCCCTTAGTTGACAAAAGATTTTCAACAATATTTTTACATTAATTCTCATATTCAATTTCGTTAAAATTAGACCCGTTTGACTTGCCAGCAGATTCATTTAAATATAGTTGAACTAGTTTTTTCAAAGCATTACTAAGCTGATTCATAAATATTTCGAACTCATTATCACATTTCTTGCTACCGAATAGAAAAACAGGACCGGCACATAAACTAGTTTTAAATTATCTATAAATTGGTGGAGAACTAAGAGTTTTCCTTTTTTTGGTAAGAGTCTGGCGGAAGTGGAAGGTTGGCTAAGTGAGAAATGATTTGTTTCCACAGATGACGTTTTTACGATTGGTTGAGAGGACGGCATCCTTAAGGGAGGAAATTCAGCATCAAAGTCGGTTAATGGTGCGAACCAATTTTTTTGTATAATACTAGAGTAGCCAGGATTATTATTGATTTTTTCGGCTTCCTTAAAGGAAATATTAAGATTAGCCATGGCTTCTTTAGTCCTAGCCTGTTTTCTGTACTCGGGACATTCTTTAAAAGTGAAATTGTGGTTGTTATTTTTACGATAAATACAAAACATATCACAAGAAAGGCAATCAGATTCTTTCTCAGACCCACACTTCGTTTTACCTTTGCACTGTGATGCAGAAAGCCCATATCGCAAACAACGGAAGCATTGCATGACCGGATTGACGTAGACATCTACTGGACATCTAACTTTATTAATAACAATATATTGAGGGATAACTTTCCCTACAAATGTAATTATGATCATTGGACGCGGAACACTTACCGAGGTATCCTCTCTTTAAATTAATCTGGTCATACGTTGAACCTTTTTAATGGGAACAGGCGAGTTATTGATTTTCATGAGAGTGTCTTCACCCAGAGATGTATCAACATAACGGACCATACCACGTTTCTCCGTTAAATGACTTGGGATATAAGCAATTAGATTATTTTTCTTGAAAAACGCATCTTCTACCAATTTATCGGCGATACTACCTGACGTTAATTCTATTTTTATGCGATTCCTCCCGACAGTACTGATTTCAGAGATAAACTTCTCGTATTCCCCGAGATTAACTAACTTTTTTCCTAGTTTCATTGGATGCAAGCGACCAATATTTAATTCCGAATGTTCAACAAAAATATGGTATGGCCCTGTATCGCAGTTCCTGAAACGATTTGAAATATCGATAGGTAAACGTTATCATTGTTATTTTTTGCATGAACCTTAACAGTGCTTTCACTGCCGGAAACAATATATTTTGGATTAATTGGTTGATTTATATGTGTATCACTAGTCGTTTTTCCATCAGAATTCATGTCATCGTCTACAATAACCAACGGCGGGTCCTTACCGCTCCTTCTCTCCCGGCCTCCTGACATCGGCCCGGGGGTGGCACCCACAAACAGGTAAAAAAAAGAGGTACTTACAGTAAGGTAACACTATAACAGAATTTAGGTAAATAACTTTATACTGATTGATCACCAGTGGGTTCAAGAGCGCAGTCACAATACGTCCGACCAGCTCAATAGTCTACACCGGAATGGAAGGTGGCACCTATTTTTGCGAGTTTTGTAAATAAATTATACTTAAATAATTTTTATGTATTCGATTAGATGAATTTTATGTTCAGTTGCAAAAAAAATTATGGATATTAAAAAATATATTAGTGAACGTTTTTGAAATCCTCCAAAAAGTCTTAAAAACTTGTAAAATTCTGAAATTCCATATTACCCGACTATTCCTTATTACCCGAATAAAAAGTTTTTTTGTTTGTTATTTAAAATTTTTGGAGTGTATCAGTACAGCCTCAAGGTATCTTTTAAACAAAACTTTTATCCTAAACCCTATATTATATGTAATATTTTGTATTGGTTCCCAATTTACGAGAAAAATACAAATAACTATTCCATAATACCCTCCTCTACATTGGAAGCAAAAAATGTCTCTCTTATTCCGAACCTATTCCTGCATCCATATTTTCGGGAAGACTCATGAAACTGATAGTGGGATGATCTTCACATTTCTTAACATTAGGTTTCTTGGGCAGATTGACAATTAGCGATTTGAGCCATTCTATTGAGTTAATACACCCAGATTTTCATCTTCGATTAATTTAACAACATATTCTGGAAGGCGAGTTTCACTTTAACTTGTAAAATTTCGGGCCAAGTCTGAAAATCATCGAGATCAATTTCTTCAATATTATCATCGAAAAGTCTGAGGATGTAATTTTCCAAGTTTTAACTGGTTTTTTGTGTCTGAGACGGTATCTCGTTTTGCGTTTGTCATATGTTATACGATCATTTTTTGAAGCGTGCCAGGGAACACTTTGATTTTCTTGTGCATACTGTGAATGTCGTGTAGGACTTTTAATCTTTCACACTTTTTCTTCTTTTTATGAATTCCGATTACATTTAATTATGTTCCAGATTATATAAATATTATGCAATGCACAAATTATCACGTGGACGATGCAAAACTTGATCAACGCTAAGGTAAATACCTACATATTAGCGCGAAAGTTTAACACCAGCACCCTATACGAATTTGAAAGTATTTATGTGAGGTCTGACACTTCCTTTAACACTACCAATGGTGTTTTGATGTAGCATTTCCAAAACAAAAATGATTTAAGCAAGTTCCATTTTCACCACAACTTGTCTCAGTACTTGAACAACTCAAAAATCTGAACTGGTTAAGGCAGATAGTCAATGATCCTGCCCCGACAGGAAATTACAAAAAATTCAAAAAATCACTTAACATAAAAATATCTAACAAACTCTACAACTCTAACAATAAAGCAAAGTCTCTTTGGAGCCTGGTAAACACAAAAATGAGTAGACATAAAAAAGAATCAGAAATAGTACTATATGATTCCGGAATAAGTATTACAAATAAAAGTGAAATTATCAATCGTTTCGCTGGTTATTTTGCAAAGTCTGTTCGTGTTATGATTAGTGAATGTAACTTTCCCGACGGTATTTGTACGACATCTAGAATACATAATGCATATTCTATGTTCTTTGTGCCAGTCAATGAACATGACGTGAAATAGTATATTAAGTACCAAGTGTCAAAAAGGTTACTTTACGAGTTTTACTGGGCACGAGTGAAGCGAAGCGGAACGAGTTCCTTGTGAAACGAGTGACTAAAGACGTTTTTAACACGAGGTGCTTACTATACTTTTTCTTCGCCCGCGGGAAGGAAAAAATTATATTATATTTGAATTATATTCATTACATGACGGACGATGGCTGACAGCTGACTGACACATCAAATGACGCAGAATAACAGAATTATCACAGAACATGAAATTTAGCATACAAAAGATACACTTGATTTGACGTTTAAAAAACAAAAGATGAACGAGATGTGACTTTTCGCATTTTAATTACTAGTGTTTAAAGAGTCGTTTTGTGCATATCAAACCCGTGTTCAAAGTGCGGTTTTATTAACGGAAGTAGAAAAAATATAATTTTAAATCTTAATAAAAAATATTCGACAGGACTGACGGAATCCTCTATCTGGTATTGAGAGAATGCGTAGACACCATATCTTGTCAACTAGCCCATATGATAAATATATCTGTGGGGCAAGGGAAATTCCCTACTAAACTCAAAAGGAGCTAAATCGTACCGGTATTCAAAAAAGATGACCCCCATTGTGTCGAAAACTATAGAATGATTTCTTAGCTTAGCTTGTTCTCTAAAATAATTGAGAAAACGGTATGCAATCAGCTAATTGGTTACGTAGATCAAAATAGAATTATAACCCCATCACAGCATGATTTTCGAGAAAATTATTCAATAGAAACTGCATTAACTGAACTGGTACAATATATTCATGAAAACATTGACGAAAACAAATACTTGGTGGGTATATTTTTGGTCTGCCTCGTGCGTTTGACACTATCAATCCCCACTACTTATCCCTGAAAATAGAAGCCATGGGCATTCGAGGTCCAATCCAATCGTGGATTAATTCCTACATGTCTTGTAGAACACTCAGGGTGCAGATCGGGGATGAAATATCAGATAAATTTAGCACCTCCATTGGTACCCCCCAAGTTGGTGTCCTGAGACCACTTTTGTTTCTTCTCCACATAAACGACCTACCCTTATACATCTCCCAGGGACATCTCTAAATATGCAGATGATACCTCAGTTATAATTGCGGCCGACAATTTAGATGAGTTACTCAAAAAAATAAGAAAAATCATGAAAGAGTTCACTTCTGGGTGTCAAAGAAAACATCTGATTATAAATGAGGGCAAAACTTTTTTTGTTCAATTTACACCACCACTCAAGGAAGGCAATGCCCTTGTTTTTGATTTCGATAATTGCACATTCAATACTTCTGAAAATACAAAATTTCTGAGATTGGAATTGGATGGTAAATTGAATTTTAAAAATCACGTTGACTATGTATGTAACAGGTTGAGCAGATTATATTTTACTTTTAATAGTTTAAAATCATATTTATATCAAGATTATTCACTAAATTTGTATTACGCACTAATATATTCTGCAATCGGCTGCAATGTAATTGTGTGGGGCAGAGCAAGCGAGGTTGGGCGAGTATTTATTCTCCAAAAGAGATTTATTCGTTTGATCTTTGGCTTAGGCTACAAGGAGTCCTGTAGGAGCACCTTTAAGAGCAATAACATCCTGACATTCACAAATATATATCTCTAGAAACTTCTGATCTACATCTTTATTAACAAAAACAACCTTCAGGAAAATAGTGACATACATGATCACGATACGAGATCTAAGAGTGATATTCACATGAACAAATTTAATCGTTCCCGAACTTTAGCTCGACTACACTCTCTAAGGTTCACCATACGACTGCCAACACAAAATACGGACGATGATAGAATGAAAAGCGAGGCGTTCCCCCCACTCCGCTGCCACGCAGTAGCCAGCCGAAATATCCGCCCGAGGCTGACTTTCGAAATTTTTTTTGATTGGGTTGCACTTTACGCTACGTCCCGCTATTTCGTACAAAAAAGTACATTATCTAAAAATTTTAGGGATATTTTTGTTTTTTGATACTCGCATAAATTGTTGACTGACAGGCCTCCGACTTCGACTGTCCGTAACTCAGTCGTTTGTCAATAAATCTTAACTTATTTTTTTAATTAAAGCTCTTTCCATGCCCCTCCTATGTGCGTACTTAATTCTAGACAAAAATTGGCGGATATAGTGTCAAATTAATTATGCAACTAAGCCAAATATGAAAAAAAATTCGCGTTGCTGCAGAAATGTATTTTGTTAAAAAACAATTATGGGTATCGATGTCTTATTATGAAATCTAACAGTGAAAAAATTGGCGCGAGGTCGCATAGCTTACAGAACTCTGCAAGTCAATTTTTAGTTAATTTGTTTATAAGGCCATAATTCATAAAATATTGAACTTACAGACTCCATCTTTCGTGAGGATCATTTTTAATGAGCGAGAATAGATAAGCGTGATGTGGAAGTATTAGTGTTAAAAAGGCTCATTATATTTTTATTTATTAACAATAACGTTATCAGTTGTTTATTTGCCAATAACTTTTGACCCAATCAATTTTTTTTACGTGTAAGGTCAAGAATTGTAGGTCTTTAAAAGAAGAAAAAAAAGTATTTAACTTTTTGTCTGTACTATGCACGAGAAAAAGGATATACCTGAAAAATCTACAAAAGGCATGAAAAACAAGTGTAAATCGAATCATAAACAATGTTCCGGTTCGATTTGAGAGGTCGCATAAGTTAAGTTTTGTTGTACACCATTTTTACTAACTTTTTACCAAGTATCAGCCGTTACCTCGAAAATGACGCAAAATGATCATTTTGGGTCTGATTTTCCTGGACTATATAGTTTTATACTGTATCTGACTCGTCGTATGTAATATGTATGATGGTAAAGACTAATAAATTATCTATCTATCTAACTATGTATAAATTTATCGCTTTAAGTTATGGAAAAATGGAATAAAAAACAATACATGAAAACCTGATAATTTGAAGCTTTCCCAAGATCATGGTATATTTAATATTATAATGGAAAATTCCCTCATCACGAATATTTGCTACGATGTATTCGAAAATATTTTTGGTTTGTTTACTCTCGTCGTATGCGAATTTTTATCTCATACCTTTTTTGCTATACATTATGACGACCATGAGGCCTGTCGACCAAAACAAACCTCATTCTATGCCGGTGCATGCTGGAACGTGATAAATTGGTTGCTTTGTTTCGTGTAATAGAAGCTGTTCACCGTTATTTAATTTAGCGTCTGTGTATGTTTGTGTTTTCCGGACAGACATATTATATTGTATGCGGTGGAATTTGTTACTAAGAATTTTAAGCTTTTTATAAAAGAAAATTTACATCAATTCACCTATTAGGATTGAAGTTTCATATATATAAGTCCGTTGACTAATGCAGACTTCAATATATTAAAAAATATGGCAGTGGTAGTAAGTAAAAATAACAAGCAAATATGAACAAGGAACACATTTTGTGAATTACAGTTCTGAGACCAATTTAACAGGTTGGATGGCGTAATTTTCAAGCCAATTAGAGGTTATTGAACGAATAAAGGTCTAAAAATGGAAACACCTCCACACGTTATTTGTAATTAATATTAAGTTTCTTGATTCGTTGGTCGAAACAGATGATCTTAAATGTTGAATGAAGAAAAAGTGGAAATGATGAGAAATACAGGATAAGTCAGGGAAAACCGCCAATACCTCTACATCGTATGGAGGCTTCCATTGGGGATAATAAATTACTATAAAATATACGATGAAATGGAGATTTTTTGAGATAGATATTTTTTTGTATATAGTATTGTGCTGCTGTGTAGTGTGTACAACTACTTATCAGTACATAAACTGTTGAAATTTATTAACAATTGATCTGACTGACGAGAGCCAAAAATATGATTAAGAAAAAACAAAAAAGATCTTTTAAATACTGTTTTCTCCAGAAACAATTAGTTGACGTGAGCTACTGTTTGAAGTCTCCGAGTGCTTTTGTAAGGCTACAAACATTGTAACTGTGACAAGTTACTACAATCGAGTTTATACTATGTTTGCTCATAAGATTCAAATCCGCGTAAACTCTTTATCTCTCGGTTAGCTAACTCGAGAGATGTGTCAGATAAATTCAAACTTTACTTAACTTCTGTACATGTAGAGAATTATAGGGAACATGCGAATAAAATATCAGCTATACACGCCAACTATATCCTGGACGTAGATTTGAGGGAAAATAAAGGATTCATATTGTTTAAAACAAGGAAACAACAAACACTAATATTGAGTTAAAAAAGTTTCATATCATTTGGAAATCTGCAAACTGTAAATTTGATTACTCATCTCACTCTCTTAGTTTCGACGAAGCTAATTATGATTGATTCGGATCTCATCTGTTCCGTCTTCAAAGATATTAATGATTTTTGTAAGCTAGAATATTTTCCAGCAGTTCGAATTTATACTCGGTACGATGAAGACGTTAGTTCTGAGTGTCGAATATAAACGGATATTATTAATAGATAAGATAAAACCAACGCTTTCCGTAGGACCATTATCGACCGACCCCACGTTGAACCCGAAGATAAAGCTAATCAGTACTATAAAAACATTTTTCGTCTAATAAAATTATTCATTCTTTGCTGTACCACATTTAGATTCATTTATAGTTTAGTTATAAAAAATCATAAGTTGTAAAGAATAATTATTGTATATTTTTAGTGGAAAATGAGGTTTTTTTAAAGTAAAAAATCAGTGAAAACATAATTGGCGCTGCGAACAGGATCCACTACACAGAACTACAGAATTCCTGGTCATCTTCAGTTGTTTAGTAGAGGATCCACGAACCAAGGACCGATGCAGAATAAATCAGCACTGCTAGTATTCCTGTAAGTCTTTCCTTATATTATTTTACTTATGAGGGTTTTTCTGATTATACTGAAATGGAAATTAATATAATTCTCGCCAAATCCACAAAAGATCATATTCGTGATAGGAGCCCTCTCAATAGACTCCCTATCATAAATAATTCTCTCGAAGAAACTCATACCGAAACAGATCCCCATATCTCAATTACAAACATGCCAGTTTCAAATGGAGATATTTCCAGCCTATGTGCTACTCTCCCTGAATATACGACGGGACAAAACCTTTCCACATTTATAAAATCTGTAGACGATTTAATACCATTTCTAAGAGGACAAAATCCTACCGACGTACAAGAATTCATTTTGAATGCAAACATTCTTTCTCGCATTAAAGGTGAGCCAAGAGATTATTTAAATTTCTCTAATAAATCCAATTGGACAGATGTCTGCCCATAATTATTAGCCAAATACGGTGATAGGAGATTAATGACAACAGTACAAAAACCATCTGGAAACTACGACGAGGATTTTCAGAGAGTTACAAATAATTTAAGCGATTTATTGCTACACATTTCTTCGAACAATAATGTAGAAACTGTAAATTTTAAATCTCCATATTTCCAGAATTTAGCTTTAAAAACTTTTTGTACAGGTGTTAATAACCCATACTGTGAATATCTTTCCCATTTTCAATTAGATTCACTCGATACAGCATTACAGAAATGTATCGCATATGACAACCATAGAAATCAAGTTTCATATATGAACTTTATAAAAAACCAAAATACTAGACCAAAACCAACAAATCAAGTTAGACAAACCCCTCACAACACTAACACAAATTTTAATCACCAATTCAATCAAAATTCTAATACGAACTTTAATCGGAAAATTCCAGTGACACCCAATAATAACCGTCAAAATAACAGATTTAATAAAAATTATACACCTTTTACAAATTCAAACTTCAACAGAAACACGACAAACAATTACCAATCAACACAGAAAACATTTCAAAACCCACCAAATAACACTCCTCAAAAAATGAGTGGCGTACAAACCATTCGAACACAAACACAACCTATGTCAACATCGACACGATGGACCCAGAACTTTAATGTAGAATCTAAAAATTACCCAGAACATACCCAATACTCTAATCTTCACGACGTAGAATATCACGACGAAACCGATTATACCCAAGAGCAACTCCGAGACAACTATGATGAAGAAGAAAATTTTCACGACCCCTCGTTACACGAACAACCCCCTCCTCAATAGACTTAAACAACATAAAAAACCACCCAAGACTTCCATTTTTTATTCTACCTAAAAGCAAATTAAAAGTTCTCATCGACACGGGTGAATCTGACACAATCATTTCACCTCGAGGATCAAAATTATTCAACCCCCAGCACACATACAAAAAAGACTTCACACTTACTTCTATGAAAAAAACCACTAAATACTCTGACAATATCAGAACACCTCTTTTTGCAGAATTAAATATACCTGACTTTATTGACGCACGTATAGACGAGTGGAGTAAAGACTTTGATATCCTATTAGGACGACGACACAATACAGAAATACCATTCAAAACACTATCCTTTAAAATACCTGTAAACATAAATAACGGCGAAATAATACTACCTGAGACAAAAATAAATAACGTAATTTTCCCAGAATCTATTCATAACGTAACTAACGGCTACATAGACGATATTACACTTGATAATCCTGCTCAGATAGAACCAATATACGTTGAAAACTTCGGAGACTACGAAGTAACAGACCAAATACCTTCCAAATTTGATCCTAACATTATTCGAATACAACATCTAAACCCTGGAGAAAAACAAAAAATCTTAAAACTGTGCCACAAATTTAAAGACATATTTTATGACGAAAAAAACAAAATAACATTCACTTCACAAATAAAACATCACATAAGAACAAAGGACGAAAACCCTATTTACGCACGAAGCTTTAGACATCCAGAAGCAATGCAAAAAGAAATTACTAGACAAATAAACAAATTACTAGACAATAAAATTATTCGCCCCTCAATTTCTCCATATTCAGGCTTTCTCTGGCTGTGCCAAAGAAAGCCGACGCTTCCGGCAAGAAAAAATTTCGCATGGTAATAGATTACCGTAAACTTAATGAAAACACGATAGAAGACAAGTACCAAAAATTGACGAAATTCTAGATAACTTAGGTAAAGCAACATACTTTACGACTTTAGACTTAGCCCAAGGATTCCACCAAATAGAAGTTCACCTCGACTCAATAGAAAAAACCGCGTTTACAGTCCCTCACGGTCACTTCGAATTTACTGGAATGCCCTTTGATTTAAAATGCAGTCCAGCTACTTTTCAAAAATTAATGGACAACATTCTACACACCTTTTTACAAAAATTCTGTTTTGTTTACATGGACGACGTAATAATCTTTTCAAAATCCCTCCAAGAACACCTTGTTCATATTTCTACCATTTCCAAAAATTCCGAGATGCTAACTTAAAAATCCAACTCGATAAATCCGAATTCTCAACGAAAGAAGTCGCTTTTCTAGGCCACGTTGTAACTCCCGAAGGTCATTTACCAAACTCCGCTAAACTAAAAGCTATAAGAGAATATCCACTTCCCAAAACACTGAAGGACATAAAATCCTTCCTAGGACTCGTTGTATACTACAGGCGTTTCATTCCTAATTTTGCAAAAATTACTTCCCCCCTTAAAAAACGCAATAATCGATCACACTAATCCTACTTACCTATAATCATTTAACAAATGCAAAGAATTACTTTCTAATTCACCTGTATTGCAATACGCCGATTTTTCAAAACCTTTTACCTTAACGTCTGATGCCTCTAATATCGCATTAGGTGCTGTTTCAACACAAGACCACCATCCCATTGCATATCATTCACGTACTCTAAATACAGCTGAACAAAATTACAGTACAACAGAACGCGAATTACTTGCAATTATCGACTCTTGCAAACATTTTAGGCCCTATTTATACGGTCAAAAATTCACAATAGAAACAGATCATAACCACCTGGTATGGATTTACAAGATTAAAGACCCCATATCCCGTCTAGCCAGGTGGCGATTAAAATTAGAAGATTACGACTTCGAAGTAAAATATCGACGAGGTCGCGATAATCAAGTCAGTGATGCACTTTCTAGAATAAAAATTAATGCCGTTACAAGATCATCGGTTATCGCTGAACCACCAGATACCACAGATTTTGATGTAAACGAATTCATAAATCAATTTAACGAGTTTCAAGATAACGACTCTGATGACGGACATACACAACACACATCAACAGAAAATCCTATCAACGGAATACCCTTATCTGAAGAACCTTTGAACCTATCGACTAACCAGATAATAATTATTCCTTACTCTAATAAATATTACGTTATCTATAAAAAATTATTTAAAAAACACAGATATTCCATTTATACTACTGATAATTGGGAAGACTGCATTACCGACGCTTTTAACACAATATTAAAACCAAACCAAAAATTCGGAATGAAAACTCCACATCTCTTCAAACCATTTATTTGTAATTTTCTCAGAATAAATATAAATAATACCGTTAGAGCACATTTTTGCGATAAAATTTCACAGGACATAGAAAACGAGGAAAAATGAATCGAATGTGTAAAAACCTATCACAATGCAAATCATAATGGTATAATCGAAACTTACAAACATCTAAAGCAAAAATTTTATTGGCCCTCAATGCAAACTACTATAGCAAACTTTATAAATAAATGTCAAATATGCCTTAAGCATAAATATGAACGCCAACCATACCAACTACCACAATTAGGTCATCTACTAGGAAAAAACCTTTTGACATTTTACATGTAGATATTTTACAGTGCGACAAATCATATTATCTAACAATAATCGACTCTTTCTCAAAATACGCTCAATGTTACAAACTTCCAGACAAAGCCTCAATATCTGTTTCAAGTAAAATTAGACATTACTTCTCTCATCACAACTACCAGAAGAAAATGCTATTTGATAGCGGAAAAGAATTCAATTCATCACTAATTAAAGCATTTTTAAATCTTCACAAGATAGAAATACACACAACTACCGTTAATAACTCTTCATCCAACTCTCCCATAGAACGTTTTCATTTAACCTTATTAGAAAAACTCCATACACTAAAGGCACAAAACCCACAAAATTCTTCAGACGATACATTCACAAATGCTGTCCTCGTCTATAATCAATCTATACATAGTGCGACCGGCTATTCACCATTTTTTATTCTTTACGGACCATACCTGAATGAAATAAACTTTGACTTTAATTTACCCATTTATGACACCTACAACCAACAACATAAAAACGAATTACTCCCATTTATCGACCAAGTATATGAAAAAACAAAAAAAAAGAGATAAAGCCTTAGAAAAAATAAACAAAAATGCTGAAAAAATACCCGAAATTACGCAAACAATTTACGTTAAGAAAAAGGAAATACAACCAAAACTAGACCCCCTGTACCATACTATAACACCTACCTCACAAAATAAAACTAAAACTATCGGCTTAACAACAAAAAACAATAAAACTAGTACACATTTAAAATACGCCAAAAGACACTATAAGCAATCCTCTTCACAGGACAGTCCTTCAGCACCTGCAGGCACTAGTCAAGATACAGGAAATACCCAATAATGGTTACTACTCAGAATCAATGGGAAACGCTAAAATATTAACACATTACCATAAACACATATTACAAGTAGACTCAGAACTAGAACAGACACTGACAAATAGCACAAATAATTTCGAAAATAATTTACCAAATACACATATGCTACAACTTTTGATAAACCAATTCACACACCTACTAAGAGAAGCAAAAGACAACCTTCATAAGGTTACCCGTAAACGAACACAAAAAAGAGGTCTATTTAACTTTCTAGGAACGACAATTGAATACATTACTGGTAATCCTGATGACTCTGATTTAGAACTCCTAAAATCTCATATCACGGCAGAGCTTAAACAAAATGAAATTATAAAGAAGTATAATAACCAAATCTCATATGACGAAACCTTCAATAGTAGATTCGACATACTCCTTAAAAAACTAAACGAGAATAATGTGATGCTTTAAAATGAATTAGATCATGTATCCAAACAACTGGTTACAATCAATGAAATCTTAGAAATCCAAAGTATTAACAAATACATAAAACAAACTGATAAGAACGATAACACTTTCGCAAATAAATCTCCCAAATATTGAACTCTTCACGCTTCACGAAATAACTATTCTACAGAGTACCTTACTTCCAATTTACTCTCGCGATGCTCTAATCATTAATAACGAACATCCTTACGAACTTCTAGAAGCTTCACATTTTGTAGTATGTATAACCCAGAAAAACATGCTCATAATCCTGAAAATACCTATCCTTCACACACATTCTTACCCATACTTCAGAATCTACCCTATACGCAACAACGAACAAGCAATGATAATTCCACCTGCCAAATACTATGCAAATAATACATGGTATGAAAATTGTAAGCCAAAATCCAATATTGCCATATGTCAAGGCAAAATTAACTCGAGATGCCAAATTCCCGATGTGCAGACCTGTGTAACCGCTTTTGTTTCTGAAAACTTCATCCAGGAAACAAACAACGTCATTCTACTAGGAGTAGTCAACCCATTGACCATTGGAGAACAGACCGTCTACAACTCCAGCGCAATCTCTACAGATTAAACTCTATACATTGTGGGACAGAAAATATATCCGCAAACTGTTCAAGAACTACAAGTTCCTAACATTGTTCAGATGAAACTCCAGCCACGACATTCGCTCGTATTAGAAAAACTAGAAATTCCCAAAACACATGATAGAATCGAACCTATTGAAACTTTGAATCTACATCCCCTGATGTCCACCGGTCTCAATGTAATTTCAATTATTATAATAATATCTGTTTTAGCACTTTTCTCGTACATAGTCATTCGTAAGAGAAAAAGGTTTTCCAAATTACTCTTTGGACCCAAAATTCCGCAGAAGCAAGTTGCTGCCTTACAAGAACTTCTCGAGATTCCGAGGCCGGAATTCAATCCCAAGGAAGGAGGAGAAATGTAACCATAAGATCACTGGATCCCGAAGATAAGATAAAACCAACGCTTTCCGTAGAACCATTATCGACCGACCCCACGTTGAACCCGAAGATAAAGCTAATCAGTACTATAAAACATTTTTCGTCTAATAAAATTATTCATTCCTTGCTATACCACATTTAGATTCGTTTATAGTTTAGTTATAAAAAATCATAAGTTGTAAAGAATAATCATTGTATATTTTTAGTGGAAAATAGAGTTTATTGTAAAGTATAAAATCAGTGAAAACATAATTATATTGATAAAATAGTTTCGAGTTGGATTTTCAATTTTATTATTAGTGAAAATAACACTCAGTGACTGTAACAGTGACTAAGGAAGACGATTCTCCCCCTGATAAAGGGGAAACAAACAATAATAAGGTAAATAACAAGAAGGTGCCCTCACAAATTATCAACATTGAAAACGTTTTTCTGACTGGTAAAGAAAACAACAATCAGTTAGCCGAAAAAGTAATTAGTGATAAAAGACAACAAAAAGGGGGGTGTTTAATTTAAAAAAATCAAATTTATATTCGGAAATTGTTTATGTATTAATTGAAAGGGTCAATGGTCAAAATTATGGCAAATTACATCCCATGGCCGTAGGTCATATCCTACACAAAAAACTTTATATTCAAAATATAATGAAAATTGATAATGTGGGCAAAAATAGAATTAGAGTTCAAGTTAAAAATATATCTGATGCTTATAAACTTGTGACTAATCCTGATCTGATCAATGAACATTTAAAAGCGTATATACCAAATAATTTGCTAAATAGAAAAGGGGTAATAAAAAATGTTGATACTAGTTTTGATGAAGAATATTTATTCAGTAACTTTCTCTCTCCTGTAACTATTTCAGACATTAGTAGAATTAAAAGAAAAATAACACGTAATACTGAGTCAATTTTAGTACCAAGACAATCTGTAATTGTCACGTCATATACATAAATTCTGTAACATGTAATGTTGAACTATATATACATAAATTTACGCAATGTTTTAAATCTCTAAAATACGGCCATGTAGCAAAACAATGTCGCAGCACTATAGTACTATGTACAAACTGAGGAAAAGATAAAGTCGATACGTATGTCTGCCGCGATCCACAACATAGTTGCTGCATACATAGTGAAACTAACACGCATAAATCAATACCCAAATTTTGCCCCGCTCATATCAAACAGGAAATTAAAAAGAATATGGCTGAGGAAAACTTAACATTCTTAGAAGTTAAACGGATGAATAACAATTCTTACGCCAATATAGTCAAAACCAACAATAGATTTCAGACACTAACGATATTAGATGAACAAGAGTTCACCTCTCTTCCAAATCCAACACCAAACATAGAAAAAGTAATACCTACTCCTCAACAACAACAGCAAGTCCTCATAATACAGAAAATCATGGAAATAGTCGCTCCGTAACACAGTCAGAATTTAATGGTCTGAAGAAACGAAAAGCCTCTTCCCCATTACAGAAGTCGATGTTTCACCTATGTATCCATTTAGATTCGGAGCTTATAAACCAATGACGCACCCGTCCAGAAACAATCCTAAGAATTCCGATACTCAAGAAGATCTAGCAAAAAAAGTTTTAGTAGCAATCCAAAAGGTCCTCAGCTCAATAAACTCATTTGAAGAACTTTCCTCAAAAGATGTTGAATAAATTCAAAAAATACCATTTTCTAGTAATGAAGAACCTGGACAAGAGACTATTATGACTGACGATGGATTTGAAGAATACTAATAACTTGAATATTCCTCAGTGGAACGCACGTTCCGCTGTATCCATTAAAAACAGTTTGATTAATATATTATCTGATCTTAGAATTGATATCGCTTTAATATCAGCAACGTGGTTTAATCCAAATAAATCTTATACATTTCCTGATTATAATATTGTACATAAAGATAGACTTGATGCCACCACTGGGTAAAAACAATATAAAATACAGAGAAAATATGCAAGCTTGTGCAGTTCAAAAAATTGGCGCAGACCTCAGTGTTACATTGATTTCAATTCATTGTCCACCAGACGCTAAAATTAGTACACAAGAGAAACTTTTTGAATATGTCGATCAGTCCACTTTAATTGGAGGTGATTTCAATGGACATCACGGATTACGGGGATCTTACGAAACCAATACATCAGGAACAAACATTGTAAATGCCTTAAATCAGTCTAACAACATGATTATAATAAACGATCCCACTATGCAAATAAATATTACAGTTATGTTAATTCAACATCACATTGTGATAATGTTCTTCCTTTTTTACCTCTTGTTTTCATCACATGCACATCTATACAACCGCTTATATATATATATATATATATATATATATATATATATATATATATATACTCAGCTTGATGTTTCAACTTAACTTCTCAGCGATGTTAAAGCGCTGCCTTTTTACATTACTGTGATGTTACTAGAACTTCCTCAAAAGGAAGTCTCTATAACAAAAACAAACAACATTTTTGTTACATTCTGAAATGCCTTTTAACTTCTTGTCAATGTTAATGCAATGTCTAAAAAATAACATCTTATCAATGATCTAAATGCAACATGTCAAAAACAATACAGTGTATTCTCTTAGATGTTCTATGGACATTACTTAAACCTCTAAATAAACATACTTTAAACATTCTAGATGACATCCTATAGATGTTTCTGTGCCTAGTCAGCAAATACAGGGTGAACAACTAAGAACGCCGGCTGTCGGCCATATTTCAAAAAAATAATCATGGTACAACATTAAAAAATACCTTCAGGGAAATGACCCTGAAAAATCGCTGGAAAATGTTTTTGACTTCCTAAAATATCTGCTATGGGGTGGAATGAACACTTAAAAAACATAATACTGTGATTATCTCCAAAAAAGGCATACTAAATGTATCCCAGAAATACAATTATTGATATATTGATGAGATTATGAAAAAATGTAGTTAGGGACTTTGTACTTATTCTTCAAATCGGGGGTGGGGGAAGGTTCAACCTAAAAAAAATGTAACACTTTTTAGTTTTTTAATCGATATCAATGTTTTTGGCGTCATTTAAAAGAGTTTCCCCCTTTAATAAGATATGCTTAACAAAAATAACAAAATTAAACAATTTTGTCAACGCTTTGTGAAAAAGTCGACAATTTTTCCATTTTCTTGGAAATTTCAAATGTAATGAAACAGTTTTTAAATTCTGATGAAAAAGGATCTACGTTATCAGATATAAAAATTGAAAAATTGCTTCAATTTACATTTGAAATTTCCGAGTGAATACAAAATTTTGTTATCCATCTTATTAAACAGAAAAACTCTTTTAAATGCAGCTAAAATAATTAATATCGGTTAAATAACGAAAAAGTTATACATTTGTTCATAAGTTTGAACCTCCCCACCCATTAATTGAAGAATAATGGCAAACAATTTTCTTAATTAAATTTTTTCATAATCTCTTCAAGATTCCAAAAATTGTATTTTTAGGACACCTTTAGTATGTTTTTTTGGAGTATTATGTTTTCGAGTGTTCATTCCACCCCTAGCGGATATTTTAGAGACTGCAAAATATTTTCCAGCAATTTTTCAGTATCACTTACCTGAAGGTAATTTTTTTGAAAGTTGTACCATGATTCTTTTCTGAGATGTGGCCTACAGTCGTTCTTAATTGTTCACCCTGTACATTTAAAATATTAGAGCAAAAAAATTTGATAATTATGATTTTGGAAAAGGGACTTACCGATAACAGCTGTTGTTCGTCCATTATAACAAGAATAATAACTAAGCATAGAAACTGAAGCTAGGTAGGAACTAACGAAAACGAAGACCACTTTATTCAAGTACTACTTGCAAAATATGTGCTACCTGCAAATAAAATATAACACAAGACTGAAAACCATCTGCCATTTCATGCTTGTCATGTGTTTCCACAGATAATGTTCGTTCGTCAATTCCTCTTCTGTTTTCCTCTTTTTTTTGTTACCGTGATGTTTAATATGTGATATTACTGAGAGTTTTATGAACTAACATCATAAAGACGTAATCACACGAACTTACTAAAAATTATTTCGAATGATGTGATAGTAACTGCAACATGTGATCATCTTAGAAAAATGTTAATTTGTAATATTACAGTAACGTTCTGTATGTGATATTAGTGAGAAGTATACAAATTAACATCGTATGAATGTTTCCTATACGAAGTTGCTAGAAAGAAGTTCATAGGATGTGTATCTAACTGCGAATTCAAGTATTATTGTGTACATCAAAAATATGTTCTATTTACATGACATGGATGTTAATATAGTTGGTAATAAAATGAAGGCATCTAGGAGATATCTTATTAACGTTTTAAATAAACATCACAAAAAGTCTCTTAAAAGAACATCACAAAAAAGACTCGTTATGTTTCTTGTTTAGTGGGATGGATCATCAACTAAGATGTCAAGAACAACTAATAAGTCGGCGATTGATCTAGCATTCGCTACTTCCGATATTGCAAATGGAATTCATTGGAAAGTGTTACCAGACACCTTAGGATCAGACCATTATGCTATTCTAATTAATTTTCTTCACTCAGGAGCTCAAATAGAGACGATAATATATCCCACTACAAAATGGAATACTAAGAAAGCTAACTGGAAAAAATTTAGCTCAGTTTCTCAAAGTTATTTCAAGAAAATCCCAGAAACTTTTAATGACATAAATGGAAAATATGAAAATTTCATGAAAGGTATAGAACTTTCAGCTTCTGTAGCTATACTGGTGAAAAAAACGTTCAAAATAAACAAACCACCACCACTACCTTGGTGGGATAGTGAGTAAGATTGTGCAACAGAACGCAGACAAAAGCAATTAGTGCATATCAACGTCTAAGTTCATCGGAGAATTATATTATAGTCAACAAAGAAATTGCTGCAACGCAACGATTCCTAGAAATCATTGGATTACTTTTTGTAATAAATTAAATGAGCATACAACTGGTACAGAATTTTGGCAACAAGCTAAAAGAATGCAGAGAATCACATTTGATTTATTGGTTTTATGGAGAACATGAGAACTCTTACTCCCGTTGGGTTCCGGATTGAATTAAGCAACAAAAATATACGAAATTTGCACCTTCCAAAGAACCTGCTAAAATCATCTCCTCCAAAAAACTTTGAATAGATTATGTGGAACACAGTAATGCAACTTCTATGATGTGAAACCTTTTCCTATATTTAGCAGATTACATGCAAATAAAATTCAATGACTCAAAATTTAGTTACTATAAGTACCAATAAACATAAAACCAAAAAGCATCATAAACTGTGAAGAAAACTTATGTTAAACAAATATAATACAATCCAAATTACATATACCAAATATTATTATACATCTAAAAATTATCAATGTGTAATTTGGCCAAATTAGTGAATTTTGTCTAAATTTATTATGGTTAACCAGATAAATTGTTGAAACACTGACCTGATCACAACACTGGGAAGTTCCTTTTACACTCTACTCCTGTGTTATCTTCTGGTATGAAACTGGATCTCCTTCAATCTTGTAGAACAAACTCTATAGTTTGTATGGCAGGTAAGTTCGTGTATTATTATTAAATCATTTAGTTACACTTGCTCATAACGTTTTTATTACGATAATTAATGATTTAATGAAGTATTTTATCACTATAAAGTGATTACTTTCTGAAAATTCATATAGCGTTCCCTCTCAAATTTTAACTGCTTATATTTCTTATAAATTACTATTAATTCCCAGTATTTTCTTCTTAAAATGTTTATTATATAGTTATTCAACGTTCGCAATATGTTTTGACTCTGATTTCTGATAATTTCCAAATATTTTTCATAAAATTTATAAAAATAGCTTACATGCGTCCATCTCCCTTAGCATCACCACACCAACTTTTTCGTTTTTCAAATCAACAAACTTTTTATTGCTAGCTTTGTTATTCTAAAACAAAACACTCACAACTTACTAGATATAATACAATCTGTTTTATCTAATGTTTGATATTTCGTTTAATGTCTTTATATATTACTATTGTTATTTATTGTTCATGTAAAATTTCAAATTAATTCACTATTCCTATTTACATATGCAATACTTCAAAAATCTACCTTATTTTAATGAACAAAAATTATATCTATCCGACTTTAAATTCCAATATCAATACATATACAATCTCAAATGTTCAAATACCTGTTATAATGCCTTTCAATTAAATTGTTACTTTTTATTACATATTTATCTAATATAAACTTGGCCTTTTATTTAATTCAGTCATCAAGTTTTTCAAATATCCTCATTGCTTTTCAAATAATCAATAGTTCACAGACATAAATAATTCTATGGTTGAATATATTTCTGCTATCAGTGTTCTTTGCTAACTGACATGAAGTTTTCCAATTGACACTTCAGTTATTTCTTTTTGATATAAACATTGCAATTTTGTTGGTATATTGTTATCAAATATTCTATTTATTATTGTCTGATAATAATTTATTTTCTTTTCAGATTCAATGTTGGATATTCGAAATATTAGAGTCAGATTATTATTTACGCTGTTGACAAGAAAATGAGTTTATAATTTATTAAGGACATGATTAAAATTTTATGAAAATAATGCTGTTTACATTCTGAAATCCTAAGGTAAATAATTTCCATATTAATTATAAATTTCTTTACTTATGTAGCATAACTGATATCATAAATGTTCAATTCAATAGGAGATATATATTCTTCTCATATTATCACCATTAGACAAGATAATTCCAGCTGTGTGAAGTGAGTAATCTCCACCTGCTCCTTAACAAAGTTGCAAATTTCATACATTTGTGTCTCATTCTCTTTACTACTTCTTACGATAAGTTCAATATATATATATATATATATATATATATATATATATATATATTTTTCATTTATATTTCTTGGGCATTTTTGGTCCTGGATTAATTAAAACATTAGATGATTTTTAAAATTTATATTGTAATACATTAACGTTTCGGTCGTTTTTGACCTTCATCAGAATATAAAAACACTGTGGATTATATTCCAGCGAGTGCCACATCACATATTAAATTAAGTTAAAATAAAATGAACTTTAACGATACATTTAAAAACATTTTACAAGTAACGGTGTGTGTATCTCAACCTTCATAGTAGTATATATATATATATATATATATATATATATATATATATATATATATATAGAGCGAGTAAAAGGTAGGCGGCTTGAACTAGTTAAAACCAGAATAGTTATAAAGTTATCGGGAATAAGCCTTCTCAGGAATAAGTAAACTCTTTTTACTTTATGTTGAAAGCTTTCGAAATCTCTTTATTTCTTCATCAGTCAACTACAAAGATGTATACAACTAGTTAAATAGGCAAAAATATTAATTTAAATTTATTACTTACAAGTAATCGAGGTTAATCCTTAAATAATTTCTTTCTCAAAGGATACCATTGCACAGAAAACCACTCACTTCTTGATGTTTTTAAAACAATAAAATGTGGAATGTGTTGTCGTTTACAGCACCCAAAAAGAATATATATATATATATATATATATATATATATATGTGTGTGTGTGTGTGTGTGTGTGTGTGTGGTGTGTGTGTGTGTGTGTGTGTGTGTGTGTGTGTGTGCTTCATAATACGTGTCACAGGACCTTGTTCCAATTATGGTTCACCTCAACATTGGGGGTATCGACCGAGACATCGACATTGCCTATGCCTACTTCGCTGGAGACGGGCCGATGAAACCGCCAGAAGAAGTACAAGAGCTAGTGAGACACTGCAATAGCAGAAGGCTGCCAATCATAATTCGTTGTGATGCCAACGTACACAGTACCGTGTGGGGAAGCACTAACAACAACGCCAAATGTGAGTGTTCATTAAAATATCTCTTAACAAATAACCCTCACTTTTGTCACGAGAGCAAGAAAAGAGGTCCTGGACGTAACAATTATTATTGTTGCTGCTAGGAAAAATGTAAACGATGGGAGGGTGATGAGCGAGCCATCACTTTCCGACCAAAGGATCATAGAATTTAGTGTAACCTTCATACCAAAAATAGGAGAAAAGATGGTACTGATTTCCGATATTTTAACCCATCTACTTAACATCGTTTCTACTCAAAACGATGGAGAAAGTAGTGGATAGCTACATAAAAACATAGAACCTGGGAAATATACCACTTCATAAATGTCAGCATGCCTACAGAACGGGTCGATCAACTGAGACGGCTCTGTATCAGCTGACCGAAGTCATCCAGAGAACCCTGAACAACAAAGAAATCGCAATGTGCGCATTCCTGGAAACATCTGGGGCCTTTGACAACACAACTCATATGTCTGTCAATGAAGCACTGAAAAGGCGAGGAGTAAATGAAATCATTGTAAATTGGATGTATGTATTGTTGACGACGAGGATAGCTGGGATACAGGTGGGGCATCAAACCACCTCAGTTAAAGCCGCCCGTGGAACACCTCAAGAGGGTGTGATATCTTCCCTTCTATGGAGCGTCGTAGTAGATGAGTTGCTCTACAGGCTAATTGAGCTTGGCTTAGAATGTATGGGCTATGCTGATGACATAGTTCTAATAGTCAGAGGAAAGTTCGAGAGCACCTTGTGTGATTTATTACAAAAGGGCCGCAGAATAATTGAGCAATGGTGCTTGTCAGTGGGGCTGAACATTAACCCAAACAAGACCATAGTAATTCCATTTAACCGGAAAATAAAACTTCCAGCCATAAAACCCCTATCTTTAAAAGGGGAAATCATAGAATGGAAATCAGAGGTTAAATATTTAGGGATAACCCTAGACAGTAAGCTTCTGTAGAATAAGCATGTTGAAATAACTGCTAGTGAATCAATAAGAGCTTTGATGACGTGCAGGAATCTAGCTGGTAAGAGTTGGGGCTGTAACCCAAAAATACTGCGATGGATGTACGCCATGATTGTGAGATCAGGAATTACGTATGGGGCAATAGTTTGGCATACAAAAGCAAGTCAGTACAGCACGAGCAAGACCCTCGACAAAGTTCAACGGCTTGCCCTTTGACGCCCTTTATTGATTCAGAGCTTTTCTGTGGTGTAGGAAAATGCTCCCATAAGCAAGAGTTTCGGAAGAAAGAGGAAACCGAAAAGAAGCACTTTGGCGGTGCTTTCCCAGGCTGGAACATTCCAAAAAGTTCCTGCCCGGATCTCATTAAAAATAAGCTACATCTCCTCACGGGCTTTCTTACAGGACATTGCCGTCCTAGGAAGCACCTAATGAGAATAGGTCTAGCAGAAATTGACAAGTGTAGAATCTGTGGGGAGGAAGACGAAACTCCGGATCAACTAGTTCTACAGTGCCTCGCCATTGCAAGTCAACGCAAGGAACGCATTGGATAAAAAACTTGTAAGAGTGAGGATCTAACATCGTTGAAGCCGTCCCAAATACTAGAGTTCATTAGAACCCTGGAACTGGAAGGCGAGCTGTAGTAGTAGCGAGAACAGCTCTGATAGGGGGGGGGGGCACAATAAACAAAATCTAATCTCATCTAATCTGCCATTTCATATAACCGTATGCTGTATTGGTTGACTTCCTGTTCCCGAGGGAGACTGTGAACAATATCGAGCAGGAAATTTGTGGGAAGTAACAGTTAACACCTACTGAATAGTTTGAATTGCTTTCCATCATTGTGTAATATTAACTTTGATTATGTTTTGTAGTTTTTCTTTCCCGTAAATTTATTTCGATTATAGTTGAGTTTCCATTTCAACTTTGATTATTTTTCATATCAACTTTGATTACATTTTGTAGTTTTTTTGCGTATTGTAATTAACTTCAACTCAAGTTAAGTTTTTTTATTTTATTTCAATTTAAATGAACCTTGTTGTTAAACGTATTTTGACTTTTATTATATCACATTTGTAAATTTAACAACGTAGTTCATATTTATATTCCTCCCAACCCTCTTCACAAGGTTTATTGATGTTGCTGTGTACCAACTAAACAATCTGATAATATTATAGGAGGCGCTCATTTATCGTATCTTGCCTAATTTAATTTTTTTTCCTTTATTTACAAAAACTTACTTATCATCGGGATAACGGAGGATTTTGTCATTTGTAATAGAGTAAAGGAGTATTTCTGCGAACCGGTAAGATCTTCTTCAAGATTATTATTTAGATGGTAAAAGAATCCCACCTGAGATGCTCTGTAACTGAGTAGCCGCTACCAAAAAATTAGTAACAGAACAACGGGTTACAAAGTAGAAGTTTTGTGGTTGCAGTATAAAGAAAATACTATTTCCATTTGACAGTGATACTTCATTGACATTTATCACCTTACACATAAGTCTTACCTTGTCTCTACTCTAAAAGCGTTATCCGGCTTTTTTGGTACGTTTTTTGTTTCGAAGATTTCTTGTATCCTTATAGCTCTTATATTTTTTTTGTCTTGTAAGGCTTTTCTTGTAAGTTCGATAAAAGGTTTGTAAAGTCTTAACTTTGTCTCAATTCGTATTTGTTGCTCCATATAACATCGTTCAAGCAGCCGACTGATATCTCTCCTTTCTTAGTTTCTTCTCTCACTTCCGATTCAAGATAACAGACCTAATTCAGGAAGCATTATTGTTAAATGTCTAGTAGTTTATTAAGTTATCACCTCAACCCTCATTTCTTATTACCATTCACAGAAACTTGAATATTCGAAAAGTTTAGATTTTTATTGATATCGCCAAATCGTCTGTCGATTTGATTATACTAATGTGGATATTTCGTCACCGTTCCAAAATATTTTGTATCCACCCTTTGCTTAAACTTTGAAACGGGTAACTCCGTTAAACGAGAATGTATAATACTTAATGAACCATCAAAACTTGTTTTACTGTTTTAGAGTCTCTGTTATTCGCCTTAAGGATTTTATTTATCTACAAATTGAGCGAATGGTGGCAAGTTGAACGAATGGATAAATTTGCATATTCAGATTTTACGATAAAGATTGTTCCTGTTGTTCTAAGTTTAACAGTTTCTTAATACACTTGTCAGTTAAGTTTGTATTTCATTTTATTCCACTTGAAATGATATCAGTGTCAATTTCTTGAGTTATTATTTGCAAAAATTCAAAGTATATTTCAGCGTTTTATGCAATAATAAATCATATTGGTTTGAAGTAGAATAATTTTATAACGAAAATTAGATGGGAGGACATGAAGGGGTCCAAATTTAGCTTGCCAGCAATACTGCTCCATGACGTAAACTTTTATGTGAAGTAAAAGGTATAATATCTGCGGCAAATTACGCAAACTTGAAAATCTGTGAATCAATTGTCGTAAGGTGACACAAAACATAATAACCGTTCAACATATCAGAACGCAAGATTTAAAATAAGATTAACAAAAAGTTGGATGGAACTTTCGGTCGACATGGTGATTTTCTTAATCATAACGATTATATATTAATAGGTGCGTTCTTTTTGACTGAGATCTCAGTTAATCTTATCTCACATCAGTAATGTGAGCGTTCTTTTTGTTTTACTCACTTTAAGTGAGCTGAGATTTTTCCTCCCCCTTCACCGATGCTGAATGTGTTGTAAGGGGGTATCAGTTAGAATTGAGTCGGAAATAAAGTGGAGGGGAAGAAGAAATTTTTGATTTGCTTGGTTTATATATAGTTTTATCCAAGGTTATCTAAGGTTTTAACCATTGACAGATAAATAATAAACACACATAATCTATTTTTCTTTTGTTATAAATTATGGATACATCAATTAACATTATTAGATGCTGGTACGAATCTGTCGTATAGTTTAAATCTATCGACAGATCGCGCGCTTCAATTGAGATGTCGTTCTTTTTGGTGCTTACTCACATCACTTTATCTCAGATCACCTTAACTGAAGTGATCTGAGATCTCAGTCAAAAAGAACGCACCATATATGTATAATTTGATTGCTTAAAACTCTCGAGAATAATGCCACTCAGGGGCGGATCCAGGATTTATGTAAGGGGGGAGGACAACCTACCGGGGGTCTGGAATACCCCTCATAAAAGGGGGGTCCGGCGGCACTCCCCCGGAAATTTTTTAGAAAAATAAAGGCAGAATTATGCGTTTTAGGCCTATATTTTTATATGTATTTCTCATGTAATTACCATTATAATCTACATCCGAACAAAACAACTGTTTGTAATAAATCAAAGAAACACATTTGGTTTATTCATTAATATTTACAACACCTTTAACCTTCCACGACTGGCGTGAACTTTTTGTGATCCACGACTGGCTGTGGACTGTGACTCCGCATACTAGATTCAGGGCCATTACAGATCTGTTTGTTACTATATTTGTTTATTTAAAATAAAACATCAAAAATAATTAAACAACATTTATTTTTCAGGTTAAAAACCAATATGAACATATTTTTTGACATTATTATAAATTAAAAAAAAATTACTATCTATAAAACTAGCTACTCACAAAACCTTAAATCAACGTATTTATTGAAAAATTCACAGAAATACTTATGTCCACTAAAAACTATTCGCTGCGACATTCTGAACATATAGGTGTTAAATGTTCCAAGCACAAAAACTTCCCACATGTTATGCACGAAAAACGCGTTGGTCGATTTTTTCTCCTGTCGCAGATACTACAGCGACCTCTTGAATTTGGTGCATTAACAACAGGTACAATAGCATTATCTATGTTAAGAATTTCTTTAATTCTTAATTTTATAGTTCGCGGAATATTAGAAATCGTTGCGCGAACACGCATATGTTTCTCAGCCAACTCAAAAGACAACAAGTGCAAAAAATTTCGGCGTGTTATATTTTTATCCACATTCTGTAGATTGTACAGCACCATTGAATTTACTCCAGCCATATTCAACATCGAATAAAAGATAACCATTGGCCACCTTCGTGTGTTTCTAGCACAATTGAATGCTGCACACATTTTATCTAAAGTATAAACCCCACCTTTTGTGTCATTATAGTCCATAATCATTTCAGGCTTGCCCGTTAATTGGGATATCTTGTCATCGTGATGAAGGGTTGATACTAGTAGCACATTTTTTTTCTTTTAGGGATAGAGGACACCAATGTAATGTAATTATTATAGCCAAACATACTTGATCCTATTGGCCTTGTGGGGTTGGAAAATTCTAGAGGTAACTCTCGTTTATTTTTCCTTATAGTGCCCAAAAACGTCAGTTTGTAATCATTATATAAAGTGGTTATTAGCGGGATACTAGTGATCCAGTTATCGCAAGTTACATTTCGCTTTGAATTTATAATTGGCTCTACTAGTCTTTTTACTACGGCAGATGCAGAATTGTCAGAAGCATGGGGTCCATTTGGTTGTGTTCCAACATAAACTTCCAAGTTGATCGTATAATAAGTTTTGGAGTCAACGGCAGCATACACTTTTAAACCATACTTGTTCGGCTTGCTTGGAATGTATTGTCAAAAAGCACATTTTCCACGGTAAGCCTCCAATTTTTCATCGATTGTGACATTTTGAAATGGTGTGTATGCAGATTTACACTTGTCAGCAAATGAATCAAATATATTTCTGATTGGGGCCAGTTTATCTATTGGTCTTCTTTCCGCACGAGTATCTATGTCATCAAATCGCAAATGCTGAAGCAAAAACATAAAACGAAATTAAGACATTGTAAGTCGAAATAGCTCAACACCGGTTCCTGTGTTGTTCCATAGTTCATCTATACTTAGGCGACCTGACTTTAGCACCCCAGCTAAATATAGTAAACCTATTAGTGCTTGAATTTCAGCAAGGTCTGTTACCTTTGCATTTCTCTCACGGGAATATTTTTCTGAATTTTTCTGAATGTGTTGATTGGTATACTCGACGATCGTTCCTAAAATCTGCAAGTCAAAAAAGTGTTTCCAAATTTCAGATGCGCCTTTCAAATGTTTTGCTGCTGCCTTCGGTCCTGAAAGACGTGTTATTATATTTGCCGCCCGAGTCCTGCTTGAATGAGAAGCATGTTTTGACCATTTAGTTAATTTATCTTTACCAACAAAGAATGGCCCACTGAAACTTCCTCCTCTATTTCAGCATCGGATATTTCCTGCTCCGTATCTGAGTGCAACTCTTGAGTTTCTAACACGTCCTCTTCATAATTGTCTTCATCATTTTCATTTATCTCTTCCTCTTCCTCATCCTCCGCCAGGCATTCTAACATTAGTTTATTCAATATTTCTTGTTCTTTTTCATACGTATCCATCTGAAAAAAAAAGTAAAAAAAAATAATTTAAATGAAAAAACAAAAATCGCGTGCCCTGTAGCTGGACGTTTTTTGAATTTCAAAGTTTTGACAAACAATTTATAAACCTTGACCACGAAAACCCCCAGAACAATCGCACATAAATAGCGTAAAGAGGTACCATGTATTCATATGTCATTTGGCACCGCCATTTAGAATTTCTACATTTTATAAAAACATATTCATCAACATCGGACACTCCAAATATCAATTTTAAATCAAATGAGACCGCCTACAACAAAATATGTCGGCCATATTGGCGCCGACATATTAAATGTTGATACACGACTCATAAAAAAGGTCAACATTACACAATAAAACATAAACATATGTTACCTCCCTTCAATAATGTATAAAATACAATTATTAATAGACAGGTCAAAAGTGGATTTAACTACTGGCTGCGGACACTCGCTCCGCATTCGTTTGTAACAAGAAAACAAAAACAACCACTAGCTTCAAACTTTCACAGAACACTACTATTATGATGCTCGAAGAATACTGAAACGCTTTAATTCGAGGAGTGGGGGGCTTAGGAGTAAACGCTTAATAAAACGAGCAGCGGGCTGAGAGTCCGCGCGTCAGTCGCGGAAGATTGAAGGCGCAATTTTTTTTGTGTTTTCTTATGTACACGTCCAACACTTCTTCAGCCTTCATAACATTATAAATGTCCTGATGAACGTAAAGTACGGCAAGACCATTAAGTCTATCTTCGGTAATAGTACTGCGCAAGTATGTTTTCAGACGACGCAATGTTGAAAAAGATCGCTCTGCCGTTGTGGTTGTCACTGGAAGAGTGCACAAAAGCTGCACTAAAACTTTGATGTTTGGGAGTGAGTCAGCAAACTTGTAAGCTTCAGCCGAATGACTAGGCATCTTTTTATCAGGGTTTGACTTCCACATGTTTTTCCACATATGTAGCTCAACTTTTAATGCGGAATAACATGGTAGATCGTCTTTGTATTTAACAGCACCTTCAAGAATATCCCTTTTGATGATAACATATGTTGCAGCTTACCCACACATTCCATTTCTGTTTTATAGGAAACCTCGTGTCCAGTTCATTGATAATAAAATCCAGAAATGGGATTTACACTGTCATCCGATAATAATCATCAGGTGTCCCTGTCTGTATGTTAGATCGGTTTTTTTGTAGATATGCTGTACTAAGCTTTATAATTACTGTGCCCATTTCTTCCGCCAACTTAGTTGATTGATTATATACCTCTTTGAAGGTCTCGGCGCTGTTGTCCCGTTTTCCTTGAAGAGTTTGTATTGTTGTTCCAACATGTTCCGCAGCACTCAATACGTCCATGTACTCTGCTTGAAGTTTGCGGGCTAGTGGTAACGTTATTCCAAAAACCTCAGCTAACACTACTACACTAATCAATAATTCGGATGAAAGGATAGAGTGCAAGAACGCTAATGCGTTGCTTCCTTTACCTCCTGGTGAATTAGCAATAGCTTCTAGAACAGTGGGGAGTGCAGGAAAATGCTCCATAAATGTCAATACGGATTCGTGTCTTTCTGTCCACTTCGTCTCACATAGATTTTTCAAACCCTGTTTTCCAGGTTGCAAATTGTGATTTTCCCGCATTTCGTCTTCTGAGCTTTTGAATCTTGCGGCAGAATCACGAAAAAAGCTTGCCAGCGAAGAAATAACCCCTATAGCATTCCTAATGCTAGCTACAGAACAGGCTTTGCTAATAGCTAGGTTCAGCCTATGGTTGGCACAGTGGCTGTACGTTGCAAGAGGTTGAAGCTGAGAAATTCGGGCTTGGACACCTTTAAATATTCCACTCATATTGGAGGAGCCATCAAAAGCTTGCCTACGACAGTAAGCCAAGTCAATGTTGAGTTTTCCAAGCTCTTGCAAAATTGTTTGAGCTAGGCTTTCACCAGTGAGATCCACCATATCAACGAACTTTATGAAGTCTTCCTCGATCTTGCATTCCGTAGTGTTAGACTACCTTATACATATTGATAACTGTTCCTTAATGGACACATATGTTGTCTCAGCGGCCAATATTGTGTAAAACTTGGAGGATTCTATTTTTTTACAATCTTTATTTCAGTAATAACTTCACCGCAGCAGTCAATTATATCATTCTGAGTGGTTTTGCTGATGTAACTGGTATTCTTTCCACACGTTGTTAGGTGTGAGGCCAGAACATCGTCACCAGCGTCAACTCGTAAATTTCAGTAAAGCTCTGAAATCACCTTCCCCGAAGTAACTAGAGCTTCCAGTGCTGTCAATAATATCATCGTCTCTGTGTCCCCTTTTGGGCACCACATAAAATTACAGTTCTAATGATGGGAATCAGCTTCTTGCGATTTTCTTCAATTGTTTTTCTTTTTGCAGCATTCATTCTCGCTACTACGTTGTTTGCCCTGCCCTCATGGGTCATACAAAAGTTATGATAGGCTACATTATTTCTTTTGTGGTATTCCGTAGATGAGTGTTGCTTCATTGTTTCTGGAGCTTTTTTATATGTAGTCATAGGCTCCACAACTAATTTTCCTAGTTTCACGTCATTCTTTCCGCCCTCACATTTACCAAACATAATACAATATTTGCACAAACCCCCTTGTAATTGTTTGGTGGAAGCCAGCCAGTCATGAGTATGCAGCCAACTCTGTTGAAAATAACGGTTTTTGTTTCCTTCTGGCACTACAGAGAATTTGTAGTTTTGTGAGGGTACCCAACAGTTTTTCAGCCACTGATATTTTTCTTTATCTGTAAGTGAAGAAATGTCGTCCCTCTTCATCAAAAGTTGGCCGAAATCACGAAAAACTGAAGATGAACTGCCCGTATCTGCGGCTAATTCCAATGCATGGTCGTTTGCGGTAAGGCATTCTTGAGAAAAGCATCTTCCTTCTAGCGTGACAGAGTCTGCTGCATCCTTCTCCTGCGATTCTGATGCGTCTGTCTGAAAAAAAAAACACAGGTAGGACATACTGGTTCGTAAAAAATTATTTTAAAACTTGCTATGAACTATAACATAACAGCTACATAATCAGAAAATCATAGATTACTGTAAGTAATTTGTAAACTTACCTTAGTTTTTTTAGAAAAGAACGACTCAAGACTTAGTTGCCTTTTTCTCCCTCCGCTTCCGCTCATTTTTCACTTTACAATGTTACAGTAAACAATATAAACGTGGAACTATTACAATCTCTGCAATTACTATAATAAAAAAAGGCGGGTGTCCCGGCAGCGTGTTCTACTTTACAGTGCCCTGGCGACTGGCGGAGGAGCGGAGACTCGGCCCCTGGCGGAGATATTCAAAAGCTGTAACTCCATAACTACGCGGCCGTATACACGTACACCATATACCGATTGCCTAGGATGCTGGCACGGTGTCGGCGTCCATGAAGCGGCTCTTTATACGTTCTATTTTATGTTAAAAATGTCCTTAGTTATTGTGAAATAAAACCAATATAGCTATTTAAGTATTTGAAAGACAACTATGAATTGAAACTTCAAATTCTCTAAAACATTTAAAAATATTTCTATTGTATCTAGTGTATTTTTGACCCGTCGGGGGAGGGGGGTCACGTGTCCCTGTGTCCCACACCCAGATCCGCGCCTGATGCTACGAAATTGAAATAAACTAGAGAAAGAACTTTGAGGATATAGAAAGTTCTTTGCTGTTCTAATTGAGGATCATATTCGCTTGGCTATTCTGACCATATTATATTTAAAGTATAGACTGAGTAGGAAATGAAAGTAGTGTGACTCATTAGAATGTATTATTAGTTTAATCAGATTCAAATACTATCAACATATTCATAAAAGTTATGCTTCCTGGGAACCTGAAACAAAATAGAATAATAAAATTCAAACACTATACATGTACAAACTATGGAGGAACTAAATGGAATAAATTCATTATTCCGGTTACTTTACAGGGTTGGGCATTATAAAATAGACACCCTTTATAATCGTCATTATTGCCTTTAATAAAAAGATATTAATTTATAGTTGAGTAGTTATGAACGAATTTTGTTGAGATGCTCTTAAATGTAGGGGAAGGTAAGGCATAATGACATACAATCTTTTTTCTAATGATTGAATCGTTAAAAACCCATAGTTTTAGGATTTTTGTTGTTGTTTGACAAGTTGAATCTTGAACTAGCTATTTTTTCTCCGATCGTGGGAGAAGTGACACTATTTTGACCTGTTTTCTATGCGCAAAGCTCAACATTCCATAATATTGGGCAGTTGCTAAACAATTAGAAAATAACAGTTGCGGTAATATTCTTACCGCACTGCTGTAGCGTGCAGTAAACTTACAAATGGATTATTACAATAAAATGAAACAAAGTATGGTTTTAATTTTTATAGGTATTGATAAAGTTGTTACAAAAGAATTAAAAGAAACATCTAATTTATAACGATATTCTTGAACACAAATTAATTGTTGTTAATATTTACATTTATTGTACAGTCTGTACAATTTGTAAATTGTACTGGAGGGCAACGAGAATTTATAGACGTTGAAGCTGCATGGCTATTTATTTGGTTTATCTCGTCTCGATCATTTTCATTTGAAGTCGAGGCAGGGGTGTTGAATATATTATTAGCCACTTCTACTTTATTATTAAGTGATTTGTCAATATATTCTTCCGCCGCATTGGAAGATTTCCATCCTCCGTGGCGCTTTTAAGAGAAAAATATCTGCTCCAGCATCTACCAAATGTGTTGCCGATGATCTTCGGAAACAATGTCCTGTATATTCTGTCGGATTTATTCCAATGACTGTCGTCCATCCTTTTCCCTTGTTGAATTTAAAAAAAATATCTAGGATTTTCAAAATCATTAGGCCTAAAAGATACGTACTTTCTATAATTATTTAAATAGGTTTCGTTAATGATAAATGATCTAGGTTTTTTTGTTTCTGGTATTTTTACCAGTATTTTTGAACCGAAATCTTCTATATCCTGAACTTTCATTCGGACAAGCTCCTGCTATTCCAAATATTAGAGCTACCTAAGAAGTAATCAAAAATTGTATATTTCGTATTTTGTGAATTTTAAGTAGTACTATTTTATCTATATCTACTTACTTTCGTCGATAAAAATATATCATCTGGGGCCTTTGAAATGAATTTCTGAACTTGATCGTGGGTTAAAATTTTGGATTTTTTTGGTTTGTATCCTGTAGCTTGACGTTTTAAAAATGCTCTCAGTTTTTGGTACTGGGCAATATTAATAATATTTTAAACAGACAAAGTTGATCGAAACATAGAATAATGTGCCCACAAAGTCGAAGACTGTTGTTTTCTCTACAAAAATCTATGAAGCGTTGGTACGCACGTTCCTACCTCTCTCTGGATTTCGCCGGAAGTAAATTAAGTGAAGTCGCGTTCGCGGCTTCTACTAGTTCAGGAGACGTACAAGGTAACAAATAATCACTATCAGTGTTCATGTTTACTAACTCTTTTTTAATTCCTTATAAAATACGAGATTGAAAATTATTTTACTTTTGTCATAACAAAATAATTTCCATGGTTACCACTTCTATATTTCCATATGAACATAGAGAAAACTATCTAAACTTACTTGATTAAATCTTGAATTAAATATTTTTCAATTAATTCTTTAAATGTAAATCAACGATCGAAGAAAAAATAGTATGTATAATTCGTGGGAAAAGCATATTCTCAAACTCCTGTGTTACCAGACTCGTCGCTACGCTCCTCGTCTGGTAATTATCACAGTCGTTTGGGAATATTATGCTTTTCCCACTAACTATACAATATACTATTGTACCGTATTAATAACATATTTTGATTATAAACTGCTCTCTATCAAAACCTTACAAATATGATTTTATTACATAAAGGCAAGATGACATAGACCTGAAAGAGATAAAATACAGATTAAATAAAAAATTAGATTAGGTTCGTATATATATTGAAAAAATACAAAATCATTTTTTGATATCAATATTAATCCTTGCAAACGTCACACGTAAAACTTTTAATTTTCATTGAAACCCCAGCACATTCTGCATGAGACCATCGTTTGCATTTCTGGTACCGAATGCACTTCTTTCGGACCTAGAGTGACTGAATAGATCTTTACAGTAGATGCATGTCACTCACACTGAGTCGTCCTCATCGTCGTTTACTGGTTCAGATTCATCATCTGATTCCACCAATCGTTTAGTTACCCGAGCTCTATTACCCTTTCTTGTTTCTTTTTCTCTCTTTTCATCTTCTTTTTGTTTCAATTCATTGAATGGGCTTGATGTCAAAATGCTTTCATACCTACTTTTTGTTCTTCGACGCTCTGTCGTATTATTTGCTATCGGCATTGGCGACAATTCTGTAAAAACTTTATCAACGTCTGAGATGATGTTAATTGAACTCGAAGAATGTTGATTAGAAGAACTCGTTGAAGGCTGGTTATCAGAACTCGTGGAAAGCTGGACAGCTAAACAATCAGATTGATTAGACAAACTTGTAGGAGGAAGGTTTGATACCGAGTGATTGATATCTAAATTACTAACCAATTCATTATTTGAAACTTTTTCATATTGGTTTTGGTTTATGTCAGTAACTGAGCTGGTTAAAAACAAGTAGTCTGGGAAGATGTTTGGATTGAATGGATTAATACCGGTAGCATTGAATCCGGTGAGAGCTATTTCAACGGTGGTAGCTTTGCTGTAGGCCTGTCCAAATAATGAAGCAATTCAATAAATTTAAACCGTTCGACCTGGATGAGCTTTCAACCAAGTTCTCACTTCCTGGTAATAAAACTTTGTCAGCGGGCTAAAAATCCGACATAAAGCCATTGAAGTCGATGAGTGCAATGGGACGGCTGATAAAACAATATGACGTGGTTTTGTTTCGCAAATTCCAAGGACTCCAGGTGTTTGTGGTTTGCTTGAACATCAAGGATGAGCAAAGCTTTGTTACTGAATGTGGGTCTAACATATTGCACAAAATGTTTGATCCACTTAAGAAACAGTTCTCCAGTCATAGAGGCTGATTCGTTATGTAAGGAGAGAGTGCCAGGTGGAGCACCATCATACAAAGTCTCGTTCAATTTTTCTCTTGGAAAAATGAAACCTGGTGGGAAAAAATTTCCTGCACTACGAAGGCACACTACTGCTGTGATATGGATTCCTTTTCAGCGCTAGTTATAGCACCGACTTGTTTTTTAGCCTTTTTGGCAATAACTTTTTGTGTTAGTCATCCATATTGTAAATCATCGTTGGATGAATGCTCTCTTTTTCAATTATCTCTTGTAATTTTTAAAAATATTTTTCTACTTGTGGCCTAGCCTGAGCTCTGGCAGCTGACGTAGCTTCTGGGATTCTTACAGATCTGGATAGATGCCGGGATAAAAAACTACGCAGCTACTCCCGACCAGCAATTTTTTTCTCTCTATTGAACTGATGTTGTTGTCCACTACGCTCAGCAAGTTTGTACGCCAGCAATCGTAATTCTTTTGGAGTTACCCTAAAAATCCGAGACCAATATGCTGATGACCTAATTGTTTATTGTCATGGTGAATCGATCTCATACAGTTGCAAATTCCTTCAAACCGCAGTAAACCTTCTAAATGATAGATCTTCTTACCTGGGATTATCCTTATTTCCAAGTAAATCCAAACTAATCAAGTTTTCAAGAAGAATATCTCCTCCTCTACCTCACATTTTCTTTAATAATTCACCCTCACCCACTGTAAATCAATGTAAAATTCTCGGAATAACCTTCGACTCTCGACATAACTGGAAACATTATATCCATTAACTCAACGGTATCTTAGTGTTTTTAAATGAAACTCACGGTCTCTAGTTAATTCCACCATATAATACAAGTTATTGAAAATTCTAAAAAATTGACAATTGTTTCGATAAGTCAATTTCATGAAAGGTATCTGTCTAAAGAGATTAAGCATAATTAAAACGCTGAGTCACTTTCACTGGAGTTCCGAAGAAATCCTATTAATAAGAGTTTACAGAGCTTGACGTTCGAAGCTTGACTATGGTTGCTTTATTTACATGTCAGCCCCCAAATCTGCCACAGATTTGCTGAACTCTCTTCACAATACCGCTCTCCGTCTCTGACTTGATGCCTTCCGCTTTAGCCCTGCTGATTGTCTCCATATTGAAGCTAATGAATCACCCCTCTCCTTAAGACGACAATCTCTTCGTCTTTCTTATGCTGCCTCAGTATCCTCCAATCCATTCAATCTTGTTCACTCACTTTTCACTTCAACGACTAATCTCCCTACTAACCCTCGAACAATTACCAAATCTCTTTCCCAATTGCTTACTCCTTTAGTCAAAGATACTGACCTCTCTCTGACATCCCCGCTCCCACTACTACTACCACCGAGATCAAGAAAGTCTTACAGTTTCTGAAAGCTAAGCATCTCTACCATAGAATCTAATTTAAAAATTAGTAATAGTTGTTATTTAATATCATGTAAACAATTGTAATTATTTTTCTGTGCCAATGACCTGCGCTGTCGAGGCACGTTAATCTGAAATAAAAAAAAATTTGGATAGAATAAAATTGTACTCTTACAAATAGTGATAGCCTTATATAGGCCATCGGGAACATGTTCTTGTTTTTTTCCTTTGTTTTAATTGTTAATTTCTTCATCATATTGAACGTTTGTTGTCAAAATAATATGTCATTGTCATACGTAAGTTCGTTCCCGCTGGTAACTAGCAGGTTCAGTCAAGAATAAACATAATAAGCCGAAGGTCGCAAGTCAGCGGAATTGTGTTTCGCGAGTAATTTTAATTTTTTTTAATGACGTCAGTGTAATCATGGATTCTATTCAAACAAATTTTACGACTGAATAAGCTAGCTAAAGAAATACTGGGCTAGTTTACTCCCAGTATACAGAGTGTAAGAAACGAACTCCTTCGACCGAAAGAGTCTAGATCCCGGCCTGACATTCGACCTTCGCGCGGTGCCATTGGGGGTTCCATAAATATATCAATAGGAATGAATTGATCATCAAATCAGTAGCGCCAAACCATCGCCTGTGGAAGGTGATTTAGCACGAATAGGTCACTGATTCAAACCATTCACCGCGACTTCGCAGGCGCCGTGGACGCCTCCACTAGAAGATCAACCAACTCCATGTTCTGCCGAACTTTTCAGTTCGACGGTTCAATTAACACACTAGGAAGTGTAGTCAATTATTTCTCTCGAAACAAACTCCTATTTATGAAAATAATAAACTGTGTTTAACTTTGTTTTATTTTAGATTCAAAAGCCACACCAACCGAAGAGGGAAGGACATTTAGCATCTAGGTAAATATAAAACTCCTGAAAGTTAATAAGTCAGGAAACCTTTAACTAAGGAGGCAACTCTCTACGGCAGTGAGTACGCTGTCGGTGTTAGTTTTCACCCACAATCCTATACCAACACACATAACCCAAAATGTCCTCCAGATGCACACGCAGTAGCAAAACTGCCAAACCCGTCCCAACTACAACTTCTGCATCATCTTCCGCAGACATGCAAGCATGGCTCGACTCTATCGAACCCTCTCACCCCGATTTTAACCCCGCAGCCTATAAAGCCCACGTATAATTCCGCAACTCCCCCAAAGGTCAAAAAATTCTTGAAGAACTTCGTAGAGAACTTCCCTCTGTCGCTGCTAACAGCAAAACACAAAGATCTGAGAAAACCAATTCTCACTCAACACCATCTTCAACTCCATTTCTCCCACTTCTCACACCTACAAAACACAATGCACCCTATTCACACACTTCAAAACAAACCCACTCTCACCCAACGCCATCTTCCACCTCTTCTAAACAAACACCCACCAAACAAATACCCGCACACAATCGCACTTCCTACATATCACTTACCAGGTCTTACGCTTCCTCCGTAGGATCCCAATCCCCTACACCCTCAGCCATCCGACAACCCCACGTCCCCGACGAGGATGGATTCACCCTCGTCGGAAAGACCAAATACCGGTCCACAACACCTAACCTCACCAACAATCCCACATTTACCGCCAAAAACAACAACACTACACAAACCCTCAACCTCCGAAACGTCCCAACTCAATATTTCACAAAAAAATCCCTCTTCACCCTCTTAAACACCCGAGAGCTCCTCAACGGACAAATCCTGTATCTGAAAGTCAACATCAACAGAACAGGGCTTCTCAAAACCTCCTTCCGCATGTTAGTCTCAACGATTCTGAGACGAATCCACAATTCAACTGGTGATTCCAATATCACCGTCAACGTACTCAACTCCACCGAACGCCGACCCCGCCCCGCAAACAAAACCCTCATACCCACCTTCTCTTTCGTCTGTAGGAATGTAGACTCCACGATCAGCCTCGAAGAATTCGAATAAATTATTCAAGATCAAAACAATCCGTTCCGCAAAACCTGGCGAAACATCGCCAAGGCCACCAACAAACCCACATCTCTCACCCCCGACTATCATAGTTAGTAAAAATTATATTTCAACATTTAAACAAGTAACTTAAAAAATTTCACTTCCAACATTTTAACAAGAATTTACAAAATTTTATATTTCAACATTCAAACCACCTCACCACAGATATTATACACCTAACTAATTACATTCCTCACCTCGCATTCGAAAATAGCCAGTCGCCACCACCCGACATCTTCCACACATATTTCAATGTCCCCTAGTCACTTTTCAAACAAATTCCAAATAAAACTCAAAAATCCTAAAATCATTCCCAACTTTTCTTATTAACTCTCATGACATCGGAGACACCCAATCCCTAAAACATTTTCAAATTTCCAACAACTCGAAACACCCACCTCATCTTCTCTTAACTATTCGCAACGCAACGTGGTTCGTCTAATTCATATTCGATCTTTACTAGTCACTTTTAAACCCCCTTCCTGTACACTTCTAAAACCACATTCTAACAAAAATCACCTCTGCTGCGCTGCTGATTCTTCCTGCCTCTCTCTCCGGTTAATTTCTAGCAAAAACTACAATTCACCCACAAAACAAAACTTCGAATTTCTAGACACTTTTTCTCAACTCCCATACACTTTTCCAAAACTAGATTTTCAGTCTTACCCTAAATTCAAGGCAAGTCAATACGCGCACACAAACCACCCACAAGCACACCCCCAACCAGCCCTGCAGAGGAAATATATCCTATATCAGGGCCAAATCTCAACACAATAAAACCAAAATTAAAACATTCACAAACCCCAACTCAAAAATAATCGAATTTCTCTCTCTCTCTCTCTCTCTCTCTCCTTGATCATCAAATATTTCAGTGGGAATACACTGTTCATTTAATATTTCCATAGGAATATCATGTTCCTTAAATATCTCAATAGACATATATCGTTCATTCAACATTTCCTTAGGAATATATCCGCCATTTAACCTAGGAGGGCGAGATTGTTTTGACTATATTAGTTAAGGGTCGTATTGTATCCTATAGTTGATAACATAGAGACACATTTTTTTGTTAAGTTGGATCAGTTTTATTCGCTCCCGATCTCAGACTCATCCGTATAGGTGTTTCTGTTGCTGACCGAACGAGACTTCCTCGTTCTCCCTTGTACCTGACGGCACTGGTGACAGCGCTACCTAACTCATGAGAGAGAAGTCGGACGCATTTGACAGATTTGTCATGATATTGTTACCCTGGTGACAGCGTTTATTTGAAAAGAAACCATTCACATAATTCTAGTCTAGGTTCATAATCAGTATCTAAAATATCTTGCACCTTTGCAAATGAAAAGGGGGCAGCTGCATGTTGACATACTGAAAATTTCAGTTTGCAATGCGCATCTGCAAACACTGATAGAAGAGGCGGCTTCAACAGTATTAAGCATATATACCTCATTTCTACCATTCTTCTGATTCTTCCATGGTTATGAGCTGCACGTTTTAAACGTCCTGTATCTCTTAAACGTCGATCCACAGCAAAGAATATTCATCGATTAGGAATATTGCGGCCAGGATTCTTTTCGATATACCGCCTTATGGCACGTTCAGAATTACCCTGACATTCTCCTAGTACTAAATGCATGTTAGTGTATTCCACAAAAGCACCTCATTAATTACTAGTAATACTATGAACAATAATAACTGAAAGTATGTATACTCGTTAAATATTTTCACAAGCAATTATTTATTCAGTACTAGTTCAACTGTCGTATCGATCGGTTGTGTTTGTTTTGTATTTATTAAGCTGAGAAAAGAAAAATGAGAGGATTTCTTTCGCAGTATCGAGGCCTATTAGTACCAAAGGAAGGGAAGACTGGTAGAACATCAGCTGTCAAACACAAAATCGATCCTCGTAATGCCAAGCCAATTAGGCAATCAGCGCGAAGACTACCACCAGTGAAGAGAGAGGAAGCTGAAAGAATTATTCGAGAGATGGCAGAAGAAAAAGTAATAGAACCTTCTACCAGTCCATGAGTACTCGTCAATAAAAAGGATGGAAGTACGAGATTGTGCGTGGACTATCGCCAGCTAAACAACGTGACGAAGGAAGACAGCTATCATCTGCCTCGAATCGACGATACGCTAGACACTTTGGCCGGCAGCAAACTATTTCCCACCTTGGACCTGAAGTCTGGTTATAAGCAAGTAGAAATGGACCCAGAAGACAAAGAGATGACTGTTTTTACCACCGGATCTGGATTAGGGCAATTCAACGTCATGCCGTTTGGGCTCTGTAATGCGCCCGTGACATTTGAAAAAATTATGGAAAATGTCATGAGAGGGTTGTCTTGGAAGACATGCCTGGTCAATTTGGACGACATCGTAGTATTGGGGAAGACATTTGACGAACACCTGAAGAATTTGGAAAACGTATTCAAACGACTCCAAGCTGCCCAGCTCATGTTAAACCCGTAAAAATTTCAGCTATTCCAAAACAGAGTCAACTACCTGGGTCATATAGTGAGCAACAAAGATGTGGCGGTGGATCCAGAGAACATTGCTTCCATTCAGCAATGACAGCAAGTTTGGAGATATTGCCAAGCCCCTTACTCCACTCACTGAAGACACAAGAGCTTTTCAACGGGACGAAAACTGTCAAATGGCTTTTGAAACCTTGATGTGGCATTTAACCACGTCACCAATATTAGGATATCCATTAGGGAGACTTTATTCTTGATACTGACGCAAGCAACTTAGGAATTGGAGGTGTGCGCTTACAGATCCAAGGAGGGCAAGAAAGTGTGCTGGGATATTTCAGTAAAGTCCTCTCCAAACCAGAACGAAATTACTGCGTCACAAGAAGAGAACTTTTGGCAGTAGTGGAGTCCGTAGAACACTTTTACCAGTGTCTCTATGTAAGGAAGTTCTTAATACAAACTGATCACGCAGCACTCAAGTGGTTAATGCAGTTCAAGAATCCCGAGGACCAGATCGCTAGATAGATTGAACGACTTTAAGAGTACGATTTCAACATCGAACATCGAGCTGGTGTGACTCACTGAAATGCCGATTCCCTGTCCAGACGACAGTGCCCAACATATTGTTCCCACTGCAACAAGGCGGAATCTAGGGCAGCTGCAGTTTCAAGAACTACAGTAGTCAACGAAGAATGGTCACCCACCAGGATCAAAGAAGATCAAGAGAATGATCCTCACCTAAAGAAGATTCGGAAATGGGAGGAAGAAAATCGGTGACCTACCTGGAAATAAGTGTCAAGATTTTCACCTATACTCAAGGCATATTGGGCTCAGTGGGACTCTCTTGTCCTGGAAGAAGGGCTGTTGAAAAGAGTCCTTGGACACGATGATGGTTCCGTGTTAGGAGAACAGACAGTTATTCCGAGAACGAGATTAGCCGAAGTACTGAGAAAGTTACACGAGTGAAGAAAACCTTTCAGCGAGTCCATGAAAGGTTTTATTGGATGAACAGCTACGACGATGTGAAGGGCTGGTGTGAGAAATGTACGACTTGTGCTACGAGTGATGGACCACATTGCAAGAGAAAGGCACCCATGAAACAATATAATGTTGGAAGCCCTTTCAAAAGGATTGCTGTAGGCATTGCTGGACCATTTCCGACGACAGAAAATGGTGGTGAATACATCCTGGTTGTAATGGATTATTTCACAAAGTGGGTGGAAATTTACGCGATCCCGAATCAAGAGGCTACAACTGTCGCGAATGTATTGGTGGAAGATTTTATTAACCGTTATGGAGTTCATTTGTAAGTTACACCGCTATCGAGGAAGAAATTTCAACAGCCAGGTATTCCAGGAAATTTGTGACAATCTGAGAACGATGAAGACCAGCACAACAGCGTTGCATCCACAATCAGATGGAATGGTCGAAAGAATGAACAGGACCATTGGAAAATATTTGTCCAAAGTAGTTTCCAGCCACCATTTGCATTGGCTTATCGATCGGCCATAAATGAGGCCACGGGCAAAACAACTGCAAAAATACTGTTTGGACGCGAAATGAGGCTCCCTTGTGACCTGGAGTTTGGCTGTCGGCTTGGCGAAGATTTAGCAGGAGAATATTACGTGATCCAATTGAGAAGGAGGATGGATGATGTGCACGAATTGGTTCGAACAAATCTTCAACTTGCTAGTGACATAATGAAATAACGGTATGATACGCAGGCCACAGAAGGCAATTCCAAAGTAGGAGACAAAGTTTGGCCACACAACCCGACAAGCAGAAAAGGATTTTCTCCAAAATTACAGAAATCATGGGAGGGTCCATACTTAATCAAGAAGAGGATCAACGACAACATCTATCATATAAGCAAGATCCCCAATGGAAAAGCGAGAGTGGTCCACTAAAACTGACTAGCGCCATTCGAAGGAGACCATGACAAAGAGGAAGGGGTGAACCATCTACAACAAGAGTCTAACACAGCCTTCGAAGAAATTATGGGCGCATACGGAGGTACCGGGAAACCTAGATACGGAGTCACTACAGAATAAAGACAGATTTATTCACGCCCCCGGAAGAGTACTCACTAGCACATAACATCTCTGCCAATAACAAATACGCACGAGGGTTGGCAACCGTCTTTCGAAAGAAGTTTGGGCAATTATATAAACTTGAAGATCAGATGCCAGCCCCTGGCAGGATCTTAAGACTCAAACACAATTCGCGGTACGTCTTCTATCTGGCAACTAGAAACGAATTTCCAGATCGATCCACCTACCGGTATGTGTGGGAAGCGCTACGAAGCCTTCGAGATCATGTGCTGGAATATCACGTGGAGAAACTAGCAATGCACAGGATAGAGAGCAACCAGTTGGATTGGCGAATTATAAGGAACATGATAGAGGTGAACTTCCAAGATATCGGTGTCCATATATTAATTTGCAGCTATACCCCTCGTTATCGGTACCCGTTGAAGACGGTGACCAGTTATTTCCTTACGACCGGGAAATGCAGACATGGGTCCAGTTGCCGATTTAAACATCCAGTTCCGGTACACAGAAGTTGCAGGAGGAGCTTCCTTCTAAGGAGTGGGTAATGTTACGAAATAGCACACTGGTGATGTCCCTGAATCCGATTATATATAAGCCATGAATGAAAGTTAAAATTTTGGCGAATGCGCCGGGTTTTCTTTGAACTGTTTACAATAATTTTTTGTGACTATTCTTATCTAGACTTTCCATGGAGGCGATTTTTTTGTGTAAGCCGCAATCTAGAATTATCTAGAAAAAAGTCAGTGTATAAAGTGATCTCGTGACATAAACCAGTGAACAAGTAAATAGCCTAAGAAAGTAAACAGTAGTGAAGTGTTTATATAAATTAGTTTAAGTGCATATACTGTGTATATAATTTAAATCAGTGAAAAAATAAATTAAGTATGAAATTATCCATCCTTTCGTATGGAAACGTTCAAATAAATAAGAAAAACATTACATTGCCATTAAATCTGTGTCGAGACAGCTTGATTCTTGTACTGCTTTAACAACTTACTACTCTTTGTTCGAATCGTACCTTCGCTATGATTTGCCTTTCTGGGGGTATCTGCACCCCTTCGCATCTATATTCAAACTACAAAAAGATATATTCGTTACATTCATGGTTTGAGTAGTAGGACGCATTGCGAATTCTATTTTAAAAAATACAAAGTTTTATCTCTTCCCGCTCTATTCATTTTGGAATCCATATGTTTGGTTCGCAAACACTTTCACAATTTAACTGAGAGACCAGTTCATAGTTACCCTACTAGAAGAAGAAATTTCGATAGTTACTTAACAATACCCACCTCTGATCTGGTAAAAAATTCCAGTACCTTCATTGCTAAGAAAGTATTCAATCAGCTACCTTTATAATTAAAAGTGGCAAATACATTTAATAGGTTCCGGAGATTGACGGCATTTCTGCTTGAGAGACCAAAGACCTTATTATTCAGTGGCAGACTTCTGCAATCTACCCTAGACTTTTGAGTTACATTGGCATAGTTCAATATTGGTATGATCTACGATGCTAACATTGTATTATAATTATTCATTTAAATTTGTATTTTATATATTATGTTTTGTATTGTTAGTATAGTCGTTATCGTCTATATTATTCTTCATATATTTTTGTTTATATTTTTATCTATTTTTAAATTATGTCGCTTTGTACCTAAAATTTTAAAAATTCTTCTTGACAATAAAGCTTATCTCTCTCTCTCTCATTAGATGATATTGAGAGCTTTAAGACAATATATGGGTAACTATGCTTATGAACAAAATTGTTTGCTATATTTAACGATTTCAAAAAGTACGAATTAATTTAAGGGAAGATGATGTGTTACGAAAATATTTACGACTACTACAAATTTATTGTTTAAAAGAATATAAAGTTAAAAATCTTGAAAATGGATTGTTGGATCGAGTTCAACGAAGAGTACCTTTCAAGTAGGGAATTTAATAAAGAATTGCAGACTGTAGTCATTAGCTCTAAATACAGTGTGTTTCAAAAATACGGTACAGTAAATTATACGAACCACTTGTACCGTGTCACTGGCTTATTATAATTTCACAGGAATAATATTGTTGACGTGGTTTGAAGAGACACTAACTTTTTAATTCGTACTTTAATTCCCCGTGAAAGTATGCAATAAAATGTTTATTTCTTCTGCAACTTTCAACAACCTGCATCTCACAAACTAAGAAGGTTAGAGGAAAGTTCCATTTGGGTGTTTTAAATATGTCTTAACTATTTATCATGCCTCTAATTTACGGGCCACCTTGTATATATCCGAAAGTTCAAAAGTACAATATGTTTCAATTACCTTCTTGTTCTAAATCATTCCATGTTTGAGATTTACCAGAACCAAAAATTACGAAGACTATACCACTAGATGCAAACACAGCGCTAGTCAAATAAAATACCACTTTCCATTGATCTCGATTATACTGAAAAATGAAGAAATCGGTATATGGTGCACACTCATAGAAATTGTAGTACTTACCTCATCGTCAACTAAAAATTGAACAACCAGTGGTGCCAAACAAGCGAAGATATGTGAAAATCCATTAACCACGCCTTGTATGATACCGGAATGATTCACGGATAGATCTACACTGTTAATTGCAAGACTGCTAAACATCGCACCACTTGAACCAACGCCCACCATAAGTGAAGCTACACCTTTAGTAAAATCTCCGTCTTCACATTTAGTCAATAATAATAAACTTACCGAAGGTCCAATGCTTCCTGAAACAAACAAAAATAAACGGTTTTAAAGATTAAAACTAACTTTTCCGCATCTGTGGCCCTGAATAATATTCTATCATAAAATTGTCACTTGTATACACTTCGGGGTATGTAACGTGCTAACAAACCGAAATTTGTTCAAAAATAACCAAAAATGTAACTTATCAGGATTTATAGGACCCGCTGTACTCGCTCTAGTCAGCAGAAATTCAATAGAGTACATCTGTGAGACACCTTGAACAATATTCAATCATAAAATTGGTCACTTCTATATCCTCCCGAGGCTGTATCGTGCTAACAAACTGAAACTTCTCCAAAAATGACAAAAATATCGTACTTAAAGTACTGTACCTCCGGTTGTATTGGCTCTGGTGAGCTGAAAATAAATAGGGTACATCTATGAGACACCTTAAACAATATTCAATCATAAAATGGATCAATCGTATACTCTCTGGTGGCTGTATCGTGTTAACAAACAGAAAATTCTCATAAAAAGAAAAAAAAATGGTACTTCAAGTACCATAGCACCCGTTGTACCGGCTTTAGTGAGCTGAATATCAATAGGGTTCATCTTTAAGACGCTATGAATAATATCCAATCATAAAATTGCTCACTTGTATATACTCCGGAGGCTGTATCGTGCTAACAAACTGAAACTTCTCCAAAAATGACAAAAATATCGCATTTAAAGTACTGTAGCACCTGTTGTATTGGCTCTGGTGAGCTGAAAATCAATAGAGTTCATTTGTGAGATGCCCTGAATAATATTCAATTATAAAATTGGTGACTCGTTGAACTCCGGAGGCTGTATCGTGCTAACAAACTGAAATTTCTCAAAAAATGACAAAATGTCGTACTTCAAGTACCATAGCACCCGTAGTACTGGCTCTGGTGAGCTGAAAATCAATAGGGTTCATCTGTGACATGTGCCTAACAATATTCAACCATAAAATTAGTTACTTATTGCACTCCGGAGGCTGTATCGTGCTAACAAGACATGTAAGAAAAAGTGGCCGACGACAACGACGACGACGACGACATACACACAGGATTCCTATTTTCTAAAAACCGTTTTTTCGTGTTGTTGTTGATGGAAAACGTGAAAATAACTCAAAAAATATTTTCAAAATTTCAACTTTTTTTGGGGTAAACCAATACTTTTCTCGCATATTAGATAGGTTGGGCGGAAAAGTAATACTGGTATAAATTGACGCTTGTAAAGGGTAATTACAGAAGGTGTGGAGCGTCGCAACATGAGTAATATCTAACGTGTTGTTTTGCGTAAGAACGGGACTTTATGCTGCGTTCCGTACTTGTTTCTGATACTATCCCTTGCTTAATTTGGAGAAAATGCGCTAGTTGCTGCTGGCACAAAACTTTTTAATCTGTTTGACAACCCACACCACTACCCGCTATTTGCGTCTTCACAATGTCCGTGTAATTGGAGTCCGTACTTGAGTAATACGTCAGTTGATTTTTCTTTTATTCTTTTTTTTATTACAAAAAATTGAAAGTTTAACTTAAAGAATGCCTCCCGTTAAATTATGTTTGGAATCTGAATCAATTTGATTGGTAACAGGAAGTTAACTCATTAGCGCCTACTGCATACTGTATGGTTCTGGTGTTTATTAAATCGACGTACACAAAAGAAAACACAAAAGTTAAGCAAAATATCAGGCCTTCAGTGCAATAACGGACTAATCCACGGAATCAATAATTCTCCACTAATGACATTAATAGCAAGTATACAACATGAAGTTTGATGCTAAAAGGGTCTAAGCCACGTTTACTTTATAATTACTAGATGGCGGCACTTAAAGCCGTTATTGCATTTTCGAGCTTTAAATATTTTGAGCTGCAATTTGGACCACTTTTGCACTTGTGACCAATCAAACATGTGATTTGTTGAGATTATATCAGTCCAAATTCGAATTCCGAATTCCGAATTCATTGTGATGGTTTTGTCGTGAACAGACGTCCCACATCGTGTGCTACTAAATTCGCTGAAACTGGAGAGAATAGTGTGTTTACAAATCTGATTTTTGGAGTTGTTACTGAATTTTGTGTAAGCTATCAAGATTCTGTCTGATTTGAACAACCAAATTGAGGTGTAAGTACAATATTCATAATAACTGTTCATCATGACAACAAGGCAACAGAAAAAGGGCGAGGACGGAGATCAACTACACCAAGCGATTAAATCTGCAGTTAATAAAATGTGTGTCAGAGTCGTTCATTACCGAGCTAACTAACTCTATTGTTGAGAAAATTAGTGAACATATTGAAATGGAGTTGGAGTAATTGAAGAAGAGAACTAGTGAGTTGGAAAAATTAGTCCAAAAACAAGATGACGCCATTAAGTTGATGGTTAAAAATAATGTGAAATATGAGAAATGGATTGGTAAAAACAATATTATAGTATATGGATTGTAAGAGATACATGATGAGAGTACACTAGATCAAGTGCTACTCATTTTCAATACGAATATGAACTTAAATATTAAACAATCTGATATTGGAAGCTGTTATAGACTAGGAAAACCTAATGCAAGGAAATCGCGACCATTGCTGGTAAATTTCTTCAATGGATATACCAGGCAAAATATTTTTTCTAACAAAAAATAGATTAAAGGTACTAAATATATGATCAAAGAAGATTTAACGGAAGATCAATCAACATTGTATCAGATGGCAATTCAAAAAGCTGGAAAAGAAGGTGTAAAGTCTGGACACATTCAGGTATCGTCTTCTTGAAATTAGCTGATTACAAGATTATCAAGATTACCTCCATTGATGACATTGCTAAACTTTAATTATGCTAAAATATGAAATTTGTTCTCGATTCATTTGATATATGTCAGATTAATAGTCTGTGTTATTTTTATGAAATCCCTTATTAAATAATTATTCAAATACAGAAATTTTAAAAGACTAAAAAGTGACACATGAGTGCAGATGGGATTCGTTTGTGTTCAATTTTCTATTCAACCGTAGTTAATTACTACTTATTTCAAGTTTTTTTTAATATCTATTTTATTTTGGAATACTTTTGAATTGTCGTAAGAGATAAATGCTCGGTAATTTATTTATAGGTTGTCTTAATGCAAGGTCTCTTCTGCCTTATTTGCAGTATGTTATTTGTAAATGAACATCAATTTGATATATTTTTCATTTGTGAAACATGGTTAAATGAAAATGTAAATAATGACTTAATTAATTTTGATGGGTATATTTTATATAGAAGGGACAGAGGTGGCTTAGGAGGAGGTTTGTGTATTTACGTAAATAATAAGATATATAGTGAAGAACTGAATTATCATGGAACGGTATCGGAACAACTTTGGGTAAATATAAAAATTAAAAGTAAAATTATTGCTCTTGGTGCAATATACAAGCCTCCTAAAATAAATAAGAATTCTTTTATTGCTGAAATGGAAGATATCCTGAGTCTGATTCATCCCACTGTAGATGAGATTATATGCGCTGGAGATTTTAACATAGATTTTTCAAATGCCGATGATATTTATGTGGATAAAATGTCATCTGTGTTAGAATGCTTTGGTATTGAACAAATCATAGACACTCCTACAAGAATAACAGCTAATACTGCTACCTTACTATATGGTATTGTAACATCATCTGGCTGGGTTATTGACAGGGGAGTTATTCACGCAACAGGTGTCATTTCTAATCATGATATAGCTACATGTAAAGTAAAACTGAGTGTTGAAAAACATGGCCCTAGAATGATTACGTATAGGTCTTTTAAATATTTTAATGAAGATGATTTTAGAATAGATTTATATAATACTCCATTTTTTGGAATATATGATCAGGAAGGGGCTGATGAAAAAATAACGTTTTTGATCAACTGTCTGATGAACCTCTTCGACAGGCATGTGCCGTTAATAATATCGCGTGTATTTAAGCCTCGAGCAGCTTGGTTAACTGGCGCTATAAAAGAAATGATGAAAATACGAGATAAAGCGCTGCACAAGTATAAGAAAACTGAACTTGACCATCATTTTCAGTTTTATAAAGACATGAGGAACTACACAAATTCTGCGATTAAAAGAGAAAAGAAAGCATTTTTCACATACGAACTTAGTAACAAGAATTCTAAAACTCTTTGGAAAACTCTAAAAACGTATAGTATTATACCTACCAAATCAAGCACAATACCGGACAATTTGAAAAGTCCTGCTGAAATAAATGAATTCTTTATCAACTCATGTTATATGAGAGAACCTCCTGAAGATTTACTTTCGTCGTACAAACTAAGAAAAATAATAGATTCGGATTTTGAATTTCAGGAGGTTAATGATTTATTTATTCACCAAACAATAAATGGTATAAAGACAAATGCTGCCGGTGAAGACAAATTAAATTTGAGACTATTGAAGTTGTGTTGTCCAAATAAAATTCCTTACATCACACACATTATTAACTTTTGCCTGAGTCATAATATTTTTCCTGAACTGTGGTAATGAGCCATTGTAAAAGTATTGCCTAAAAACACTAATCCACTTGAAATTAAGGATTTGCGCCCAATTAGTATACTGCCAACTTTATCTAAGGTACTCGAAAGAGCTATAGAAGTACAACTGAAGAAATATGTTGATCAGTATTCATTATTACCTATAACACAATCTGGATTTCGAAAAAAATTGAGTTGTACAACGGCTCTTCTCCATATTATTGACGATGTTGTTAGAGCTTTGGACAAGGGTGAATGCACTGTTCTGGTCTTGCTAGACTTTAGCAGAGCCTTCGATACCATTAACCACAATTTAATGCTGGAAATTCTACATTATATAGGACTTTCCAATAATTCCAGAAACCTTATAGCATCTTACCTTCGAAGACGTAAACAGATGGTTGTGGTTGATGGACACTCTTCTGGGTATATGCATTTACGGTGCGGAGTCCCCCAGGGCTCCATTCTGGGGCCATTGCTCTTTGCTTTATATACTTCCTGTCTAGTGAAAAATTTTGAGTTGTGTAATGTACACCTGTATGCGGATGATACTCAAACTTCATCATAGTTTCCACCCCAGTACTGTAGTGGAGTCATGTGGGTATATAAATAAGGAACTTAACAGTTTTATTAAAGCTGCAGAGGATCACTGCCTAAGCATTAATTGTAGTAAGTCTAATGTTATACTTTTTGGCAACAAAAATAAAAGAGATGAGATTTTTGATAGTGTACGTATTGTAATAAAAAATGAAACTCTTCAGAATGTAAGCGAAGCTAAAAGTTTAGGTATAATGTTGGACTCCGATCTAAAATTTGAAAAACACATAAATCAACTTATACAACGCGCATACCTCACTCTTAAATATATATATGGCAACCGGCATTTTTTCCCACAACATGTGGAATCAAATCTCTGTGAGTCACTGATACTGTCTATATTTAATTATGCTGATGTACTATATGGACCGTTTTCATCCAACCAATATCAAAGAAAAATACAAAAAGTGCAAAATTCATGTTTACGACTCATATTCGGTATACGCAGAAGAGAACATATTTCACACAAAACGAAAGATAATGGTTGGCTAAATATGGCTAATAGGAGGATTCTACATACAGCTGTTCTTCTTCAAAAAATAATTTATGATAAAACACCCTCATACTTACACAGAAAAATTACCTATCGATCTGATCTACATAATTCAAATATCCGATACAAAGGAACCCTTTCACCCCCAATCTTCAGACTAGAAATTTTCAGGCGCAGTTATTCCTATCAAATATGTTCGATTTTTAAAACCTACAGATTGCAAAGATCTAAGAAGACCTACAAGAAACATTTATTTTCAATACAACACTGATATCCGTACGATTGAGTTTAGATTTAACTGTAATTTATTTTGTAGTCACACCAACCTAGCGATGTATTCAAGTTTAAGTAGAGGAACAGTTTATAAGCTGATGTTATATCAGCTTGTAACCTGAACTTCGCCTTTTGCTTTCAACCTTATGTGTATTTTCTTTTTTTTCTTGTATTATTATATGGAAGCAATAAAGTCGTTTATTATTATTATTATTAAATACCTCTTAACGAGGTAGAAATAAGTGATGCAGCTACACCCCTTATAAAAGATGTAATATCAAATTATACGATGTATAGGATGACACAAGTATTATATCTATTTATTATCTTTTTAAATAAAATTAAGCTATGGCTACGTATTCAAACTTTATTCTTAATTAATTTGAAGGTTTCAAATAAATTGATGTACTTGGTTCAACCCTGTTTAAACAATGTTTGTGTTCGTTTGTGTTCTTCTTTTAACTGCATTTTGTTTTTCAACCGGTCTTATTGTAGTACCGATAAAAAAAGCTTTGTGTTTGTTTTGTAGATCTGACGACTCAAGCGAAAAAGATGTGGCCTTTTCTTTGTAATTGCGTTTCGATAATATAATTCGGACGGGGCCCTTTCTTACTAATGTGTTTGAATGGTATATATAGGATGGGTCCTAGCTTTGTTATGTGTTTCGATAGTGTAATACGGATGGGGTCCTTTCTTTGTTATGTGTTTTGATGGTACTGTTATAGTTATTAAAGTTTATATTATTATTATTAAAATTCATATTACCTCTATTATTTCTATCTGCGTTAGAATACCTGCGATCTTCATTTTTTATACCGATTTTGGTTATTAAATTCGATATTGTTGTCTCTTTGTCGATAATTTTGATTACACCTCCCATTGTTATTATTCCTCCGAGCATTATATTTATTATTGCTTAAAATTATTATATTTTCTTCTATAGCCTGTATTATTCATATCATTATTCACCCTATTACTCAGATTATTATAACTATTTCTTCTTCTCTCTTGTATGATCAAAAATTGACATTGACTATCCATATCTATCTTCTAGGTTGTTATCAAAATGTTGGATAATTAATTTGACAATATATTCTTCTGAAAATTTACAATCTAAATATTGAGATGTACTGTACAATTGCATAGCATATTTACGGAATGAAGTTCCACGATTTGGATTATATTTTCCAGCTAAAAGTTCATCTTTAATGATTTTCTGTTGTCAAGGACCCCAAAAATATGTTAAACATTTTTCAGAGAATTTTTCAAATGTATTTAGCTTTGTTTCTTTGTTATTGAACCATAATAATGCTTCATCTTGTAATTGGCTCCTTATTACTTCTTTGAAATTAGTAAAGGTTACATTATCAGAATATTTATTTTTAAGAAATATTAGGTCTCAATTGGAGGATTGTGAGCAAGAATATTTTCAATTGCTCTGAATATGGTATTTCTCCATCTTTCGCGATTTGTTTTCAGTTCGATTGCATTTGTGACGCTAATATCTAGCAATTGTTTTGTCGCATCCACCCAACGTGTAGGAACGCCTTCCGTGCGAAACATGGCCGTGGATAATACGTTTTTTTATATTATCACCTCTATGAATATGGCCTAAGAATGTCAGGATGCGCGTCGAAACAATGGAGGATAGTCGCTTTGGATTGCCGAGTTTATTTAATATAGAGATGTTAGTACGATGGGCTTTATAAGGAACTATTAACATTTTTCTCCAGGTCCACATTCAAAAGCGTCTATACAGTGGCGGTCTCCTTTTTTAAGGGTCCAAGTTTCAGAGCCATGCAAAAATATTGAAAAGACAAGAGACCGGACCAGCGACATCTTGGTGGCTTTGGTGATATTATTGTCGCGAATGATTTTTTCGAACTTCGAGAAGGCGTTTTAAAAAAACGAACTACACACAATGAGCCGTTTATTAAGTGAATTTTATCAATACAATCTTACCTTTATTTTAGTAAAACGATATTTATATGTTTCATAATATGCTTATTGTACAATAGTATATTATACACCAAGGTGGTGAAGACTATTATTATCAACCGAGCACCAAAATTATTTCGCGAGGGGCTTTGCCCCGAGCGGAATAAGGTGCGAGGTTTATAAATGTCTTCACCACCGCGGTGTATATACATTTTTTTCCACTACTAGCCAAATTTAGGACAAAAATAAAAAATATCATAAAAATCATGTAGTTATAATTTAGTCACACAGCAATAGAATACCATTATTCCTATAGTTCATAATCACCAATATTAAGTGCAACGAATTAACGAAACCAATTATACGATCACATCCAAAAAATTCACAAAACGTGGTTTATGTTTTACCTTGAACTTTGAACAATTACAGCGGTAGTGCATTCACAACACTTGGGGTACAAAGTGGGCGTTCATAAAACATTTAACATATGCTTCGCCATAGAGAAAGTAATATATTATTTGTCTATGTAGTTCAAGGTTAGCTACCAGTTTCTATCAACAGAAGATTTTCAAATTCCACTGGTGATAATGTTGAAAGTAAAAACATTCCTCGATCCTCGTTTTTCTTAAATTGTGATAGTGTCGATCTACAAATCGTTCAAACTGATTTCTCCCTAGGCGTTTACTTCGTTGCCTGACTGACAATGACACTGTTTTCGCTCCTCACCTCAACCATATATTATGAACGCACTCCTTATGTTATCAGAAATTATTGGTTGAGCGCGAATTTTAAACTAATGACAGTTTTATTGAAATAATTTTATCTTGTTAGGTAATTTCAAGCAGTAAATATGTTAAACACAATCTCCTGGGTATACAAAATTATGTTGCACTAGTTTTTGTTAAGATATTATCCCTGAATTCTCAAAACATTTGCATTTGTCCATTATTGACCTAGGTTAACAATGGAAAAAATTATTAACCACTAATAGAGAAATTCAACTTCTCAGTTGGCTAGATGACACAATAATTGTCAACTTCACAGCTAGTAGTGGAAAAAATACATTACTGCATAGTATACAATATTCATTGACGTAACTCCTCCGCCCTAGAAGAGAACTATGGGGATGGAACAGAGTTCGACATGATGGGAAAATTTTTCAGAACATCTTCTTCACTTGTTGTCGTCCGTTTGGATTGACTTTTCTTCTTTCTATTCTTGAGTACTAGGTAGATAATGCAGGCTGTAGCTATAAAGTAGAACAAAATTGGCTAAAAGCTTATACTTTTGAAATGAATGGGTGACCAATCAATCTTCTCGGCTAAAGTTGTATCTTCTTGAATGGCACTGATGACATAGTTCATTTCGTTAAGATCAATTGAATCTAAATACACATGTTTTAGCTTAACGGTATCTAAAGTGTAATTATTTTTATTAATTTGTAATTTCGGTAAATCAATGTTTTTATATTCTGGCACTTTGGTCTTAAAAATTCTTAAATAAATATTGTCTATTAAAATTTCACAGCGGTTATTGAGTACGATTAAGTAACTACCGTTTACAGGAATGTTTGCAATGTCTTTGTTACAATTTTGTCTGGCTATAACACTATACGGGCTGATCACAATCCAATGGTCAGTTTCCAATTTTTGCACTTTAACTTCACTAATGGTAGATGGAATTTCTCGACAACTGTTTGTAGATTGGAAATATTTTAGAAGTTGGACTTCGCAAGGAGCTTTCTGTGAGATTACTATTGTTTGAATCTCTCGGCAGATGAATTCTTCTTGAATAATTTCTTCACAATTCGAATTTGTAGATCCATAGCTTAGCTCATTTGAGAGGAGAAATTTGGTTTGGGGTATTATAAGTTTAAAATTTTGGTTTGAAGGTGTAGGTATGGGATATAGATGATAGTAGTTATGAAATTGACTGTCTCGACCCTTACTTCGTGGAATATGCAAATATAAGTGTTTTTAAATGGAATTCACGGTCTCTAGTTAATCCCACAATATAATACAAGTTAATGAAAATTCTAAAAAATTGACAATTGTTTCGATAAATCAATATCATCGTCAGAATGACGATGATAGTTGTTATATTCACTAAGTTCTACAATCGGTACTTCTAATATGAAAAAAGAAGTTTCGAAAGGAAATCTGTTATTTTTGTTAATACTTTTCTTAACTGTGTTTATCTCTGAAAGTATTTAGCTGGGGTTTGCTATAGAATTGTGGAAAGTATTTATTTTTGCGAAGCTTATAGCTAATTCTATTTTATCGAGCATATCATATATTATTTGAAAGCTAATAGAGAATTGAGAAACGATCTGTTCTATCGAGAAGAAATGGAAAGTTTCTATATTTTCAATTTTTATATTTCGTAATTCTTTTTGTAAATCGTTAATGCGTGAGCTTAATATTTTTTGGTTGTGGGATAGTATTCTAGAATTATTTTCATAGATGATTCGAGTAATGTTACTTGGTGTTCTAGCAATGTTTTTATTTTATTTTGATTATCAGATAAGGCTTTAATAGCTTCGTCATATCGTATTGCATCGTCTTGGTCTAAATTACCTGTCAAGAATTTTATTGCTGAGTCAAGTCCGTCAAAAAGTGATCGTTTTACCTGCTTTCTCCATAGTGGGTTTATTTGATTTACGAGTATTTGTGAATATATTTTATTTTCTAATACTTGAATTATATGATAGGAATTATCGAAGTGTTCTGTAAAATTAAATATGCTGGGGTGTTTTGATAGAGATTCATGTAGATTGTCATATTGGTCTTTTAAAGTTAAAAAGTGATCTGTCAAGTTTGTAATATCATAAATGTGTATAATGGTCCAAAAATCTGTTTATACATATGCTGTTCCTAGTCGTAAGGGTAGGAGGCCAGGATTATCATTTAGGTTATGGAATTTAGGGGTATTAAATCTTCCTTCGGTGGTCCAACAGAGAAACCTGTAATGGTAGGTTTTTTTAGTTCATTAATGTGAATAATTTCTTGACGTGCTTTAAGTTTTTTATGTTTGAGTAAATTTCCAGAAATTTCAACACGATTCCTGTCAAGTATTTCAGTAACTTCGAAAGGGCCTATAAAACGTTTATCTTTTTTATTTCGTTTCTTGGGGTTGTGCTTGTATACAATTTGACCGATTTTAAATTCATTATTCGACTCACCTTTTGTATTACGTTTGTCTATAATTTTTTCTTTGTTTTGTTTCAATTTCTCGTGTACATCTTTATAAACATGTTGTAATTTTGATTGATGATTGTGCACATAATCGTTATAGAAAGCTTGGGGTATGAAAATTTTGTTAGGATTTCTAGAATCTGTGTGACCAAAAGTATGTTCAAAAGAGGTAAAACTTGTAGAACTATGTATAGAAGTATTGTAACCTATTATTGCGTAATCCAATAAATCATTTTCGTCGGGATAGAGTTCTCGTAATAATCTTAGATATTTAGTTAAGGTTGAATGTACTATTTCGGCTATAGAGTTGGATTCATGATGACCAGCTGTGGTAAAGTGTACTTTAATTTTGTGTATCGCTAAAAGTTCTTTAATAGTTTCGTTATTAAATTCTGTACCTTTATCTAAAACAATTAATTGTAGTACTCCGAACGATGTGAAATATTTTATTAAAGCTTTACCTATAATAACAGCTGTTTTAGAAGGAATGTGCACTGCTTGTGCAAATTTTGTGAATGCATTTGTTAACGTTAGATAAGACTTTCCGTCGTAAATAAAAACATCAATGTGTATAATTTGAAACGGTTTGGACGCGGTTTCAGTTAGCATTAGCGGAACATACGGTTTTTGTCTAGCATATTTATTTTTCTGGCAAATAGTACAAGAATTTATGTAATTAGTTATTGTATTCTTCATATTTTTCCAATAATAATTCATTTTTAATTTTTCTAAAGTTTCCTGAATTCCTGTGTGTGTGGTTTTGCTCTCATGGTAATTTTTCAATAAAATCATTTGTTCTTCCTTATCAGATACAGTGTTTACTAATTTAGTGCATTTAATGAGTCTTGGTTCGTTTGGAGAGAAATGTTTTAAGTAAACTTTATTGAAATCGTTATACAAATTTTCTTTGTTAAAATAAATGTTAAACGTGTTATTAAGATCTGTGTATTCTACTAAAAATTCAAATATGAAACGTTCATTGTCGTTTTCAGGGATTTTAACTTTTATAATTTTATGATTTTCATAAGTATGTTGAGAGATATCTATTTTTTGAATAAATTTGAGTATACGAAAATTTGGTGAACTTTGTTATTTATAATTTCATCTAATATAGGAATACCTTAGTTAGTGGTATCATCATTAGCTATGGAATGAACAGTTGAGGAATTAGATTTAGGAGTAGAAAGTTTCGTCCAGTCAGGTTGAGGTGTATTGAGTTCGTCTCTAGAATTTGTAGGTATATCAGCGGTATTATAAGGAGGCTGTATTTGTATATCTGGAATAATGTTTCTTTTTGATTGGTTTTGTGCAATCGTAGAAGCTTTTTCTTTTTCTAATGAGCTTTCAAACTCATGTAAGAATTCTAAAATTTCTTGATTAGTGTCACCAGGGCTATTAATATCAAGTTTAACCGGATTCTCATTAGAATTTATTATTGTAGTTATTGCAAAAATTATCAACTATATTTACTGAAGCTTTTGGTGTCTCAAGTACATTACCTAACTTCTCGTATTCAAGTATTCCAATGCCATTTTTGTAATTAAAGGGTAATTTAACAACCTGTTGAGTACGACCTGGTATTATTAATGAATAATTTTTTATATTTTCCTCAGTATTTGAACCAAATATTAGAGGAATAACTGTGTTAGGGGTAACAATTTCCTTTTTTCTAACATTAACGCTAGCATTTAAGTGTTTAAGCAAATATACGACTATGATTCCATCAAATCTTTCACTAAACTTGAAAAGATAAAATTTATGAGTTTCGTTTAAATTGAAGATATCAAACAACTGAATATGAGCTACCTCGTCATGATACGTGATATTATGAACCGGTGTGAAGATAGCAGCCAATTTTAGCTGCAAAAATATTGGGAACTGCTCAATTCGCGGTTTCAGTGGCGTGCAAAATATTTAATGAAGCGAAGTCATTTTAATAAAAATTTATATTCATTGACTAGGGGTGTATTCGTGTAGAAGACACACTGTTCATAGGAAACTTGCTTACGATGGGGAACAAGGGTTGGAATGTCACCCCCAAAATTAAAATAAATTGTAACTTCCAAAGGAAACGAGAAGCCAAGTTAATATTTGGAGGGTAGAAGCAAAATAATGTTGAAAACACAATATTTAAAGGAAATTTGCTTACGATGTGAAACAAGGATTGAACCCCCCCCTCCCCATTAAAATTGAAATGAATTGTAACTTCCCCATAATAATCAAATTTTCTTAAAACAGTTTATTTTCAACATTATATTGCTTCTACTTTCCAAATATTAACTTGGCCTCTTGTTTCCTTTGGAAGTTACAATTTATTTTAAATTTAGAGGTGACGTTCCAACTCTTGTTCCCCATCGTAAGCAAATTTCCTTTAAACAGTGTTTTTGTAACAGTATAATGCTTCTACCCTCCAAATATTTACTTTGCTTCTTGTTTCCTTTGGAAGTTACAATTTATTTTAGTTTTGGGGGTGACTTTTCAACACTTGTTGCCCTGCGTAAGCAAATTTCCTTTGAACAGAGTGTTTTCAACATTATAATGCATCTACCCTCGAAATATTAACTTGGCTTCTCGTTTCCTTTGGAAGTTATCATTTATATTCGTTTTGGTGGTGACTTTTCAACCCTTGTTTCCCATCGTAAGCAAATTTCCTTTGAATAGTGTGTTTGCAACATTATATTGCTTCTACCCACCAATTATTAACTTGGCTTCTCGTTTCCTTTGGAAGTTACAATTTATTTTAGTTTTGGGGGTGACTTTTCAACCCTTGTTCCCCTTCGTAAGCAAATTTCCTTTGAACAGAGTGTTTTCAACATTATAATGCGTCTACCCTCCAAATATTAACTTGGCTTCTCGTTTCCTTTGGAAGTTATAATTTATATTAGTTTTGGGGGTGACTTTTCAACCCTTGTTCCACATCGTAAGCAAATTTCCTTTAAACAGAGTGTTTTCAATATTATATTGCTTCTACCCACCAATTATTAACTTGGCTTCTCGTTTCCTTTGAAAGTTACAATTTATTTTACTTTTGGGGGTGACTTTGCAACCCTTGTTCCCCATCGTGAGCAAATTTCCTTTGAACAGAGTGTTTTCAACATTATAATGCGTCTACCCCCCAAATATTAACTTGGCTTCTCGTTTCCTTTGGAAGTTATAATTTATATTAGTTTTGGGGGTGACTTTTCAACCTTTGTTCCCCATCGTAAGCAAATTTCCTTTAAACAGAGTGCTTTCAACATTATATTGCTTCTACCCACCAATTATTAACTTGGCTTCTCGTTTACTTTGAAAGTTACAGTTTATTTTACTTTTGGGGGTGACTTAGCAACCCTTGTTCCCCATCGTAGGAAAATTTCCTTTGAACAGTGTATTTTTAACATTACAATGCTTCTACCCTCCAAATAATAACTTGGCTTCTCGTTTTCTTTGGTAGTTACAATTAATTTTAATTTTGGGGGTGATGTTTCAACCCTTGTTCCCCATCGTAAGCAAATTTCCTTTAATCGGTGTTTTTGTAACATTATAATGCTTCTGCCCTCCGAATATTTATGTGACTTCTCTTTTCCTTTGGAAGTTACAATTTACTTCAGTTTTAAGGGTGACGTTGCAACCCTTGTTCCCCATGGTCAAAATCCCTCCAAACAGTGTGTCTCCTACACGAATCCACCCCTACTCATTGAATATAAAGGTGGCTCTCCGAAATATGAATTGGATTCAATAAATATTTTGCACGCCACTGAAACCGCGAATTGAGCAGCTCCCAACATTTTTGCAGCTAAAATTGGCTGATATCTTCACACCAGTATATTATGAGCAGTTTGAATGTTAAATTTTGCTTTAGAAATGCAATTATTATAAAATTTATATGCAAGTTCCGGATCTATAAGTGACTTTGAACTTCCTGTGTCAACTAAAAACTTTGCACTTATTTCTGGAATTTCTATGAATGGCAAATTCGTTTTCAATGCGTTTACACAGATTATGTAACTTGGCTTGGACATGTGCGAGTATGAAAAATCCTGAATATGATTATTTGATATTTCCGTAACGTGAGAGTCTACATAGGAATCTCTATAAAAATAATTGTAACTTGTCGTATCATTTACATGAGGATATTCTATTTTCGGCGTATAATAATTATCAGCATTTTCGTCAGTTTCATAATTATATGAATTTTCGTAATTAAATAATTTTTCGTAATTTTCTGTATCAAATTTGTTATCGGTTTGAAGGGAACTATTGTTTTCTTGATTTTGATAAGGACTGTCTACAGTTTGATTGAAAAGTTCTGTTGATGTAAATTTGGGATATGATCGGAATTTAAGTATAGTGTTTCCTGAAGAAATATCCATAGGTTCTGGTTTGAAACTTAGAGAATTATTTGGACGATTAAATTGTTGATTATTATGGCGATTATTTTGCTGGTTGGAATTCGGAATTGGCTGTGAGGGTCGTTGTATTGGGTTGTAAGTTTGATTTGTGAAAAATGGATGACGTTGAGTCGGATAATTGTGTATATTTTCTCATGTTCCATTCAACACCTTTGCTCCCATGTTTTACATCTTTTCTTGGTTGTACCGTACCGATGACAGCTAATGAGCCACTCTTTTCAGTAGCCCCTTCTTCTATTTGCGTGCAATACCCACCAATTCATTCGATTTTTATTGTTCATATGTCACGCACTATTCGTAGATCTTATATATATATATATATATATATATATATATATATATATATATATATACAACTATAACTACTAAAGAAATGGTTATGGAAAATAAAGGAAATAATAATGAGCACTTACGTGATAACTAAAGCTATCATATTCTAGGGTCCTAAAGGTGGGAACGATGCTAGTTCTTAACCCAGGTGATTTGTGGTCTTCGTTTTTCTTGCTCTTCTGAAGTTCTTTCTGGTGTCGTCCACTGGAACTGCTGGAATCGCTCGATGTCCACTCGAACTATCTGCAGCTTCGATATGCACTCGAATACAGTTTCCGAACACGAATTCGAATATTTCGGTTAATCGTTGAAACGAACAATTTCCCGTGCGATACGTTAAACTTCCGAAATATCCTACTGACTGCGCCAATGATGTTTTAGAACTTCGAGAAGGCCTTTTTAAAAAACGAACTACACACAATGAGACGTTTATTAAGTGAATTTTAACAATACAATCTAACCTTTATTTTAGTAAAACGATATTTATATGTTTTATAATATGCTTATTGTACAAAATACATTACTGCATAGTATACAATATCCATTGACGTAACTCACGCCATATTTTAGTTAGTTTTGTCGTGGCTGATCGTGCTTGTTGAATGCACCGACGAATTTCAGCGTCGCACCAGCCTGAATTGTCAATCAGGGAACCGAAGTATACAAAACATTGGACCACCTGACAACGACCCACTGATGAAATTATAGGATGATTACTATGCTCTCTATTGATGATCACGACTTTGGTCTTGCTGTAGTTGATACTGAGACCACACTCTGCGCTGTGTTGTTCTAATATATTAAGTAAATTTAACAATTCATCCTGAGAAGTAGCAATAAGGATAGTATCATCGGCAAACCTCAAATTAAATATCCTGATGCCACCAATAGTTACACCACCATCCCAGCCGTCTAGTACCTGTCTCATCACAAATTCGGAATATATTGAACATTGGCGACAATACACAACCCTGACGAACCCCTTTTCTTGTTGTAATTGAGTCAGACATATTACCGTCAACTCTAACTTGAGTTCTGCTGGACTCATAGAGCCGTTGTATAAGGAATATCAGGTGGTAAGGAACTCCCATGGGGAGAAGGATTCCCCATAGTTTAGGCCACATAATGTTGTCAAAGGCCTTAGAGTAGTCTACAAAGCAGATATAGACTGGGAAGTAATGATCCCTAGCTTTCGCAACAATTTGCCTCAAATTCATGATCTGTTGACGCGCGCCACGTCCTTTTACGAAACCTGGCTGCTCTGGAGATATTTTCCAGCTAATAAAGCCCCTCTAAATGAGATTGCTTGAATGTGAAATGATTAGAGGAGACGATGGTTGTCTGATTTTAACAGACATCCCTTTTTATGTAACGGGACAAATATTGAATTGGTACAATCGTCTGGCCAGACACCGAAGGACCAAATTTTTTGACAAATACGATGTAAAAAGTGTAGCTCATCAATGCCTGCAGCTTTAGCGGTTTTTAGTTTCTTAGTGGCCTGTACCACTTCCGAAAAAAGGATATAGGGCTCACGCTCGTGATTTAAAGAAGGATCTTAAATGTGAATGTCGGAATATAGGTTTTCGCAATATATGCGCCATACCGCAATTATCCCGTCTAAGCTGGTGATGAGATGTCCATCGGTGCTCTCAACTGACCAAGGTTAGAGTTTGATGTCCCGATTGAGACATTTTATCTTTAGGAATATCTGTCTTGGATGGTTTGTGTTGGCATGGGCTTATATTTCCTTGAAGAGTTCTTGGAGAGAGGTGTTCTTATCTTGATCCAGACCCGAGATCTTAAGCTATCTACGTTCTTCAATGACGGATAATGTATGGATGGTAATCCAGGGTTGTTTAGGTTGTGTGTTGCGTTTTGGTTGAGTTGTTTGGGTAACCTCTGTAAGACTATTTTCAAATGTTATTCACATATTATTGGGAGAAGATGCATCCGTCACCGATATTCTCTGAAAAATCTGATAACATTTTGACCTAGAATAGGCAGGATCAACAATTTCCGTTGAAAGTTTCTGTTTAGAACGTGAACATACCTTCAGCTTATACTGGAGTTCACAAAAAAGGAGTTGATGGTCTGAGCCACAATCGGAACCTGGTAGAGTTTTACAAAGACTGATAGATGACTTCCATCTTGTTATAACCAAAACGTGATCGATTTGATTGCGATATCGTCCACCTGGTGAGACCCAAGTATATAGACGTCGTGGATGTTGTGCAAAAAGTGTGTTGGCAATTGAAAAGCTGTTGTCGATACAAAATTGAATCAAACGTTGACCCCTTTCATTTCTGGCACCAAGACCGAATTTACCAATATATGCCTTAAGATATTCATCTTCTACTGTTTGACCAAGTTTAGCGTTGAAATCCAGGGCCAAGGACAAGAATCATCCCACGACTTGATAGAGACTAGAGTGTGGGTTCAAGTTTGTTGTAAAATGATTACACTGTGTCGTCATTCGAGTTAGAAATGGGTGCATATGCCTGCACAATATTTATTGATGCGTAACGTGATTATCATCTGGCTAACGCACTTGTAACCGAGAATAGTTTCAACGTGAGCTCTCGCCACCCAAAATTCCACGCCATTGATGCTTCCGTTAGAATTACCCGGAAAGCGAATGAAATTATCATTGTTGGAAGGGATTTGTCCCGAACCCCTACAACGCCCTATTACTTTTTGTAAGCTCTTTTTCCAGAATATTGAGCTTACATGTCGCTTTAAGGCCTCTGACGTTCCATGTTGCCAGGCGATGTTTGCGGCAAGTATTAAAATTGCCATCAGTAGTGAAATTTGCACAAGAAGTCTGATAGTGCCTTGTCCTCTTTCATACTGGGCGAGGGACAGCACCGATTGCCAGTCGGAGAGCGAAACCTTTCATCCTTGCTACCTGTACTCATTTCTTTTGGGATATCAATACAGATCTTCAATCCAGTAGTCTCCCATTTGCTTTCTGCATCCTCATGCCGTTGATCAAATATCGGTTCATCCACCTTTAGGGACAATTTCTCATCCCTAGGACGAGAGAGTCCCCCGGCTCTTGTTAAGATGTCTACCCGTAGCTTTCCGGTATCCTTTAGTCACCTTTTACGACACGCAGTATATACGTTGGGAGATATTCTAGCCCGCCCCCACATAGACAGTTTAAGTTAGGCCATAACTAATTTTAGAACATTCGAGTATGTAGGTCTCTAATAAATTTTTCCTGCTGCACAGCAAAAACCTGCTTAACCGTATATTTTGAACAATAATCTCTTGTACTTTCCTCCAAAATGTACTTTTTGAGTTTGTAGTATTAAGCTGTGTGACCTATGCAATATTGACTTATTTTCTTCCTTTACAGCACGTGTAGCTTCGGACATGTCTTCCACCGTAATGTTCGCTACATATGAGAAAAAATAAATATATGCAATCGATCCTGCATGGTCGACAACCTAAAAAGACATTTTGATATCAGTCACGTGTCAGTGTCATGACGGCAAATTGGAAAAATTTTATGTGTAAATGCGAAAAGTGAGGTTAGATGGCAAAATATCGAAAAATATTATTTGGAAAAAGTGATCAGAGTGATATTTTAGGGCCACAAATAGAATTTCGAGCGAAAAAAACCGTATTTTTCGCCATGGCCCTCATCTGAAATGATATTGCACCGATTTCATTGTTGAAGTATTTCGGGTAACACAGTGTTTAAGAGGGACCTCCTCACAGGTATATGAACCTAAAAACCTACACAATACTAGTTACTAATTTAGTAATTATTTGGTTCAAAATATTTAAAATAGATGTCGATAGTAGTACTGAATCGGCTTTTACTTATTCAACATATTTTCTCTCTCTGTCTCTCTACTCTTGACGGTTCAAAGAAACGCATCTCGAATGTTTTGATTTCTAATATTTCAACTTCTTGTGAGCACAGAAACCTTATCTCTGTTTTTTATGTTGCATCCAAACCACAGCACACCTGTGCATGGATAAGAGAATATTATATACACGGATCCAAACAAAATTTGTTGACATAATTTCCATTTGAGTGTAGATTTTTAATTATTTAAGAGTTTCATAAATGTTTTTGAAAGGAATAAATTGTTAAAAAGTACGTAATCGTATCGACCCGATATCAAAAATTATAGTTATGGTAATGTAAATTATCCTGCAATCCGTATTTTTTAATTTTAAAAGCTGTTTGAGGTTATGTTTACTGGATTATTTGATTAAAGTGAAAATGTGAGATAAATAATACTGATGGTTAGTTCTAGTATCATCAAACCATCTTTAAACATTCTCTTGAAACCCTGTTTTAATGATAATATGGGTGTGTTAGCGAAAAGCGAAAAATGCTTAATTGAAGTGAAGTGACCTTTGAAGTATCTGAATGAAGAAAAATTAAAACCGCTCTTAAAAGACAAGAATTGCATAATTCATTCTGATGAATGATAATTATATGATAATTGAAAAATATAACTATTATTACCTGATACAAGGTGCATTACATATTGCATGAAAGGACATGTGCTATTTAATAATATGGATACCAAGAGACAGCATTGCGGAAATTGCTAGAAATTGAGAATGGAAGAAAAATATACATACTTTAAAAACATTCTACCTTTCAAAATTTGTACCATTTATATTAACATAATAAAATGTTTTCATGATTATAAATTTATGTTTCTTTCATGCTAAGAAAATTAAACTGTGGAAAAGTTGCAAATTTACATGATTTAAAATAGGCCATTTAGTCTTGAAACACAGAACGTCATGTCACAACTTCGCCTCAATCTAATCATATTTGTATCAGTTTCAGAGAGTTCCTGTTGGTTGCTTTCAAATTTTATTTGACATGTAGGCTCTTCTTTCAACTACATGTGTAAATATATTCAATTTTATCTAGAAACAAATAATATAAACAAAGAGTTTCCAAATTTATTATACAAAGAAATATTTACTTGTAATACAAAATGGTTTACATTTAATAGAAAGAGGAAAGTAAGGCACAGTGAGGAATTTAAATTGAAAATAGCAAACGTTTAAAAAACTTACAAAGCAACTATAACAACTAATAAAACATTTAAAGCGAAAGATCTGTAATGACAAATAATAATGTATATATTGTGGGGAGATCGATATATACAGTACAAAATCAAACATACAATCAACATGTACAAGTTTGCTTCTACCTTGTTTGCAAAGATTGATCATATGTGTTGTGGAGATTGGAACTGAAACATTTTTCCTTCATTATACAAAAAAATAGTTGGTTCACTCTCTTTTTTCCATGACAGATATACATATGTGTGATCACCTGAATGGTAAATATTTTTTTTGTTTATGTATAATACATTATTGGTATTATTACTTTTCCATCCAACCCATCTAATATGCGAGAAAAGTATAGGTTTACCCAAAAAAAGTTGGAATTTCATATTTTTTTGACCTGTTTTTACGTTTTTCAGCAAGAACAACACAAAAAAATGGTTTTTAGAAAAGAAAACCTATCTGTATAACTCGATACAGCCCCCGAAGTGCAACAAGTAGACAAAATTAACTTTTTAGTCGTCCTTTGTCTTACAATTTTTTTTAATATCAACAACTAAGACTATTACTAAGTCATACTTTAATAATCATCTGGTTCCTTATTTTCTTTGATTTTTTGAAATGCTTATATAATCAAACAATTTGCAAGGAAATTTTGACTATTGGCTAGACAAAGTTTTAAAATATTTATGGTTCAAAGATTTTTAAAATATAATGTTACCTATTTCATTCATTAATTTTATTCAACAATTACTATTACCTATGGTGCATAGGCTAAGGCAAGCTAAAAAGTGGATAACCATCCTAATTTCTTATAAAATCGTTGGACAGGTTAAGAGAAAAACAAATACACCTTATCATTCTCTTGTTAAAACTGTTCTTAGAAAGATTTATTGTATGACGGAGGTAATGGAGTATGGAACTCTTAAGGAAAAAGTGGATAAGAGCATTTTTGAACGAGTACAAAATGTTGTGGTGGTTGATTCAGGATTGTGGGTAGATGTTCAACCCAGTTTTCTAGGTGCTTCTCCTGATGGTGAATATATTTAACATAACAAATAATTACCATGTGTTATAATTTTCTTTTGCATATTAAATGACATTCATTTATTGATGAAATATTTAAGGGGTTGTAGGTGATTATGGACTACTTGAAATAAAATGCCTCCACTCTGCATCAAAACTGAATTTACAAACAAATACAGTAAGCGAAATAATTGACCTCATGAAGAACAAAATTTGTCTAGAAAAACGCAACAATAAAATTCAACTTAAGCGGAATCACAATTACTATTATCAGGTATAAACATGATATATTTATTCCAAAGAACAAAAACTAAAAATCATTCTCACATAATATATTTAATCACTTTGATGTATTTACCAACAATAAATAAGAATAACATTAAAAAGTAGTTATTTGTGTAATAGGTGCAAAAAGTGCATTTTTGTTGCAACGAAGCATGATGCACTAAACACAATCTTGTGGAGTAAATATAAATAGCATTTACTAAGCACAAATTTGCTTATTTAGCATGAAAATCACTTAATTATAATCACTAATAAATACAATACACCCTAAACTATAAATTTGGGATATTTTTATGAACACAAAACATATGACAACAGCATATTTGACCCATAGAGGAAGTTATAATATTATTTGCCTATGAATTGACCGTCGTCTTCTGTCATTGTTCTATATTGTTCTATACAGCGCCATGCATCAAGACGGTGGAGCGGTTGAACTAAAGTAAAAAGATGTTCGTTTGCAAAAATTTGCGCACAACAAATCTCAAAAAATACAATGATTTGAGATTTAATATTTTCAGAATCGAATTCTCTAGGCTTCCTTTTGGGGATCAGGTTTTGGTGTCCAGATTGGTGACCACAAATTTTCAAAACTGTCAAAATCACACCATCACTTAATGGCTTATATCTTTTTTATAACAATATAAAACTCAACCAAAATACCTGATCCCCAAGACAAAGGTCTAAGTTATATTGTGTTAAAATTTCAATACTTAATTTCCCTGCGTTCTTTAGATTTGTTGTGTACAAAATGACCTAAATTTTGTTGCAAATCACGGGTGCCAACTGTTTTCAGGTTCCTAAAACGTGAGGCTCCTCTTAATGTGTAAAGGTAAAACTATTCCGAAACATTGACTTAGGTCATTCCTAGAGAATAGAATGAAAATATTCGTTGAGCGCATGAACCTTTTCTGTAGCAATGCCTTGTATCTTGTAAGTTTGTGCGGTTTCAAATATTTTAATTTTGATATTACTATTGAAAAGAGCCGTTAATAATTTTTTTATGTAATATTTCATCAAAGTTTCAAAACATTGACTACGGACATCAATAATTATTATTTAAAAGCGTAATGATTCCTTTTTGAAGCAATATTGACAAAAAACCCATTGCGCTAATATTAATACAAGATAATTTACTATCTTCAAAATATCTGCATATTATTTCATAGCGACTCCTAGTTCCATACATTTCACCATCCTAGACTCTATTTTTCTCTAGCAATTTTGCCGGAATACAAAATTTTAAATTAACTCAGCGGGCTTTGAAATCATAAATGAATACTCGTGTAACATCACTGTGACATTTGATCCGTAATATTCCGTCTACTTACTTCTATTTACTCATTCTGCATAGAGATTTTCACTGAAAATGCCTTCTACACTGTCACGTGAAGAAAAGATATAGTTGGTTCTAATTTCCGGAGAAAATTATAAATGTTCATGAGAAGTTGCTAATATTTTTAACCAGACATCCTAGCAAAAACATACATTTTACAACTGTGGCAAGATTATTAAGAAAAGTTTAAGGAAACTGGTTCAGTTGGAAAGAAATTTAAAGTGCCTCGTGAAAAAACTGCGCTTAATGAAGGAAATAGTTTGGAAGTGCTTTTGTCCGTTGCAGAAAATCCTCAAGAATACATAGCGCAAGTTTATCAAAACACTAATTATTTTTCAATCTCAATTGGCCGTATTTCGAAAAGCAATAAGTTTCACCCGTGCAAGCCTACATTTATTCAAGTTCTGAAGGATAGAGATTATGACGCCCGGTTTGATTTTTGCGCTTCGTATCAAGGAATACTAGAAGATAATCCAAATTTCACAGAAAATGTTTTATTCTTCGACAAATCTATTTTCAACAAGACGGTGAATCAATTCATTCAACTCGAGAAGTAAGATAACGAATTTGGTGAACATTTGATAGGTCGCTATTCAGTAAATCATTGGCCCGCTAGGTCACTGGACCTAAGCCCTCTGGACTTTTTCTTATGAGGCTATATAAAAAACAAGGTTTATCGAGAAATACCCTTCAGAGACGTCGCATATTTAGAACAATGCGTAAGAGATTGTGTATATGCTATTAACCAAGGTACGCTACAAAATGTTCAAAGGGAAATGAATTCCAGGACGGCAAAATGTATGGAACGAGATGGAGATTATGTAGAACCTTGAATTTGTGTTTTGAATTATTTCTTATTATTAAGTTAGTGGATAATCTGTGAAAAATTGTTTCAAAAAATGGTAATAACTTGGTCAACTAATTCAATTTATTATTATTATTATTAATATGAGTAGTTAATGAGATCTAGTAATTTAATGAAATATTTATTCAAAATATCGAAAACGATTTCTCCCAAATATGAAATCAGTACTGAATTATTTTAAACTTCACAAATTGACAACATACAGGGTATTGCTACAGAATATTTACAAATGCTCAACTAACATTTCCCTTTAATTCTCTAGAAATGATTTCAATGATTAATTTTGAATAGTTTTACGTTTATTCATTACATATGGTGTTACTTGAACTCTTTCAACGATGAAATACGGGCAATATCATTTCAGAAAACCGTAATCGGGAAAATACGAAATTTCTTATTTTTCATTGTTCTTGCTCCAAATTTCGTACGTACTGTCAAAATATGATTCTAATCACTTTTCCAAAAAACATTTGATATTTTGACATATAGCCCCACTTTTCGCATTTTCACATCGAATTTTTCTAATTTGCGGTCATGATAGTGGTCACGTGACTGATGTCAAGATGTTATTTTAGGTTATCGACCGTGCAGGATCGATCGCATATATTGAATTTTCCTATATACTACAAATAAAAATGTTTCCCATATGTAGCGAACATTATGGTGGACACTGTGTGTGCGCTTAATAATTTTTCTGCAATAAAGACATATTAATATAACACATTTTTGTTGGGGTACATTTGGACGCTATTCAAATGTACAACTATAACTATGTTCAAATCTGCCCCAGAAGCCCATATATAATATTTTCAGGAATATAAAAATAATGTTATTCACAGAAAATGCAGTTAAAAACTTGCAGTTTTAAATGTTCACTAGTTAAATCAATATAACGACGTCAAAACAATAAGCACATGCTCTCGTCGTAAATATTACAAAACAACGGAAAACTCAACATTCACGTGTCAGTTTAGTTGCGCCAATACGAAAATTGTCCGAACTACCTACCCAGAGGTGAGAGTGGCGGTAAATTTAAAAGTGTTCAAAAGTGCCACATGTTCAAATGTACCTCTTCACCCCTATATATGAATTTGAATAACATTGATCAACACACACTTACCAATGGCTGCACCTAATTTTCTAACTGCTGATCTGGATAAAATTGATTTGTTGATAACAAAGTCTGAGGCAACACCCAGTGAATTACTGACTGCCCATTGTGTTAGATACATAGTAGCAGTCAAAGCACCGTTCTGAAAAATTATTAAATACACATATAATACGAAGTCATGAACTATGGAAATCGCATAATTTGCATATTATGATCTGTGCTGAGGGAAAAACATAGCTACAGAAAAATATTATGCTATGAAATGATGAACTGAAAAGAAGAAATATAGAACTTCACCTTAAAAAAGACAGTACAGAAGCAATTTACCTAGAGAATAGTACTGAATATACATTTTATGGAATGGATAATTAATTGATCAGACAAAATCTATTCTTTCACGTGAAAATACAGTTTCCATTAGCTTTAGTATCTTCTAGGTATTTGCTTATGCTCCATAATTTAGAAATAAGCTTTCCGCTCCTTTCACACACTAAGAACTTCGACGTACGGTGGTTTGGATGTACGCTATATTTCCGACAGTAGCTCGAGCAAACTAATGGTACCTTCCACATTACACGGTAGATCGGACGTACGGTGAAGTGGACGTTGTGCTGCCGTACGTTGCCACTACAACAAACGGCGACCGTGTCGTGACTACGAGCTTACTAGTCTACGTGACTCAATGCAAGCTTTCACACAGTGCGGTCGTTCAGTCGTACGAAGATTGTTTGTTACATATGTCACATACTTTGGTTCATTATTTCTATTTTTATGTACCTGCAGAATGTCTGAAATTGACAATGAAATATTAATAATGATTTTGACAAATAAATTAATTAATTATCTTTACTAAAATGTGACTTACATATAATTTTTATAAGAGAAATATTCTATAACTTAGTAATTTACTTGTATTTTTTAGGCTTATTTCAGAATGAAATAGGGCTTTTGTAGAGAGTAGCATATGACGAGACTTTGGGAAAAAATTCAATGCAGTTTTTCGTTTTGGTGTTTCTAGATGGCAAAATCACCCTCCGTTCCAAAGGTTATATATATATATATATATATATATATATATATATATATATATATATATATATACTTTATTTTGTATTCTTGAGATTGAGGACCATTTTTAAAGACATTTAACTAGTAGTTAATAATTTTTATTTAACGTTTCGGTCTTTCCATGACCTTAATCAGAAATAAAATTTTTGTTAAAACTTCGACAGAACGTTCATTTGATTATTCAATATATGTATTTTATATATGTTTTAGGACGTATCACATAACAGAATATAACTCACACCCAAACAAAACGAACATTTTAAAAATATGACATTCATTGATGAACATTTGTATTGGAATTAAATTAAGAGATATCGAAGAAAAATCCAGTGCATAATTACAAACTGTAAGGTAAAATTATAAAAAACTAAATTTATATCATTTCTATTTTTCACGAAGGAATTGTCAAATTTACATACATAACCTTTTTATCTGATCGGACTTGTGTCAACTCAAATGGTAAATTTTTGATATATTTCTCATGAAATTGAACGACTAGATAAAAAGTTACTTAACAAATTTTAGATAAGAATATTTTAACAAATTTTACTGAACAGATTTATAACTAATATAAAAAAATTAAAGGAAAGAACTTTTCGATAATTTCAATAATATAATTTCTCATAACCTCTAAATATTATTCAGTAAGATAGTTAAACCCAGTGGCCAAGGTATTTATTAGTAGTACAGAGACGTATTGAGTGCTATTTAGATCTATTTAAAAATTATTGGAAAATAATAAGTAACAGTTAGTGTAAATATTTCTTCTCCTCATAAATTATATAAAATCTTAAATATTTTGAAGTCTAAATTTAAATATAAACGTATCCTCACTCACTATAATTCCCTACATATAATTAAGAGTTTCACCTTGAGGACTGAAGTTAGCTGGCCTTTTACTTTTTAAACTAAACAGACATTTATTTATTATTTCGTTAATTTCATCTGGCGCTCAACAACTAAAATTATGATAAATAATATAAACCTAATATAAATAATATAAAAATATAAACAATTAAATAAATAAAAGATACTACTATCTCAATATATAAATATATATATTAAGACAAACAAATTGTCTTAGAAAATTTTAGATAGAATAATGTACCAAATAACAATAAATGATTCATAAAATATTAGATAAATTTGGCACACACTGTAGAAATTTTAAAAATAGCTAAGTAATTAATCAGAAGTTAGGTAAAGATTTTGGAATTGAAATGAAATCAAAAGGGTACAGTAATAAAAAAACATACCTTCACAAGTCATTGACCAAAGTCTAGAGGATTATTTATTGATTGTAAATTATTTTATATATTACGTAAGATTTTAGTTATAAGAAGGTATAGTAATTTACCCGAACATACAGAATATGTTATGAAATTTATATTTGTCAAGTGCGGGTGACAAATCGTAACAAATTAAGGTTATAGAAAAAAGTTAGTGATGAGTAAGGAGAAAGGATACTTGTTCTATGTCTAATGACTACTCTCTCATTTGTTGCGGTAACCAAGAGATACAAATACAGGTGACTGAAAATAAATAAAATAGTGTCATTAAAAAAATTTGGAAAGAGCTGTCAAGAAGTCAAAAAAGTTTTCTAAAAAAAAGAGATAATTAATAAAATAGAAGTCTTTTAAACCTATACTATCGATAAAAGAAAAGCAAGCTGAAGTGGACATGTTTTGTAGTTAATGGTAAAAGGAAATAATTTCCAAAATTTTGAAGAGGAGTTTAAAAAGGGTAAATCGTACATACCGTATACACTGTATTAGTGAGGAGTTTAATTATTTCTTCAAGACGATTTCCTTTATAAAGAGTGTTTGACAGTGGACTGAAAGGTGACAAATCTTTATAAATATTTTGTAAGAGAGAATCATCATCTTGATTGGAAACTTCAAAATTATTGAATAGACAGTGATAAATATTCTTAACGATTTGCTTGCTGTTGAGTTGTATGCTTTGCATTCAAGTTTACAGAAATTAGAAACCGTACAAAGACTTTATTTGACATAACTCCGTTTTTTTATTGTAAGATTTATCATTGTAGATTTATAGGTTAAGTTTCTTCTCTTTCATTTTCGTAGAGAGAATGCACTCAATCTACTACGTCTAACAATGAACTATCTTGAAATTTCTCATCGATATTTATATTTGGTAATCCATTCTTTAAAAATTTCAAACTTAATTAATTAATAAACATATTTTGGAATTAATTAGTTTGTTTTCCTGGAGTAGTTTTGTTGGGCATTGATATATTGAAAGTCTGACACAGATGGAGGCCATAAATCTGGAAAGTTGAAATATTGGACCCGTACGCCCAGAGAGCGGAAGCAAAGAGTTCTCAAATAAGATACATAAAATTAAAATTCAAATCTAGTAGAAATTATTATATAGCCGGAGCCCAGAAATTCAAATTCAATAAAATAAACTGTTTGTAAAAGCCCAAGTATGACAATTTATAATTTGACAGTGACATTAATCAAAATTTCATTTTAATTTTTCAAATTTACATTACAGAGAAATAAATATCGTCACAATATATATATATATATATATATATATATATATATATATATATATATATATATATATATATATATATATATGTATGTATGTGTTATAACGGAATTAGTAAGCACGATAGAGGGCGTATTTTTTGACGGATCGAAACCAAACTAACTACAAAAATCGGTTAGGCCAAAATCTTGGACGAGTTCGTTAATGAGCCTAATCGGCCCAGTAAAAACAAAATGGCGGCCTGTCAAAGTTAAAAAAAATCGTATTTCCTTTGTTTTTCATTTGACGCAAAAAAGTCACTGACCTGTTTCATAGACCTTAACACGTTCTACAACTTTTGTATTCAACATTTTCTCTAAATCGTACATTAAAACATTTATTTAAGAAAATTCAGAAGTTTACCAGAATTTTTTTTTATTTTTTTGTTTTTGATTTGAAGCCAGAATGTTACTTTGGTTCTTTGTACATCTCAAAACATTCTATTACTTTTGTATCTAATTTTTTATTTTGGGCTTCATGCAAACATGTTACTGAAATAAGCCTGTCCAATTGGTCCTGTGCCATTGGGAATTTTCATATCTTCATGAAACCATTAACGTAAATTGTACTTAGGTTTTCAGTATAGTTTCATATTACGAGTACATAAGCTGTAGGCCAAACCATTGAAACATTACGAAACTATCAACTTTAATATAGAACGTTTAAAACTCACTTAAAGTAACATGGTTGAATACAGTTTCTCATTTTTACGCTGAATTACGTCTTTCAGCCGACCATGTAGTCCGTCAAATGATGGAACTGACATACGGAAATAATTGAAGAGTTTTACTTCATCCTTCCTCAAATCTTCAAATAATGTCGCACACATCCCAATATCATATATTTTTCCGTGAATAGGATGCATCTAACGAATTCGGTTTTTCCTCTTGCTTCTACGGTAGAGTAACCACAACGCAATAATTTTATTTCGCTCCATATATAGGTACACAACGCTTTTATTTCATGGAATTATGAGGTTAACAACGCGATGAAGACGGCGACTGTGACGTACTGTGTGAAAGGACAAACAATTATCAACTCACGTGAAAACTACCGAAAGTCCAAATCACCGTACGTCCAAATTCTTAGTGTGTGGAAGGAGCGTTAGTATTTTAAATGAGAAATCGGTCAAATTTTCCATGCTGACTTACAGACAAATACATTACAGTTCATGGAAGTTTTAGAACACGACAACAATAGTAAGATACACAATTTATCTGTTAATTTTCCCCCTATTCAATTGATGTTAAAAACTTACCGACTGTAAATTTACTCTCATAATTCTACTCATGTAACTTGGTATCTGCGATAAAAGTACCCACACTCCAAAAACAACGCATGAATATGAATATAATAAAGCCCAGGCTGGTTTTGATTTAGCTAAATGTTTCCATGGTGTAGCAAGCTAAAACAAAAAATGTAATATTAATTTCATTTCCCAGTACACAGGGTATTTTTATACCAGTTTTTCTCTAACAAAGCACTACCAAGAGAACTCTTATCACTTACTATTATTGGTGAATGCATGTATTATATGTATGATTTCAGTGTACTCACTCTTTTTCTATTTTCATCAATGGACGTCTCTTGAATATATTTTTTTTCTGCTTCCGTTATCGATTTATGTTCTAAAGGAGAATTGTGGCCACAAAAAGTGTAATACACACACCATAATAGAGCTAATGCGCTGAAAAAATGAAATGTCATTGGCCATCCATACGAACTTGCTGATATAGCTCCAGACAAGAACATACTTAATACAGCTCCTAAAGATCCAGCTACAAAAATAATATTGCAGCTATTAGAGAAGGCATTGAATACATTCTGAAGATAAGCTTAATGTTACTACCACGTGCAAATATCAACCGGAAACTATCTTCAAATCAATGCCAACCATATTAAGATAGCAATCAGTGAGGACCATTAGGGTTTTTTGAAAATACGAAAATAAAAAAAAGACGTGTGGCACTCGGAGACTGCCGCGGTAAAGCTATTGCATAGAGTTTTACACTTTGACGTTCACAATTTCTTATTCTTTTTAGCTCTTTTTTTAGCTTTAGAAGTTTCACTTTCACAGTCCACGTATCAGCATAAAATAATCAAAACTTATTGGACAGTCCTCGTATAATCATACAAGTATCAACATTTATTGGACAGTCCTGGTATCAGCATAAAATAATCAAAACTTATTGGGCAGTCCTTGTATAAGTATGAAAAATCAAAATTTATTGGACAGTACTCGTATCAGCATAAAATAATCAAAACTTATTGGACAGTCCTCGTATAATCATAAAAGTATCAACATTTATTAGGCAGTCCTCGTATAAGTATGAAATAATCGAAATTTATTGGACACTCCTCGTATAAGTATAAAATAATCAAAACGTACTCGACAATCCTCGTATAAGCATAAAATAATCAAAACTTATTGGACAGTCCTCGTATAGTCATAAAAGTATCAACATTTATTGGGCTGTCCTCGCATATGTATAAAAGAATTAAAATTCATTGACAGTCCTCGTATCAGCATAAAATAATCAAAACTTATTGGACAGCACTCGTATAATCATATGAGTATCAAAATTTATAGTGTAGTCCTCGTATAACTATAAAACAATCAAAACGTATTCGACAATTCTCGTATAAGCATAAAATAATCAAAACTTATTGGACAGTCCTCGTATAGTCATCAAAGTATCAAAATTTATTGGGCAGTCCTCGCATAAGTATAAAAGAATTAAAATTTATTGACAGTCCTCGTATCATCATAAAATTATCAAAAATTATTGGACAGTCCTCGTACAAATATATAGTTATTAAAACTTATTGGACAGTCCTGGTATCAGCATAAAATAATCATAAAAGTATTAAAATTTATTGGGAAGTCCTCGTATAAGTATAAAATAATCAAAATTTATTGGACAGTCCTCGTATCATCATAAAATAATTAAGACTTATTGGACTTTCTTCGTATAGTCATAAAAGTATCAACATTTATTGGGCAGTCCTCGTATGTATAAGTATAAAAGAATTAAAATGTATTGGACAGTGCTCGTATAATCATAAAATAATCAAAGTTTATTGGACAGTCCTTGTATAGTCATAAAAGTATCAACATTTATTGGGCAGTCCTCGTATAAGTATAAAAAAATTAAAATTTATTGGACATTTCTCGTATCATCATAAAAAAATCAAAATCCATTGGACAGTCCTCGTATAAGCATATGGGTATTAAAATTTACTGGACACTCCTCGTATCGTGTCAGGTTATTTTCGTTACGAAATTTCTCGATTCGGTCTCCACGCTCAAGGCCCGCGATATAAGCTAATGCAATAGCTTAATAATTAGTTGTATTAATATCTATGGAACTTAACATTTGGCATAATTCCAAAACGCTAATGAGTGGGGTGGGGTGGGGTGTAAGGGGTTAGACAAAAGAACTAAGCCAAACCCAAAAGACAACCTCACCTGCACGCGGTGCACCCTGCTAGACAACTAACGAAGCTGTGTCGACCGAGTATCTGCCGGTATAAGCAGATCCTTCTTGCCGGCCAACAGCTTCGGGTGGATGAGTCGGTAAGAGTAAGGGCACTTACTTGTCCTAGAGATGAGAAATCATACCTAAAGGCGGATGAATCAACGGATCATTAACGGCATGTGGATGCGGAAGGCAAGGGGAAACAACTGCATAAAAGACTGTAAGAGTATCCCTAGTACAATCGTACACAGCAATCATGGAAATGTTCAAAACAAAATATTCCGGAGTTAATAGTTCCCCAATCGGGGGAACAGTGGCGAACAAGTTCATGAAAGCCACAGTGAAGAATATGAAGATTGGAACGTGGAATGCAAGAAGCGTTTTTGCACCAGGAAAACTGGACAACATTGTGAAGGAAATGTTGAGACTAAATGTGGATATCTTAAGGGTTCGCGATGTGAGATGGCCAGGAAGTGGCACATGCGCAGCGGGTAACAGCACATTCTATTACTCTGGGAGTAGTGACCCGAAACATTTGTATGGAGTTGGAGTGATTTTGAATAGAAACTTTACAGGTTCGGTTTCGAATTTTATACCTTGCTCAGACAGATTCATGATGTTTCAACTTAAAACACATACGGGAATTATGAACATAATTACAGGTGTATGTAACAACAGTGGATAAAGAGGACGGTGGAGTTAAAGAATTTTATGCTGAGCTTGATGATATCTTTAGATGCATAAAGAACAGTGTTATCACAGTGGTTATGGGATATTTCAACGCCAAAGTAGGCAAAAACAAAGTCGAAGCACACACAGGGAGTTTTGGCATGGAAGAAAGGAATAGTATGGGAGACCGAATGGTAGAGTTCTGTCAAGTTAGAGATCTTATGATAACAAATACTATTTTTAAACTACCAGATCGTAGATTCTACACCTGGAAATCCCCTGCGGACAACCCAGGAAATAGAGTAAGAAACCAAATAGATTACATCCTCATTAACAATCGCTATAAGAACTCAGTCAAAGCTGCTAAAACCTACCCGGGTGATGACATTAATTCCGACCACAACCCAGTTATAACTAAGGATGGTAATGATAACAAAACGTCTAGACAACTGTATAGTTCCAAAACTCGTTAAGAACTCTAAAATCCATGACGCAGTTAAGAAAGAGGTTAACGTATGTATGAGAGATATTGGTGTATCAGATGAAGTTAGTGTAGATGAAAAGTGGAAGCAAATATAACCAGAGCTAGATGTAATAGCTGAAACGCATCTAAGAAGCAAAAGAACTAAAAAAGTCCTGGCTGACATCAGAAATTCCAGATCTTATGGAGGAAAGGAGGAAAAGCAAAGGCAACAAAGATGAGTACAGGAAACTAAATGAAGCAGTACAGAGAAAAATTAAGGACGCAAAAGAAGAATACCTAGCAGCTCAATGTGAGGAAATAGAAATACTGGAAAAGAAATTTAACAGCTTTCATATGCACAAAAAGATAAAGGAAATGGCTGGATGTAACAGGGTCAAGGCAGCTAGTAATACTATCAAGGATACAAATGAGCGTATAATAACTGACGTGGGGGACAAACTTGAAAGGTGGAAAGCGTACCTGTCGGAACTGTTCGATGATAAAAGACCTCCAAAACCGGTCTTAGAATGAAGCAAGGTGCACTTAAAAGTATTAAAATCAGAAATAGTTTATTCCCGGGAAACTATGAAACCCGGTAAGGCTGCTGGTCCTGATCGGATACCCATAGAGCTTATCGAACTATTTGACGATGATGTGATTGATATTCTTCTGGACCTCTTTAACCGCATTTACGATAAGGGAGAAATTCCTAAACAATGGATATCATCCACTTTTGTGCTCATACCAAAGAAACCGAATCCAAGAGAATTCTCAGATTACCGAACCATCGCACTTATGAGCCACACCCTGAAGTTGTTCTTTAGGATCATTCACAAAAGAATTCACAGAAGACTAGAGGAAGACATAAGTAACACACAATTTGGATTCCGGGAAGGACTTGGAACACGAGAGGCGCTTTTTGGGATTAACGTTCTTTTCCAGCGCTGTCTCGATATAAACCAAGAGGTGTATGCATGTTATATCGATTTCGAGAAAGCCTTTGACAGGTCAGACATGTTAAGTTACATCAGCTGCTCGTCAGCAAAAACATTGACTCCGACCACGTTAGAATAATTAGTAATCTATATTGGGGCTAAAAAGCTAATACAATGGTTGAAAACCAACCAACAGAAGAAATGGAGATTCGTCGTGGTGCTAGACAAGGTTGCATCCTAATATGAGGTATGCTGATGACATTGTCTTGTTAACGAGCAACCTTGGAGACACACAACACCTTTTAGAAAAATTAAATGATGGATGTAATGAATATGGGCTAGAAATGAACTTAAAAGGTAGTTACAAAATTCCCTCAAGATCTGAACCATGCGAATCCGATGGTCGCAAACACCACATATAAATATCTAGGAACCTGGATAGAACAATCGGGTGATCAGACTAGAGAAATAAGAACGAGGATAGAGACAGCCAGATCAACATTTGCAAAGATGAAGAAGTTATTCACGAGTCGAAATATTAATATAGGACTTCGGATGAGGAGGCTGCGTTGTTACGTTTTTCCACTCTCTTATATGGGGTTGACGCATGGACCCTTAAGAAAAACCACATCGACAAACTACAAGCATTCGAAATGTAGTGTTACCCTAGAATGTGGCGCATTCCCTGGACCGATAGACTTACTAATACCGAAGTGCTGAACCGGATGCAGAAGGAGTGTGAAATCATTAACACCGTGAAAAAAAAAGCTTCAATACCTGGGTCATATAATGAGAGGACAGAAATACACACTTCTTCAAATGATAGTTCAGGGAAGGGTTGATGGAAAGCGGAGCATTGGAAGGCGCCATGTGTCCTGGCTAAAGAACCTGAGGGATTGGTTTAACTGTAGCAATGTTCAACTGTTCAGAGCTGTAGTAAACAAGGGCCGGATTGCTGTGATGATAGCAAATCTCCGATAGGAGATGCACTGTGAGAAGAATAATGATAGCTCATTTTCGCGGTTTTTGCTCTTTTAGATAATCGATTTTATGCGGAATTTGGGACTTTTGATTGATGTGAAACGTGTTTCTTAATACCAGTCGTTTGCTTGGAAAGGTCGAAGTAAATGGTAAATGAAGTAAATCACCAGCACTACGACTGAAACAAAGAGTCGAACGGATCAGTGGTGTAACAATGGAAGCTTTTCATTCCAGCTGCCCACTGACAAAATCTCGATCAAAGAAGGATGCTCCTTGGAGGCATGAGAACCTGACAATCCTCAGAAAAGAGGTCCGTCTTCTCTATTATGGAGTCAAGCGAGACGGTAACTGGCAGAGGCTTACTCAGTAAACTAAAGAGATTAAGATGGCCATATAGGACTGACTGGGACTTAAAAGGACTATTATGTCCCCTTCTCTACTCAGTTTCTGAGGTCTGTCTATGAAACTAGTAGTTATTCCTAACCCCTTGATAAAAGTTAGGATATCCGCCGGCCACAGTTTGGGTAAATCTTCCTGTTCTATCTAGTATACTCCCATGTGTCTAGCCCTAAGATTCTGTGATACCTGGCGATCAGCAAGTATGTGGATAGATGTATCTTCCACTATTCCACAGAATCTGATATCGTCTCTCCCCACTAGTTTGAGTTTTTTGAGGTGTCCAGTTATAACTCTAAGTGCAGACTTGCACTGATTAGCGCTTCCTTCTGATCTCTTCTGCTCATAATTTCGCAGTAGTATATTCGGGTTTGTCCTATTATGCTGTCCCAGTAGTCCAATATTTTCGTTGTTTCTTTTTCATTTGTTCCAATATTGTATCGGCGCTGATTCCACAAAAGGATTCTGGTCCCCAGAAGGGTGTTTGTGCCCCTACCTTTACTAGTTCATCAGCTGTATCGTTCCCGTATACTTCAATATGCACTGGTACCCACACCAGAGTAATCATGATATTCTCAAACCATTTTAGAACGCATTACTGGAGAGATTCAATGGCTGCTTAGCTCCCGATGGCGTAAATTTTTGCTAGGAATATACGTCAAGCATTCAGAGTGTATTGTTCCAGTTCCTGCCCTTGATTTTGAACGAACTGTATAACATTTAAAAGTACTCTTATCATATTTAGTAATGGGGTTTTGATTCCGCTCTTTGTTGTCACTATTATTCCATATTTAATTTCTTTAAAAAAATCTTACATTTTCGTCATTTCGTTTTGTAGCTTGTTCCAGGATTCCTGTCCTCTAACTAAGGAGGTGAATATTTTTTCCGCAAAATTCCCAATGTATACCCATCCCAATTTTTCTCTGAAAGGTTTCTGCACACCACTACAGCCATTTTTGCCTTATAAGTTATCCCCTTTCGAGTTTGTTCCACAGGAGTTAATTGTCCAGTGTCAGACCTTGGTACTTGATCTATTGTCTCGATTCAACCTTTTTTGCATCTACTTCAATAGATTTGAGATTGACTTTGTTCTCCTGGTTAGACAAGGATGATGGTCGAACGAGGGTGAGAAGGAGTTGAGGCGAACGTCGTAGCCCTCAATTTATTGATGAGCTACATTAGTACATCGCACTGTTAGAGTTACGATATGGGGTACCATTGCTTATTACTCAAGGTCACCTTTATGATTTATCACGAGTAATATGAATGCACATCGATACATTCAAGAAATATTGGAACTTCATCTGGTTTCATACCTTAGAACTCTTCAAAATCAACTTTTCAGCGAGATAACGATCAGCCAGATATATCCAGACTACTTCCACCAAACTCAAATTCACCTCCTACGTTGGCCCCCAAGATTCCCGTATTTGTCGCCAATTGAATATATGTGGCACATAATCTGCATACAGTTAAGAAATTTACAACGTTCTCCTCAAACTCTGATGGATCTTCAACATGAGATAGAGGTGGCATGGAATGAGATACCCTAGGAGGATATTGATTACCTAATTATGAGTATGCCTAGACGCATGAGAGAATGTCTAAGAAATCGTGGAGCTTCATCCTATTATTAAAGTTGTAGAGCAGGATGTTAGAATATTCTCACCTGATTGGAGTGAAATTATAATCATTTATTTATTACAAAATCCCCGATATGTATGCTAAAAATTACCGAAATAAAATAATTTTTACTAGTTGTTCGTGTTTCTGTGTTACTGAGTATATGAAATATAAAAATATCTTACTTGCGTAAAGAAATGTTCCAAAACGTCCTCTTTCTGTCAAAGGTATCCACCTACTTGTGAAGCAAGGTAGTGCAGGAATAAAGAAACCTTGGGTGATTCCTTGTATTACTCTACACACTATTACGGCTGTGGATCCAAAATATACGGCTAAAGGTGGTATAAGAAAACCTGTTATGGCACACAAAGCCATTGTAGATATTAAAAACCATTTTGGCCCATATTTGGTCATTAACCAACCAGCAGGTATTTGCGGAAAAATGTATCCCACGAAAAATGACGCTAATATAATGTTTTTGTTCGTCCAATTGAAAGTCTAAAAACCATTGTTAATTAATTTCTATTCATGTTTTTATTACATAAATTAAATCAACGATTCCCATGGAAACCGATGAGTTACTGTTCCACGGTGTGAGACGAAGACCCCGTAATCAGCATAAATTATTCTATATAAAATTACTTTAAAATTAAAAGTCAGTCAGCTACTAGATTTCACATTGTTTTATTGTATTTGTAGAATTATCATTTTTGTAAAATAAACATATTTAGAAACTGTATCTCAAGTTAATAATTTGAGAGTAGCGCAGTCAGTAGGATATTCAGAATCAGAATGGAAAGCGTTGATTTTCGTTTTAACGATTGACTGAGTATCGGAATCTACAGACTTGTTTATTTTGAGCAAGTGGAAGTTTAGAGTGGCTCCTAGAATGTCATAACACCCAGTGTATCACACACCTAAACGATCCCGAGCACGAAGAAGTCCATCAACAGGAATTGGAACGACAATAGTGCAGAGATATTCATCTAAGGAAGACAAAAATTGCCGAACCGGAGTATATCTCTATGGCAATGCTTGAAATATTCGTTCTATTATTACTGTATGTACAATAATGTCTGAAGTTGACCATTTATTAAATTGCCGAACCGGAGTATATCTCTATGGCAATGCTTGAAATATTCGTTCTATTATTACTGTATGTACAATAATGTCTGAAGTTGACCATTTATTAAACATTTTTCAAAGTTTAAAATTAGAACCTTCAACTGACTCATTAATGTTAGACCAAAGGTCAACAAATAATAGTAATTATTTTATTATGGCCGAATTTAGACCAGATCATCTAAAATATGTGCCAGATGTCGATGGCAATCCAAATGATTTGAACAGATATCTGAGTTTCTGTAAATGATTAATTGATTCATTTTACAGAATAGACACACCAAATTGTTTCCAAAATGTGTATTTATTGAATTGTATAATATCAAAATTAGCTGGTAATGCAAAATTAGTCGAAAATATACAAAATGTATCTACTTGGAACCAGTTAAGAGAAATTTCGCAGATAAGAGAGACGAAACTATTTTAAATAGGGATTTGGTAATAATGAGACAACAATCAAATGAAATTCTATAATAGAGTTTCAAACATTCTTAATCTTCTGTGTAGTTATGTAGACGTTCATGAAATCGAAAATAACTCAGAAATTTAAAAAAAAATTTATATAATAATGTAGAACCGTTAGGTACAACTATTAGATGTATGAAACCAAATAATTTGACAGAACCTTCACAATATGTTTTGAAAGAAGACAATGTTTACTACTTCCAAAATTTCATTCATTAAACAAATATAAAACAACCGCAATACTCTGGTAAACCTTTTGTACAACGACAAAATTTTAACAGTAATCCCGTTCAATATACTCATACACCTAATAATTTCTTTAGAGCACAGAGATCATTTCCATCTGAACTTGTTCGCCCTATAATTCCCAGATAACCCCCTCGACGATTTCCTATAAACTCTCAAGTCTTCAACCCTCAACAAACCCATAATGCATTCAAAGCTAATCAAAATTTAAATTGACCAAAACCAACACTCATGAGTATTTCCTCAAGAAATACAGTAAACGATCACCTATTGAGTTCACCTATTAGAAACTCATACCCAGGTCCTTCAAATCAAAATCATATCCGAAATTCTCACCACCAAACAATTTTATAGCCGAGGAATTATTGAATGCTAATATTCAGGACGAGGAAACTGAACAATATTATTATCCTGATAATTCATATTCTGGAAACAAGCTAGATTAATTCGAAAAACAAAACCATAATGATTATTACGATTCCTCAAATCAAGATTCTACAAATTTTCACGAAACGCCTCAGAATTTAGAGAAAACGTAACCCTCGACTCAATTCCACTAAATTTAAGTAATAATAGTGAATTGCCTTATATAATATTCCCCGAATATAATATCAAACTTTTAATAGATTCTGGATCATTTAAATCCTTCATGGATCCCGAAATTGCGTTTGAATATTTTTCAGATAATCTAAGTCATGACCCAATTACAGTGAAATCAGTTTGCAAGAATCTTCCCATCAATATACCACTCTAATACCATCTTTAAAACTTTTCAATTGGTCTGATAATTTAAATCTCAATTTCTATGTAGGTATTCAAATTCCATAGTGTATTCCAAGGTAACTCGAAATTATTGAAAGCCAACATAAACTTTTCTAGTGGATGATTAATAACTCCACATGGTAAAATTAAATTAAATTTTCATAAAACTAAGAAAGACATAAACTCTATTACTATCGAACATAGAACTGGAAAAGTTATCAAAACAAAAACAAGTATAAAAAATGGTGAAATCATCATTCCGCATCAAAAACTTCACGGTTGTGAAATACCAGAATCGATAACAATTGCAAGGAATGGATAAGCAATTACTACCATTTTAAATATCACAACAAATACAGTAAAATTGAGTTTTTCAGAACAACTTCCTGTAGAAAAATTTGGTGACAATGCTTTTAAAAATTTTGAATTGTATAACCTAGGAGCCTTCTACACAAACTTTAGATTTAAATAATATTAGAATAGGTCACTCAAATGATGAGGAAAAATCCAAAATACTTAAACTTTGTGCCGAATATTCTGACGTATCCGAAAACACACCACTTACTTTTACTTTTACGAACAAAAATAAACATGAAATACGAACCACCGACAAGATTTCTTTTTACGCTGAAAGCTATCGATATCCTTTTGTGTACAAGAAAAAAGTAGACAAACAAATTCAGAAATTTCTTGAACATAAAATTATCCGACCAAGCTAAGTGCGTGAAATGCGCCAATTTGGATGTAACCTAAAAACAAGATGCTTCCGGGAAAGCCAAATTTCGTATAGTAATAGACTAGAGACGTCTTAACGAAAAAAATATTGATGACAAATACCCACTTCGAAATCTAACGGACTTATTGGAAAAGTTGGGTAGATGTCAATATTTTACCACTTTGGATCTAGCTTCAGGTTTTCATCAACTAGAAATTGCTGAAAAAGATATAGAGAAAACAGCTTTCAGCACCGAATCAAGACACAAGGAGTTCCTCCGGATGCCATTCGGTTTGAAAAATTCCCCAGCTACCTTCCAGCGGGCAATGGACAATATACTACGAGGCGTCCAAAATGAAAAATGCCTTGTATACCTTGCCGATATAATCCTTTTTCCACTTCATTACAGGATAGTGAGACTAAAATGTGTATTTGATCGACTTGGGGAATCTAAATTCAAGAGTCAATTAGGTAAATCGGAATTCCTGAGAAAAAAGTCGCTTATCTCGGGAATGTGCCACGCCTTCTGGAGTGAATTGCAACCCAAATAAAATTAAAGCCATCAGAGATTACCCTATACCCAAAACTACTAAACAAATCAAAGGATTTTTGGGACTGATGGGATATTATAGACGTGTTATAAAAAACATTGCCACTTGACGAAACTACTGATAAAATGCCTAAAAAGGGCGCGATAATCGAACACAATGATGAATTCTTATCATGCTTCAAAACCTGCAAAAAAATTCTACTGATGACCCAAATCTCCAGTATCACGACTTAACGAAAACTTTCAATTTGATCACAGATGCCAGTAATGTAGCACTCGGTGCTGTGCTTTCCCAAGGTCCTATCGGAAAAGATCTACCAATCGCTTACGCATCTCGAACCCTTAACGATTCCGAACGCAATTATGATACCACAGAAAAAGAACTTTTGGCCATTGTATGGGCCACCAAATATCTCCGACCTTATTTATATGTCAAAAAATGTATCATTGTTTGTGACCACAAACCACTTCAATGGCTATTCTCTCTAAAATACCCAAATTCTAAACTCATAAGATGGCGAATTAAATGTGATTATAAAATTGTTTATAAATGGAAGCCTTAATACTAATGCGGATGCCTTATCTAGAATAGAAATGAACAATAAAGAAACAAACGGAATTCTTAATGATCAAATTTTTTGGAAAAATGGATATCAATTTTAGCAATGAACCAATTCCGTCTCAATCACAACGAAGTATTAATACACCTTCACAATTTACAGTTGAAAATCACTTAAAAATTCCGATAACAGAAGTAAGTCAAGACGAATACCCTGACCTAGACACTGTATCCTTGATAGTAAATCCTGACACTGACATAGACAATGAAAATTTTTCGACAACGAACTCAAGTGACAACAATCCTGACTCTGAATTATAGCAGATAACACCTGACCGTTAAAATGAACCCAACGACGAAAGAATCAACGAGACTAGACGAAAACGAGTCTCTTACAATTCAATCTAAGAAAATCCGGTAATACATATCCCTATCGGAAAATGTGTAGTTAACGTCGGACAAAATCATAATACAGTTAGTTCCGTCTTACATTCTTCAGCAACACTCAAAGTTAGAATATTATTTGAGAAAAAGAAGCAAATATTAAAAAATAACCTGGAACAAGACGTTATCAATTTTGTTAAGAAATTTATTTCACCAAGTATATCACGTTTATTTCGAAAGCCCCGATTTGTAGAAACCATTTTCAGCAATATTAGAAAAATATTCCAGATCAAATTCAATTCTATTGAAACGTTGTACCACAAAATTAGTAGATGTAACAGATGAAGAAGAAATCAAAAATATCACACAAAACTATCACGAAGGAAAAATAAGTCACCGAGGAATAAATGAAACTTATTTAAGATTAAAAGAAAAATAATATTGGCCTAACCTAAAAGAATCCGTACAAACATTTATAAACAAATGTCAAATTTACCATCAAAGCAATGAACGAAATCAAGTGCATATGCAATTAAATATCCCCCCAACCGCCTCGAATCCTTTCGAAATTATCCATTTAGATTATTTCACGATGGAACAAACAAAATTTTTAACTATTATTGATAGCAAAAGAATGGCTTCGGAACAAGAGGAGCACTTTTTTCAATACGAGTACTAATTGAAAGATGTAGAGATGTCGATTCTGATGTGTACTTGTGTTTTATTCATTTTCCGAAGGCTTTTGACCTGGTGAAACATGATGAACTAATGAACATCTTAAGGTCGTGTAACATAAAGATTTAAGGATTATTTCAAACCTCTATCAGGAACAAAAGGCCAAAATTAGAATAAAAAAGAAAACATCTGGAAAAATTATTATCGAGAAGGGAGTGAGACAGGGATGTGTTCTGTCACCCCTACTATTTAACGTTTACTCGGAGGAGATATTTAAAAAAGCTCTGGAAGACACCCCAGATGGCATTATTATAAATGGACAATGCATCAACAACCTGCGATATGCTGATGACACGGTCATTCTGGCCGATAGTCTAATGGAATGGTTAACGGCAGCCAGCGAAGAATTTGGAATGAAACTAAATACACAGAAAACAAAAACGATGATCATCAGCAAACACCAGAACAGAACGTTGAAGATTAAGGTTAACGGAGAAGATCTAGAAAGAGTAACAAGAATAACTTACCTTGGAAGCAATCTTGATGAAACTTGGGACCACTCACTAGAGATAAGAATACGTCTAGAAAAAGCACGTACAGTATTTTACAAAATGCAAAAAGTCCTATGTAGTCGCCAGCTGAATCTTTCATTGAGAGCTCGAATACTTAAGTGCTATGTTTTCTCTACTTTACTCTACGGTGTTGAAGCCTGGACAATGACAGAGGCAACACAAAAAATAATCCAAGCATTTGAACTCTGGTGTTACCGAAAAATCCTCAGAATATCCTACATGAGTCATACGACAAACGCGGAAGTCTTGCAGAGAATGAACAAGGCAAAAGAGCTCATGCTCCTCATAAAGAAACGAAAAACACAATATTTTGGCCACATCATGAGAAATCAAAAATACGAACTGCTCCAACTTATAATCGAAGGCAAAATCTATAACAAAAGGGGACCAGGAAGAAACGCAACTCATGGCTTAAAAACCTACGACAATGGACAAATATGACATTCATAGAACTGTTCAGGACAGCTGCAAATAAGATCAAATGGGCAAATGTAATAGCCAACGTCCTTAAGGATAAGGCACCATAAGAAGACGAAGATTGATAGCTTCTCTAAATACGCTCAATCATATCAGATAAATTCCTGCCTCTGGTACAGAAGTGGTAGACAATATTATAAAATTCTCCTCTCATCACGGCAATCCAAAACAAATCATAGTTGACAATGGCACAGAATACAGAAATTTCGTGTTAACAGAACTACTGAGCCTTAATAAAATTCAAGTTCATTTTACCACTCTGAAACATCCTCAATCCAACGGGCAAATAGAAAGACTCCATTCAACTCTAATAGAACATATACGACTCCTAAATACTCAAGGTTTCTCAAAAGCCACAATTAGAATGAAATTGTTATATGCTATACTTACTTACAATCATTCGATTCATTCCAGTACAAAAATGAAACCGATAGATATAGTCAACGGACATAGACATAATAATACTTGTGATATTCATGACATTGATATGAATAAAATACTCTTAAATGATTACATCAATAATTACAAAGAAAAAACAAAAATATTGTACTCAAAAATTAATTCCGACTTAATTAATCGAAAAGAAAAAATTACACTTCACCTTATGTAGGGAGGCTTAGTTTGCACCCAACATTTTATTTTGTAATTCTAATTTTATGTGATAAATATATCATTCACATTTTTGCTCTTAAACTTAAAACAAACAAACCATAACAATGGATCTAAACACATTAATCAATGTACGCGAGTCAATCAAAAGTGAATTCACTAGAATAAGAATTATACAACTTAGATATATTCGGTCTGGAAATTCTACAAGAAGAAATTATCAAAAACTTTAGCCAATATGAGCTCACACAAAATAAATTCACCCACCTCAGAAGAATGAAAAATAAATCCCAGATCAGGAAGTTAGGAACAAAATAGAAATTGATTATTTAGGACTAGGAGTCAACTAGCTAGAGCGATTAAAAAATTAACTATACCTGAAAGTAGCCGTAATGAGTCAGTTAGGGAAACCCAAATAGAATCAAACAACAACTCAGGTACTAGACTACCTGAAATAAAAACAGAAAAGTTCTCAGGAAATTATACTGAATGGGAAAATTTCTAAAACCTGTTCAAAACTAGTGTCCTCGAAAATCCACAACTAGAATCAGATGCTGAGAAATTTTATTATTTAAAAAGCTATATTGAAAGTGATGCCTCAGGTATTGTAGATGTATTACTCGTGAACGATATAAAGTTGCATGTAGCTATATACTTGTTAAGAGAAACGTATGAGAACGAAACAAAAATTGTACATGTATATTTCTCCGAATTATTGAACATACCACAGTTAAATAAGCACAACCCTACCGAACTTTCAAATTTTGCTACAATTTATAGGCGTAACTGGACACTCTTACAGAATCTTGAACTTGATCACAAAGTATTATTAGAGTCATTAATAATTTATCAACAAAAATTAGATTATGATTTCGAAAAAGAATTTGATAAATGCAGGAACAGGGACTCCTTACAAACAGTCGATGGATTTTTACAATTTCTTGAAGAGGAAATTGAAATTTTCGACAATGTCGCTTGTAAAACAAGCCAATCACAAACGTTACAAAACTCACAAAAGGCCTCAAACTAAAGTAGCCTTTCACTTGCAATCCCAACCAAAATTCAACAAAACTTGAACAATCAATCATTTTATCTTAAAAACAATTCGTATAAACTAAATCAAAACATTGATGGGTGCGTTATCTGTTCAGACACTGCGCATAAAATATATACCTGCGAAACTTTTGCATCATTACCTTTAACTAATAGACATGCATTTGCTAAAAACAAAAAACTGTGTGTAAATTGCTTAGGCACTAGATACAGTGCTGATACCTGTTTGTCACAAAGGTCATGCTTCCATTGTCACAAAAGACATCATTCTCTTTCACATTTTCAAAATCCACGTAATAACGGACAAATGCCTTCAAACAATAACAATTTCAATACAAATCTCCACTCTGACAATTCTCGGTCCCAAAATTCAAGTTTCCAACATAGCACTCAAACTTTCCACAATCATTCAGAGAATTCTACTCAAACTCAGAACAGACCGTCCATATCTTATAGCATCCAAGAAAATCAAACACTTCCAAATTCGTTCAGTCTATCAGCTCTCTCAACAAAAAATAACTTAGTGTTGTTAGCAACTGTGCAAGCAACAATAATTTACAATCGATAAATTCAACCTGCTAAGGTAAGAATTCTTCTGGATAACGGGAGTCAAAATTCTTCTATCAGCAAACAACTTGTACAAAAACTCAACAATGCCCCCTACAAGAAAATCTTGAACTTTTCAGGCATATCTGAAACCCATACTTTGTCTAACGAAATGTTGGACATAATGCTTCAATCAAATGTTGACCCCTCGAAGAAGTTCGAAATATCTTGCGCTGTGCTTGAAAAAATTACTACAACTATCTCCCAAGTGTATTTAAATGTAGATCACGTAACAATACCTTCCCGGATTGTGAACAAGTTAGCAGACAAAACTTTTGCCACGCCCGGTAAGGTCGCTCTATTGATAGGAGCAGATACTTATTATGGCCCCATCAAACTAGGGTACGGTCGACCTACTCTTTTTAATACCCATTTGGGTTACATTATCTCGGGAAAACTGAACTTCCAACAAAAATCCAAAAGCACACCCGCTCTCTCATATCATGTAGCCAGTGAACCCGAAGACTCCAATCCGGAGACTGAATTACAAAGCACTCTCTCTAAATTCTGGGAAATCAAAGAACTCCCAAAACTCAAATCTCTCTCAACCGAAGATGAATTAGCAGAGTTCATCTTTAAAACCACAACTAAAATTCTTCAAAACGGACATTTCCAAGTGATATTCCCTTAAAGTAGCTAAAAATAGCTGTAAATAGATTTTTCTCTTTGGAAAAACGATTGCAACAAAATCACGACCTCTATACTGAATATAAGAAATTTATTTATGAATATATATCTCTATAACATGCGAAATATGTACCGCTATCGTCGCAAAATTCACGTTCAGGAAACGAATATTTTATCCCTCATTTCCCAGTTTAACGACAAGATCGAATTACGACCAAGCTTCGAGTTGTATTTGATGCTTCTTGTAAAACCAACTCCGGTTTTTCATTAAACGACAATTGTCTTAAAGGTCATCAAATTCAGCCTGACCTATACGATATCTTGTGCAGGTTCAGAACTTTCAAATACATGTTGATTGTTGATTTGGAGAAAATGTTTAGACAAATTCGAATTAACCCCAAAGACGTGTTTCTTCAAAACATTTTGTGGAGAGACTCACCTAAAGAACCGCTAAAATGTATTGAATTACAAACAATAACTTATGGTGTGAATTGTAGTCAATTCCTCTCGAATAGAGTTTTGAACGATATTTCAAGTTCTCACACAGACGTACGTAGACGATATTTTAACGGGGCACGATTCAATCGAATCCCTCGAAAAACTCTATTTCGAACTGAAATCATTGCTTGAACCGGCTGGTTTCCATTTGCATATATGGGGTTCTAACTCTCAAACTTTTCTAAATACGATATCGCAGACACAAATAACTGAATTTGATATAAACCTACATCAATCTCGGTCTAAAGTTTTAGGCGTAAAATGGAATCCCATTAGTGATGAGTTCTAAATATCCGTACCCACTGAACTCGTTAGTGCGGACAATATCACCAAGAGAAATACTCTGTCACATATTTCACAATGTTATGACCCCCTGGGTTTTGTTAACCCCGCGGTCGTTAAAGGAAAGATGCTAATGCAGAAAATCTGGAAATTAAAGTGTAACTGGAATGATAAACCTCCTGAAAAGGAAATCTTACAAATATGGGAAGAATTCCTGAGCACCATCTGTCAAATCAAGCATTTACAAATTCCTCGTCTTACCGTCAATCACAAAGAAATAAGCAAAATTGAACTTCACTCCTTTTCAGATGCGAGTACCGAAGCGTACGGCGCATATGTCTACATCAGAAACATCTACACCGATAAAACAGTTTCAACAACACGCGATTTTGCTGATATCAGTATACATATCAGCAAAATCGCCTGTTGCACCACTGAAAACTATCACAATTCTCAGACTTTAACTCTGTGGTATGCTATTATCCTCGAATCTGACTCAAAGAGTCAAAAACGTTTTGGAAACCAAAATAAACATAAATTCTGTTAACTTGTGGACAAACTCTCAAATTGCACTCTGTTGGTGCAAAAGCCACCCAAGCCGATGGTCGGTATTTGTATCAAATAGAGTAACGAAGATACAAACGATAACACAAAATTTCCAGTGGCGACATGTGCAATCAAGTGATAATCCAGCTGACATGCTGTCACGCGGGAAATTCACTCCTGAAATCCACCCCACGTGGTTTAATGGACCCAAATTTCTCAGTGACTTTAGTTCGGATTTCCCCCAACACGAGATTCATAAAAATCTTGTCAACCTACCTGAGGAAAGGAAGGTAACCCTAACAATAATTTCTGACCAATACAATTTTTGGCAAAACACTTTCTCAAACTTCTCTTCGTTTTCCAAACTACAACGCACAGTGGCGTACGTTGTAAGAAAAATTCGAGAAACAAAGAAAATCTATTCAAAGGACCTCTGTCAGTCAGTGAATTGAATTCATCATTAAATTTCATTATCAAACAAGTTCAAAATCAGTCCTTCCCAACAGAAATAGCGGAACTTTCAAAAAATAAAAATTTGTCAAACAAGCAACTGATATCCTTAAAACTATTTCTAGATACTCCTGATATCTCCGTGTCGGAGGTAGGTTGGAAAATCCTTCGATCGAAAGCATCCAATCTTATCACCTTCAAAAAGCAAATAACTTCCCTTATTCTCAAGCAACAACATGTGCGTTTGGGCCAGGCTGGCGGACAAAATGTGCTATCAAATGTACGATTGCGCTACTGGCCTCTCAATGGTTAAAGGCAAATCAAACAAATAATCAGAAATTGTAACATTTGTTATCGATTAAATGCACACACGGCTCAACAGATAATGGCCGACCTTCCGAAAGACAGGGTCACATATTCGCGTCCTTTCCAAAAAGTTGGTGTCGATTTCGGAGGCCCTTTTTCATATAATCTTCCACCCTACGTACAGCTCCTAATTTTCGTATGCATGGTAACCAAAGCCGCGCATATAGAACTAGTATCCGACCTCACTACGGACGCATTTATAGCCGCTTTAAAACGTTTTGTAGCGAAACAGCGGTAACCCCACTGTTATTTACTCAGACAATGCGACAAACTTTCTTGGAGCTAGAAATCAGTTGAGAGAACTTTATAATCACTTTCAGAAGAACGAATTTACGGATACTATACCAAATTATCTGACTCAAAACGAGACATAGTGGAAATTTATTCCGCCAAGATCCCCACATTGGGCAGGAATTTGGGAGGCTGCTATTAAAAGCGCCAAGTATCATATCTTAAAACTCATCGGCTTATCAAAATTAACCGAACAATTCTCAACTATTCTTACTCAAATCAAAGCAATATTAAACTCACGGCCTTTGTGTACGCTATCTAACGATCCCTCTGATTTTAAATATCTCACTCCTGGGCATTTCCTGATCGGATCCAGTCTGACGGCTTATCCGGAGAAAGACTTATCTCATGCACCAGAAAACAAAATTGAATTTTGGCAACAAGGCGCGAAAACTCAGCAGCTGTTCTGGAAAGGGTGGTCTGTAGACTACTTGAATAGACTGCAGAATAGACCAAAATGGCTAAAAACATATGAGAACCTACAAATAAACGATCTAGTCCTCTTAAAGGAAGAAAATAATACACCTCTTAATTGGCCTATGGCAAGAGTCATAGAAACCATAAGCAGACGTGACGGAAAAGTTAGGGTCGTACGCCTAAAAACTAAAACAGGCGAAGCTACTTGAGCTATAACGAAACTGTGTCCACTTCCCAAACAAGACACCATGTCTTGTGAAGAACAAAATTAACCATTAAAATATGTTAATCGGTCAGCGACTTGCCTAATCAACCTCAATTAGTAGTCGCGACTTTCTTAGTTGTAAGTTATGTATAAACAATAACAAAAATTGCACTTTAACTTTATCCTTATCTATACTAAAACTTATTTATCTTTCTCGCGCGCCCTCTCTCTTAAATGAAGCACAGACTTCATTTCCGGGAGGAGAATGTTGTGAGATGACATGCTATATATATACAGGGTGATTCATTACTTATCGGAAATAATTTAATAGTAGAATCCTGGCTTCAAATTATGAAGAGTTAACCCAACACACCTAAATAAAATTTAGCTTCTTACTGAGTTACAGGGTGTTTTGTTTGAAAATTTAAAAACTATTTCTGCTCAGTACGTTGAAACTGTTTTACCTATTCATTTCATATTTGGCAGAAAGTGTAGACACTGTACACCCTACCAAAATAAAATTAACAAACGTTTCTGGCTACTACCAGAGGCGTACGACAGGGGCAAGTGACAGGTTAATCGTTCCCAAATTCTACGCCACTGGCGGAATAGGAATTTTAGCACATTTTTTTGATTCTCCAATACTTTTTACGTAAATAAGGTACTCTTTTTTTATAACGATAAAGTCCATATTTCTAGAGATATTTCAAGTTAAACACGAAGCTGCCCAATTTGTAGACGTGTTAAATTCAACGAGACCCCTGGAATTTTCCGTAACCTCCATCTGATGCTACCCGGAACTCTTGACGGTAAGGGTCAAGGAGCCGTGGAGTAAACCACGTATATAATTCTTGCGCCCGAGCATTTGTTTCAAAAACTCTGCATCGAGGGTGTCCAAAGTGACGCGTCAGTTGGTAAGAACCTGTGTTGAGTGAATAAGGACACAGTGAAGCGCGTCACAGTTTTGTCCTGCTATATTTCATAATTCTCGTCCACTGTTGTCTCTGTTCTCCCAACAATATTTATCTTCCGCATTAGCAATAACACATTTGAATTATTGCATCACGCGAGTACAAAAATAATCGTTGTGTGTTGGTGACAAAACGATTTCTCAAATTTAAACGCATGTGTCACCCTTTATTACGTTAGGATAACTAGTTCAAGAGCTTGTCCACATTAGCTTTTATTTGAATATTGGATTACTATTGTAATAAGGACTATTATATGGTCTGAAGCTTATACTATCGATCCAGCCGTAGTGTATTTAATGCACAAATTGCTCAAACATATGATAATCATCATCAAGCGTGAAGTAGAAGTGAATAAGAAGATTTAATCTTAATCACATCAGTGAGGCAACCGATAAGAGTATTATTTTTAGAACAAAATATAATCCTTCCGATATTGATAAGACTCATGGCGGCAAAAATTATTTACTGGTAATGCATACGCTTTGACATTATCAAATATAATTTTTACAAAACTTTTAATCAACCACTAATTATAAAACACTGCATGATTATAAATACTTACTGGAATATCTTTATTTTCATTCGCAAGTGGATCTGTCATGGCAACTATAGCTAAAGAAAGATTCATCTTGATGCAGTAACCGATCACCAAACATGTGAAAACATTCAGTATCTCGATATGTCTTTTACCAAATTTCGGTCCAGCTACAACATTATATGATGAAACAAGTAGAAACAAGTAGAATAATAGTTATTTAACGAACAAGTGTATTAATAACGGCGATTAACAATCGAGATAATGTAAGGAGCGAGCGGAGTAATCTCGTTATTGTTTGAGATTGTTAATCGTCATTTTAATTCACGAGTTCGTTACAAAACATTCCGTTAACCGTACTGTTCAAAAATTAAGATATCTCACTTTCAATTTCTATTTATTTAACAATAAACAACAATCACTAATTCCTATTTATATTAACTCTATTCAAAATTATCGTAAACAGTAATATTCGAAATTACACAATTACTGAAATTAACGGAAGGACTTGATAAATGATTATCTGATATATAGCATTTTAACAAATTTATATTCAATTATTCTTGGTTATTGATTTGTATGTCAAAATGAGTTGTCATTATGTATGTCAAGTGAATTTAAATGGAAAGTTACGTTACAATTTAGATCGTTTTATCACATAAAAAATATACAATCCATGCAATCGAACCAGTACATTCGAAATTCATTGAAAGAAATATTAAGGTAAACAGTTGCCTATATTTTTATATAATCGTTGATTAATAGATGAGAGTTTGTAGTGAGAGTTTGGAATGCGGTACGAATAGTTATATCTACATAAATCTCGAAGGACCAGCCACTTTGATGTAGCAAAAGCGGTTTTTTCTACGTTGTGTTTATATATTTATATATGTCGGATAAATTAAATACGTTAGTAATTTCACTGATCTTATTATTCAAATTTGTATATAAGTGTTGTTCATTTGCGGAACACTTAAGAATGTAGTTATGAGGTTTAATATGACTACATTATTTGATTGTATTTATGTTTAGTTATACCGGTGACTTTTGCCGGATGGAGATGAAATGTGACTACCTTTTGGTACGATGAGTGACTTGTAAGTGGAGAATTGTATGGTTGGGGCTGTATTTATGTGACGCTCAGAGTGGTGTAGGCAGGGGAGATCATGTGGGGAATTGGCCAATGGGTAGTATGATTTTAAAATCTAATCGTCATAAGCGACGGTTGCGTTGTGTGTATGCTAGGGTTGTTTTTCGTCATGAAAAGTTTGTTTTCGTTATAGATAATGAAGGTTTTTTGAGCTAGTTTTTTGCATGGGAAAATAAGGTTAAAATTGATGTTTGCTGATTTTGAAGTGTTAAATAGATATTATGAACGAATTTTGAGCAGACATTATGTGTGTAGATATAGAAATGTGTAATGATTATTATACAGGGGTGGAATATAAATCTAATTATCGTATGATTCACAGGAAGAATTTAAGCTGGTCTCGAATTCGGACAATAGAAAATAATTCATTAATAGCGGTCAATAATGAACGATTTTGAGTGCGTTAAAATTCAGCATAAATGGTCGGTCGACGGAAATAGTATTTTATGCAACGATCATGTACTGATAACCATTAATACTCGAGCACAATGTGGGATACGAAACCAGCCGCAGGCGAATTTCGTATATAACATGCGAGTGTATAAATGTCCATTACATGAGAGTTGCATACATTTTGTCTTCTACTCCCATTAATAAGTATTATTTAATTAATAATTACCATTTTTTATTAAAAATCGAACAATGAAGGAAAATTCAACAAATATATTTATACATGTTTTTATTATTATTGTTTTATTGGATGCTGACTGTGTGCTAAGCATTGTATTTTAATTCGTGTATGTTGCTTCTAAATGTGATGATTTGTTGTACACCCTGACCATGTAAGTAAAATGTATTTAATTGGCTTTATGCCTTTAAAAAACCTTGTATTTCATATCGAGATTGTAAGATCAATTTTCTCACTCTTACAGGGGGCACTGAGGATGGTTTGTTATTAAACTGAAAGCGCTCTGCTAAATAAATCATTGTACCAAAATATAAAAAAAGTCTTTTCTTGATAATTGTTTTTTCTCTGGTACACTCAGCTGACTTCACTCATTTAAATACATTTAAAACTTTTGATCATAAAATCTAATTCTTTAATTTTCTTTGTTTATGCATACCTAAAATATTCATTGTACAATTTGTTGAATTTTTTTGGTGCAGATCTTAGAAAAATGCTACGATATTGGTAGGGAGCGAACCCTGATAATAAAACAACATACCTTTATCTATATCCATAATATAATTCGCGATTTAAATGATGCTACCCATTTATTAATATTGTTCATTTCGACACGCACTTTTCATTATGAAATGTATTTTAGGCATACAGTGGGGATAATCAAGTGGTGTGTGATAACATACTTGTTTAACGTTTAATTTTAATCAACCTTGAATCACCACACGTGAAAAGTACCAAAAAGAATATAAACATGCCGAGTTGTGAAGAAATATCTTGTACACAATCAGGAATTTCCGAGTAGAATGTTCCGTAGAAAAAAAAATCTTTGACAAATTATACGGGCAATTCATGGACTGGTGATGGTGTCAATTTATTTTGATGAACCTTCTAATAAACTCATATCCTCAACTATATGGACACACTATTGATATTGATACTAATAATGTATTTTCATTTTTGTAAAATTGTTGTAATATGTTGAAATATAATTAGTCTGAAATGAATTATTGCTATTGTTTTATTATACAGAGTGGAAAGTCTAGCTGGAACAAATTCTGTAACTTGATAAATAAAGAAATTGACTGTCTCGACCCTTACTTCGTGGAATATGCTCATATTAGTGTTTTTAAATGAAACTCAAGGTCTCTAGTTAATTCCACAATATAATACAAGTAATTGAAAATTCTAAAAAATTGACAATTGTTTCGATGATATTGATTTATCGAAACAATTGTCAATTTTTTAGAATTTTCAATTACTTGTATTATATTGTGGAATTAACTAGAGACCTTGAGTTTCATTTAAAAACACTGATAAATAAAGGTTTATCGCAAAATCACTGAAACACGTCAATTTTTATTTTCAATGGGGCATATTACAAAGAGATTTATTTATTTATCTTTTCAATTATCTGAGGGGGTTGCAGATAACCCCAACTTTTACTTTTCCGCCCAACCTTTCTATATGCGAGAAAAGTATTGCTTCACCCCAAAAAAAGTTGAAATTTTGAATTTTTTTTTGAGTTTGTTTACGTTTTCCATCAACAACAACAAGAAAAAACGGTTTTTAGAAAAAAAAATCCAGTGTGTATGTCGTCGTCGTTGTCGTCGGCCACTTTTCCTTACATGTCTTGTTAGCACGATATAGTCTCCGGAGTGCGATAAGTCAGCAATTTTATGATTGAATATTGTTAAGAACATGTCACAGATAATCCCTATTGATTTCCAGTTCACCAGAGTCAGTACAACGGTTGTTATGGTACTGAAAGTACGACATTTTGTAATTTTTTGAGAAATTTCATTTTGTAAACACGATACAGCCTGCGCAGTTCAACAAGTCACCAATTTTATGATTGAATATTTTTCAGGGCTTCTCACTGATGAAACCTATTGATTTTCCGCTCACCGGAGCCAATACAACTAGTGATACAGTACTTTAAATACGATATTTTTGTCATTTTTGAAGTAGTTTCAGTTTGTTAGAACGGTACAGCCTCCGGAGTATATACAAGTGACTAATTTTATGATTGGATATTATTCAGAGCGTCTCAATGATGAACCCTATTGATATTCAACTCAGTAAAGCCAGTACAACGGGTGCTATGGTACTTAGAGTACCAAATTTTCGTCATTTTTGGAGAATTTTCAGTTTGTTAGCACGATACAGCCTCCAGAGAGTATACGATTGATCAATTTTAGGATTGAATATTGTTTAAGGTGTCTCACAGATGTATCTTATTGATTTTTAGTTGACTAGAGCGAGTACAGCGGGTCCTCTAAATCCAGATATACAAAATTTTTGGCTATTTTTGGAGAAATTTCGGTTTGTTAGCTCGATACATCCCTCGAAGTGTATACAAGTATCAATTTTATGATAGAACATTGTTCAGGGCCACTGATGCGGAAAAGTTAGTTTTAATCCATAAAACCGTTTATTTTTTTAAATGGAAAGGTAGGTTGATTAATTTTTTATTTGAAAGCTTTATCAATTGTAAATACAATTCCACTTTTTTTGTTACCTTTTATAAGCAATTGGTCGGAAAAAAATGAAATAAGGAAATATTTACTCAAATTACTTTAATGTATAGGTATATTTTTCCTTACTTGATAAGCCCAATAAAAACCTGCTCGATAGTTTTTTGGCCAATTTGAACTGAATGTGATTGATTTGTTAGTACTTGTTTGCATTTCAACGAACGTGTAAATTACAAATGAAACATGAGAAAATGCCATAATTAACCGAGACGCATCCTATCGAAATTTTAATGATGATCGGATATGGGGACAAAAGTCGAACACAGGCTAAAGTCGCTCGTTTGTTTACTGAAGTTCATCCAGAATTATCTTCAATCAATCGAAGTACGATTAGCAAAATTGAACAAAGTTGAACATATTGTTGGAAGTTGGAGAAAATCTTGTTACTCCAGCTAGGCAAATAGCTCGCGTCCATGGTGTCAGCGTTTTAAAAATTCTTAAAGAAGCCAAAAACCACCCATATAAGATGCAAAACCTGCAGGAGCTTAACGAAGATGATCGTAAACTCGAATTATGCCTTCTATTGATGGTGGACAAATTGCTTTGGAATGGATGCTGTTTTCTGATGAGGCTACGTTTACATTACATGAGCACGTCAATCGACAGAACTGCCGTTATTGGGCTGACGAAAATTCCCGTTGGATGCGTGAATCCTATACCCAAAGGCCTCAAAAAACAAACGTCTGGGCTAGAATTATTGGGGATCGCATAGTAGGTCCTTTTTTTCAATGGAAACGTAACCGGAGAAATATACTTTAATATGCTCCAACAAGAACTGATTCCTACTTTAGTAAATTCATTCCCCAATAATTTGGATCCCAACTTATTTGACCAACGGATGTGTTTTCAACAAGATGGGGCACCACCACATTTTGCTCAAAATATAGGAACCTATCTTAACGAAGTATTTACAAATAGATGGATTGGAAGAAGTGGCCTAATTTAGTGGCCAGCAAGATCACCCGATCTTACTCCATTAGATTTTTAATGGGGATATTTGAAGAGCAAAGTTTATGCCACTAAACCTAACGACATCGCCCAGCTTCAACAAAGAATCCGGGACGAAATTAGGCAAGTAACGCCGGAAGTGTTACAAAATGTTCGGAATGCTATTTATATTCGATTAGGATATTGTTAGCAACAAGGTGGAGAGCACTTTAAACATTTATTGCATAAAAGTAATTTGAGTAAATATTTCTGTTGTATATAGTAATTGAGCATTTGGGTTTAGACAGTCAGAAAAACTAGTTTCCTTATCTTTGGTGTTGGTACGTATTTTTATGATTTGGGGAATTAAATATTTTGTACTGATTAGCTAGTCTTCAAATAAATTGTAAATAATAAGGTAGTGGCGACGAGGATTTTGTGTCGAATTAACAAGTAAAATTGTTTAGTTTTGATATGTGATTGTGATTTCTTGTTGAAAATGCAAGCCTTTTTAGGAACTTTAACAGAATTTGATCACAAAGACTCCGAATTTTCGGTATTTAACGAAAGACTGAACCAATTTTTTATAGCAAATGGTATTGACGAAGTAGAAAAGAAAAAAGCGATAATATTAAACAGAGATTTTTGTCTCATTTTCGGAATACGCCGCATACCACAACAGGCGAATCACCTACAAAAATGCTTTTTGGCCGAGGATTAAGAACCAAATTTGACTTACTCATGCCTTCAACCGTGGAAATAATAAAATCAAATCAAGAACGACAACAACAAAATTTTTCGTCTCGCGTGAAGGATATTATTTTCGAAATAAATGATAAGGTATGGATAAAAGATTTTCGACTACATTCTAGTTCGCCTTGGTGTCCGGGCATAATTACAGAGGTGTTGGGTCGGAGAACTTACATGGTTAAGACTGATAGTGGTATGAATTTGATCAATTGAAATTAAAACATGAAACTACTTGTAGTGTGAATCCAGAAGTGGTTTCAATCATACTCCGATCAGAAGTAAATAATAATGTTGTACTTGATGTAAATAATGTACAAAGCAGTGGAAACGGTGACATTAGGGAAGTACGTTTCTTGTTACTAATGAGTCAAATGAAAATAGTGGTTTGAGTGTAGAAATTGACGATGTAGGAGAAGAATGAGATAACTCCGGAAGGAACTTACGTCATCGTAGCAAAATTGTAAAACCGCAACGCTATGGCATTAATGAATAATTATAGTTTTTGGTTAAATTATTATTGAGGAAATTTGCTTTGATAAGAAATATTGGGGTAGTGTTGGTATAAAAGAGGGAGATGTTGTATATACGAGTAGTAATTAAGCATTTTGGTTTAGACAGTCAGAAAAACTAGTTTCCTTTTCTTTGGTGTTGGTACGTATTTTTATGATTTGGGGAATTAAATAGTTTGTACTGATTAGCTAGTCTTGAAATTAATTGTAAATAATAAGGTAGTGTTATTTCATATTAATTAATACTCGCAAATAAACAATTTCCTTTTTTTCCGACACAATGCCTATTAAAACTAACAAAAAAAGTGGAATTGTATTAACAATTGAAAAAGCTTTCAAATAAAAAATTAATCAACCCACCCTTCCATTTAAATAAAAAGTTGGGGTTGTCTGCAACCCCCCAGATAATTAGAAATATAAACAAATCTCTTCGTAATATGCCCCATCGAGATTAAAAATTGAAAAATTGACGTGTTTCAGGAATTTTGCGATAAACCTTTATTTATCAAGTTACAGAATTTGTTCCACTTCCACTCAGTATTTATTGGTCGCAGAAAAAATAGTGTATGCAACGATCGTGTAATGGCTATTATTACACTTGCATACGATTTACGACACTCGCTTACTTACCACGCGATAGTATATTAATAGCTATCATTACAGCATGATCGTTGCATAAAATACTATTCGGAACCTGCCATTTATACGCGAATTTAATGATTAAAGTTGATTTTATACTTTAAAATAACTTGTCTATTCAAAACTTTCGAAAAAAAAGTTGATTTTCAGGTTCTTCGTACAAAAACCTCCTAGTTTGGTCTGGGAAAAATAATTTTCATTTCATACCAATAAATCCTTCGGATTTCAGTTTTATTAGAGCATAGATATTTTGATATGTCAACATTAAGTTTTATGTCTAAAATATTTTGTAATTAAATAATGTGTCCATACCGATGATTATTCAATTTTTTTTGGATTTCATCAAGATATACTAATCATTAACTTTAGATATACCTAGGTACTTTAAAAAATCAAAATTGACAGTTGCCAAATTAAGGTTCACTTCACTAAAAATTGAATTGATTCTATTTTCTTACACATCTGTATCGTTATGAAAATCTGTCTCATAATGAACTTCATTATGATACTGATTTTATTGTTTTAATAAGTTTATCATAAAAAATTAGTAGAAAATAGTATAAGTACCAAGTCTCGAAAAATTTACTTTATTGACGAGTTTTATTAGGCACGAGTGGAGCCAACACAAGGTGCCTTACTATACTATTTTTCGCCTGCATGAATGAAAAAATTATAATATATTTTAATTATATTCCTAATTCATAACATGCCTGCTGACTGACAAATCAAATGACCCGGAACAACAAAATTATCACGGAACATGAAATTTAATATACACAAGATATACTTGATGTGAAGCTTAAAAAACAAAAGATAATCTAAATGTGATTTCCGCATTTTAAACACTAGTGTTTGAATAGTCGTTTTGCGCATGTCCAACCTGTGTTTAAAATGCAGTTTTAGTAACGGAAGTAGAAAAAAATAATTATATAAACACAACATTAAGAACAATAACGATTTTCTGGAAACGAGAAAATGTTGAACTTATATCTAATTGAAATGAGCTGCATTATATATTTTGACTGTGAATAATATTTGATTTGGTTGGATATTAAAATTGAGACATACCTTTGGTTTTATTATTTTCAATGTTCAATGGTTCAAGTTCATGATTATTGGCAGTAGTAGTTTGATTATAAATATTTTCGGCCATGTTTTGGTGTTTTTGTGATTATTAATACCATGAAAAATATAACGACGAAGTTGTGTATGTCACTTTTCGACTCATAATAATGTTTTTTTCTGAAAAGTTTATATCTAAATCCAAATGTAAATTAAAGTAAACAAAGTAAGTTCGTGTATTCGAAATTCACAACAATAGTGGCATTAAATTTTTAATACAAACCAAATATATAATTTAGGTTGACGAGGATTACAACAACCAATAGTGCATGTTAAATTACGAGTATAAATGAAATTCAGTATTAATTTATTATGGGGAAATTCAATCACTAGAAGAGATATCGCTGAGTATTTCGGATATTCAATAATTGATGGTCGATCATGCAAAAAATCAATATACGTGTGCTAGGATTTGGCAAATACAGAATAGTGTTATCAGTGTTTTATTATTCTAAATGGATATTTGTAGGCGAGCGGGACGCACCCCCAAATTGACCTTACAATGACCACGGGAGTACTAATCGCTAAGACCACTGTCACTTTATGTTTTCGATGAAATTATTTTTACGATAAAATTGGGGGAACATGGGAAAAACGGCATTTTCGGGTAAAATTGAGACAATTGAATTTGGCGCTTTTCTGTGTTCATCTCGCTATATCTTCCACATTTATCAATGTATCATTATGAAATTTTTTATGACCATTGCGTATCTAAAGATCTAAACAACAAGCCTACTCCGAAAACTCTGCGACAATTAATACTCGAACAGTAAATTTACAATTGTTTACTTCTACGTGTTCCGAGTTTTGTCGTACAAATGCAAAAGTTGTGTTACGAAGTTTCGAATTTCTAAAAACTAATTATCCAGTATTAAAATGCAATACCTAAATAAGTTTTTGGGAAAGTTTCAGATCTAAATATTGGACAGAAAAAAAGATATGCTATTTCAAAGTCGAGCGTAGCGTGCGGCTGCTCGGCGCGCTATAGCACGAGCAGCGACTATCCGAGTTAGAACTTTACATGCTTCCGAAATACGGTTTTAATATATGAATTAAAATAAAAACCATTAAAATATCTTTAAAATCTTAATTTATTTCATATGTATTCACAATCGCTTCTCTATTTACACATGTATCATTACAACTACAAACATCACAGAATTTCAAATTAGATTGTCTACAAGGGCAAACGTCAGTTTCGCAAGCATTTTATTTTTGCCAGTGCACGAAAAGTACTGTTGTAGTATTTCCATAGCAGTGGGTCCATCGTAATAATCGAAAGTCGATCTACCTGTTTCTACCATCCAGCCAAACTTTGTCACATCTTTGGAAATGATTAGAGGTTCGATTGCTTGTTTCCACTCATTGATTTGCCAAAGAGCTCTTAAAATGTGTTTATGCATCGAGGGTTCAGATGGAGGAAGTCTTGCGATTTCAGAGTTCTTTTCGATAGTTAAATGATATCTTAATGAATTTATATCATTACGTGTATCTTTTGACTTTTTTTTGGATCGTACAAATAAGATGTGAATGTACTGACGACTTCTTGAGCAACATTTATGTCGGTTATTGTAGCTAAATTATACTCGATAGTCGAAATTGTGTAAAGTGAGTCAGAGCTATCTAATCAACACTTTGGTTAAAGCGCAGTTGCCATATGTATTCTAGAGAGAAATGCTGTATTTTATAAATACACTTCAAATCCATTGTGTCAATATTTCAGGTACAAAATGTAATGTCCTGTATTTTACGAAGGATGGATATAAACAATAATAAGAGGCTACACTTTCACGAGTTATGATTTAATAACAAAGCAAGACAAGATTCTGAATCGGAAGGTCACATCCACGTTGCTGTTGCTCTAGTGTCTATCTTATGTTCCTGTATGGCGGGTTATCTACCTAGTAGGTATATGCAATACATTACACGTCCTTTTCAAAGAAATAGTAAGTTATATTTTAGTATAGATTAGAATAGATTAAATGGAATTCATTGCACCAGCAATATGAAAGTGGCATACATTTTTAAAACTAACATAAAAACATTTTAGGAAAATATAAGACAATAAACATAACATAACATCAATCTTTATATAATAATTATAATAGTTATAATAATTTTATAAATCTAACCGAGTGGGAGGTTTAACCAATCTTCCACTGCGAGTTGTGACCAAGGTGCTCTGAGGAGAAGCCACATTAGGAGCGCATTCAACTGGTTGTTCACTATTCAATTGTTGATCTGAAGTGTTGGTTTCTGGGACCTCAACTTCGCATTTATTTGTATGATAAGGTTTAAGAAATTGTCGGTTTCTTCTATAATCTGAATTATGAACTCTAACAGTATAGTCATCAAAATCATTTTTATTTATAATTACACCTGGTTTCCAATCTCTAATATTATTTTGAACTAAAACATGTTGTCCAGGTTTAGAACATTTGCCGCTTGCTAACAAATATAACTCAAACTTCTGTTTCCACAATGTCCAATTTTGAGATATGTTACCTTCAAAATGAAACGTTTCAGGGCACCTTAGAGATTCAGCCATATTCAACTTTTGTTTTCTAGCAAGTGTTTTTCAGACTCAGAGCGTGCCGTAATTCTAACCTCAATTCTCAATTTTTTTTTGCTTTGCTCACTTTTACCAGCTGCCACCATGTAATGACCTGTATTTTACGAAGGATGGATATAAACAATAATAAGAGGCTACACTTTCACGAGTTATGATTTAATAACAAAGCAAGACAAGATTCTGAATCGGAAGGTCACATCCACGTTGCTGTTGCTCTAGTGTCTATCTTATGTTCCTGTATGGCGGGTTATCTACCTAGTAGGTATATGCAATACATTACACAAAAGATGCAATGTAATTAAGTCAATACCAATTTAATATACTTATTTCAAATTTCAAGCAGACTAATAATAATTAGTTTACTTGAAATGTGAAATAAAGTGTTTATGTATATTTCTTGAACGCAAAGTTTGTTGTGAAAAACTCGCCGATTTGACAATGTTGGAGAGTCGCTTCAATGTTCCGGCTTTGAGAACGAGATAGATAGATCGAGCTACGCGAATGAGACAGTGATAGTAAACAGTTATGTGAGGTGTTTATTCTCTTCATGAGCGTAACATCAGTATTTGTGTTGTGGTTTTGTGTGATAAATCGGTTATTATTGGTATTTATTGTAATATTTATATCGGTATATTTAGTGACAATAATGGCGGAGTGTAGCGGTGTTGGCGATAAAAAACGGCGTCGTAACAATTTAATTCGGGAAGAAAAAGTCCTCATATTAAATGTGTACGAAGGACTGCGTGCCATGGACAAACAGTTGGGTGTTAGTGACGCTGTGATTAAGTGCAGTTATTTAACTAAAGTTTCTGAGAGTACTATATACAATATTCTAAAGAAATCGCGGGACGGATCTTTGACAAGAGAACGAGGTGAAAACTGTAAACCGGAAAGTAGGGGAAGAAAGAAAATTGTTTTGGACGACCAAACACGGAATGCTATACGTAGGGAAATACATTCTTTTTATTTTAGGAATGAAATCCCCTCGGTAGCTAAATTGAGCAAGGTAATAGGAGCTGATGATACTTTACCAAACATCAGTGATAAAGTTTTGAGACGAACTTTAAAATTAATGAATTTTCGCTACCAAACAAGAAGTAGAAACAGTGCCTTAATTGAACGAAATGACATTGTGGAATGGAGGAGAAATTATTTAAAACAGATACGACAGTTTCGTAACGAAGGACGGCACATATATTATCTTGACGAAACATGGTTAAATGAAGGCCACACTGTGTCAAAAGTGTGGCAAGACATGAATATACGAAGCAATCGACAAGCCTTTATGGAGGGTTTCTCTTCCGGTTTAAAAGCTCCCTCTGGGAAAGGACGTCGACTGATTATCACTCACATTGGCAGCGAGGAAGGATTTGTAGAAGGTGGATTACTAAGTTTTCAGTCCAAAAAAACTGTCGATTACCATGAAGAGATGGATGGTAACCGGTTTGAAACATGGTTTAGATCAATTTTAACAAAGGTAACTCCTGGTTCAGTGATAGTTATGGATAATGCTTCATACCACTCTCGTCGACTGGAGCAAATACCTACTTCAGCTAGCCGCAAGAGGGTTATAATTGATTGGTTAGAGAGTAAAAGCATTCCGCACAACGAGGCAATGCTAAAAGTTGAATTATTATCTCTCGTACGGAAACATAAAAGCAGTTATATTAAGTACGTTGTCGATGAAATGGCGAAAGATTTCAACGTCTCAGTTGTTAGACTTCCTCCCTACCACTGTGAGTTAAACCCCATCGAGCTGGTTTGGGCCCAAGTGAAAAATTATGTTGCGAGAAAAAACAGTACATTCAAAATGGCTGACGTTGACAAACTGTTTGACGAGGCGCTGCATACCGTTACTGCTGAGAGTTGGCGTAAATGTATTCAACACGTATTAAAAGAAGAAATAAAGTTTTGGGATTTAGACATACGTGTAGAAGTAATGACGGAACCACTCATTATCGATATAGGAGGAGAAAGCGATGATTCTGAGGAGTCGTCAGGGAGTGATACCGCTTCCAGTTAGTCAGACATTTTACAAGTGACCTCGCAACATACCTATACTTATTGGTAATTTATTTTGGTCTTGACAAACAACTTTTTTTTAGTTTTAGTAGTAGTAAGTTGGAATTGACTTTTAAACATTTTTTTATTTTGTTTTAACTTACTTATGAACAACTTGTGATAAGTTATTATTTCAAATGTTAAAAATTGAAATTCCAGATATTTCAGTATTCGCACCCTTAAACTATGATACGCTCATGGAGTTCACTTTAAATCGGTAGATAACCGATGACGTCACTTTACAGAATTTCGACTATCGACTTTTTTATATACATCTTATTATAGCTCATCCTTAAAAATGTGTATTATTCTTGGTAACACCCTGTATATACATAATGATACCTACCATAATAATTTCGTATTTCTGTTCTCTCAAATTTAAACGCCAGAGCGTACAAGAACATTTTCTATTTATTTTTTATTTAGGACTATTAAGAACCCTTCAAAAATGATGCGCTCATGAAGTTCGCTTCTGCAACTGATTTTATGGACAGTAAGAGCGATGAGTCACTTTACAGAATTTCGACTATCGAGTATAGTCAATTCTTCGTCTGACATAAGTCGTAATGCTGCATTCACCTTGATCTTGCCTATGTAAAATAACGATGAGTTAGTATCACAGCCTGTTAGAGCGTGTGCAGGTAACAACGACGAACAGATATTTTTTCCTAATTTGTGTGCTAAACTATGAATAGGTATATACCTTCTGAAATCAGTGCGTACGGATATTTTTCCCGTGAAAAACCATAGCTGACGTCTATTTTAGAAACTTGCAAAATGAAATAGTAGTAATTAAAAAACGTCTGTATCGGGAGATTCTACAATTGTGAACTGGTTTTCACTCATTCTGCGTTGAGTACGTTGTACATGAAATATTAAGCGAGTATCAGCATCTATGTGCTATAGCGCGCCGTGCAGCCGCACGCTACGCTCGACTTTGAAATAGCATATCTTTTTTTTTTCAATATTTAGATCTGAAACTTTCCCAAAAACTTCTTTAGGTATTTCATTTTAATACTGGATAATTAGTTTTTAGAAATTCGAAACTTCGTAACACAACTCTTGCATTTGTACGACAAAACTCGGAACACGTAGAAGTAAACAATTGTAAATTTACTGTTCGAGTATTAATTGTCGCAGAATTTTCGGAGTAGGCTTGTTGTTTAGATCTTTAGATATGCAATAGTCATAGAAAATGTAATAATGATACATTGATAAATGTGGAAGATATAGCGAGATGAACACAGAAAAACGCCAAATTCAATTGTCTCAATTTTACCCGAAATTGCCGTTTTTTTCCATGTTCCCCCAGTTTTATCGTAAAAATAATTCCATATTCGTATTCTGCGACACCGAAAACATAAAGTAAAAGTGGTCTTAGCGATTAGTACTGCGTGGTCACATACTGCTATTTCTAAGCGACTTTTTGGGGGTGTCCCTCTCGCCTATTGGAGTCAATTATGATATACTAAAACCGAAAAGTTTGCTAAGTGCTGCGACCTTCGCCAATACCGATATAGGTCTTGCACAGTGGCATGAACGTTTTTTTTGCGATGGGAAAAATAGCTTTGTTACATTTTCCTGAATTATTTTTTGACGTGGGAAGCGTTGTAATTACAAGCCAGTTTCCACACCATTCACGAAGTATTGCATATCGCGCGTTACCATTTTTTTGTGAATGGTTCGCCAGTAGCCATATCTCCCACAACTTATTTTCTCATGAAATAAACAAAATTCCATAACAAAAGCCAAAGGAAAACTGTTTCAGATGAATAAGCATAATTGAAAAATAAATATTATGAACAAATGATTAATTAATTAATTAAATAAGCTACGTAAAACAAAAACTTTAAACATGAAATCAAATAAATATATATACATTCACGGCGTGAAGTGGCATCTGCCCATGTTAAAATCGCGGTAGCTGTGGCGTCTCATATCAGGTTCGGTGTCCATTCTATTGCGGTATTTTGTTTTCGTGACTGCATAGGTTGAGAATCCTGCTTCGCAAAAATATGTTGTTGGGAACGGGAGAAGAATATTCAGAGCCATTTTGGCAAGCATTGGATATTCATCACGAATTCTTCACCAAAAATCGTTGGAAGGCGTCGTTTTGAACAGTGACTCCATACTTGTATCTCACCACATTTCTAAAAGAGATTCATATATCTCGTTTGTCATACTTTCGGGCTTTTGCAAGTTGCGTAAAAAAGGATTGTGAATCCATCAATTCAGTTTCCTTTTTGTTTTCTGTTCTTCTGGAAAATACTTCTCAAAAGATGCGCACATCGAAGTGAGATATTGGACCAATTCTTCAAATACATCATCTTGAAACATTTCGGAATCGTTATCGCTAACAAACTCACTGAGTGACGTGAATCTTTCTTTTTTCTCTTACCAACGCAAATAATCGAAAAGTCTAATTTTATTTTGAAGGCAGTTATTTTGTTACAAACCTGGAACACTGTTGTCTGTTTACCTTGCAATGATAAATTTAATTCGTTCAGTTTTTCAAATATATCCGCCATAAAAAACAGTCGGAACAATAAAGTTTTATCATACAAACGGTTTTTCAAATTAAAAGAAGTATCTGAAAGAAATATTTGTAACTCGGCTCAAATAGCTTTGTTAAAGTTTTACCTCGAGACAGCCATCACACTTCTGTATGGAGCAGCAGTGTTGTATGCTTGCTGTCATAATCTTCACACAATAAGGAGAACTATCGGAATTGTAGTGGTCGTAATTGGATACAATTAATTATTTTTACCGCTTCATCCATAACTAATTTTAAATTTGACGGCATTTGCTTCATCGCAAGTGCTTGTCTATGCAGGATACAATGGCTTTATTTTTTATTAGTGACATTGCTCTTGCAGTTTTACCCGTCATCGCCTTGGCCCTCTCTGTACAAATGTAAATGCAATCGTTCCAACTGAGATTATTTTCTTCAAAAAATATATTAATTTTATTAAAATATTCTTCTCCGGTAGTGTTCGTTGACAGCGATGAACACATAAGCATGTTTTCTTCAAAAGAACTTTCATATGGATATCTCACGATAACCAGCAAGATAGCCAGACCATCGACATCAGCCGACTCATCCATTTGCAAGACGAATCGTGTTTTTTGTTTGACGTAGCTTGCCAGATATTTAATTCGCCCTGAAACAGTATCGTTAGATGGCGGCACAGTAGAAGGATGTTCTGCATATTTTTCATCAAGCTTACATTTTATTATGTCTAACCCAATAAACACACAAACGTTTTAAAAACGTAAAATATTTAACATGTAACCTAACGTTTATAAATGGTTTTTAGACAACTGGTTATATTACCGGAGTAATGTCGCTCGTTTCTACGTAACATATAACGATTTTTCCAACGTTAAATACAACGTGATTTTCGTAACGTCATTCAAACCTTACCGTTTTAATGTGATTTACCGGTTGCTTTTGAACGCAATATAAACGTTTATATAATGCAACTTATAAACAGTCTTCTAAAACGAAATTTAGCACACATCTTACTAACGTCACTTAAACGTTACCTTTTCAATGTGATTTACCCAGTACTTTTATAACGTAATATAAATGTTTTTATAATGCAGTTTATAAACATTTTTGTATAATGATATTTAGCACATACTTTTAACGTAATTTAAACGTTACCTATTTTATGTGATGTACCCATTGCGTTTGTAACGTAATATGAACGTTCTTATGCTACTTATAGACGGTCTTTTGAAATGAAATTTAGCACCCACCTTACTAACGTCACTTAAACGTTACATTTTCAATGTTATTTACTCATTGTTTTTGTAATGTAATAGAAACGTTTTTATAATGCAATTTATAAACGTTTTTGTATAATAATATTTAGCACTTACTTTTAACGTGATTTAAGCGTTACATTTAATCGGTTTAAACCATAATTTTCGTAACGTTATATTCACATTTAAAATTAAAAGTATAGGGGGGCGTATTTGACAAAAACTGGAATCGTATATTAACGTTATATTTATTTTATTTGACAAATCCACACAAAAATATTATACAATAAAAAAAATGAAAATTTTTGTAATTAACATAATAAAATAGAACATAAACATAACATAAAATATATAAGATTTCTATAGTTTTAATATTTTACAAAACAACGTATATATATATATTTTTTTTTATATAACGACTGAAAAATGCTATATAGGTGGGGATAACGGGGATTTCAGTCCAAAGAATCAACGACAAGATCTTTTATTTACAAAATGCCGCCAAGCTCTCGTGTCCTTTTGACACTTCTTCAGGGCACTATAATACATATACAAATATAAATATGATTTAAAAATAGAGAAATAAATATAAGTACTTATATGTAAAATATTTTAAGTAAATTCAATATAAATAATCATTAAAAAATTTGTAAATGTAAAAATAAATATAATTATAATATACTTGATGTCATATTTCACATAAGACAAATCGATACATAATTTGTTTGTTCGTTACTTAGTTATTTTAATTTTTTTAGGTTACTTTATAATTATTAAATGAAGTTTGAATTTGAGGTTAGATTATAACCTTATAAAATGACTTTGACAGATAATTTGTTTTTGACGTTAATAGAAAAGGAGATAAGGTTAGATTATAACCTGTGAAAATGACTTTGACAATTAGTTTCTTATATTTTGACCTTAATAGAAGTGGATTTAATTTTTATGAAATAATCATATAAATAATGAAAAATTGTCTATTTTGTTCAATATTCAAAAGGTAGCTATAAATATTACTAAGATTTTCAATGTCACTTTTCTTATTCATACTATTATTTGCCTTGTTGATTTCAACCATTTCAAGAAAATATCTTTTAGACATATTTTGTTCAGTATGTAGAACTTTAGCTTCATTAAATAACATTTTATGGCCTGTTTCGATGGAATGCTGTGTTAATGCACATGATTTTTTGTTAAGTTTTATATCACTCTTATGAGATGTGATGCGATTAGTCAAATTTCTAGAGCTGGTACCGATGTAGTTAAGATCACAGTTATTGCATCTTATTTCATAGACTACATTTGATTTTTTTAAGTCAGGTGTAGAATCTTTCAATTTACTATTCAAATTTCCAATCGTTTTTATATTTTTCTGTGTTATCTTTCATTTTTGAAACTAATATAAAGATAACAAAGAAAAATATAAAAACGATTGGAAATTTGAATAGTAAATTGGAAGATTCTACACCTGACTTAAAAAAATCAAATGTAGTCTATGAAATAAAATGCAATAACTGTGATCTTAACTACATCGGTACCAGCTCTAGAAATTTGACTAATCGCATCACATCTCATAAAAGTGATATAAAACTTAACAAAAAATCATGTGCATTAACACAGCATTCCATCGAAACAGGCCATAAAATGTTATTTAATGAAGCTAAAGTTCTACATACTGAACAAAATATGTCTAAAAGATATTTTCTTGAAATGGTTGAAATCAACAGGGCAAATAATAGTATGAATAAGAAAAGTGACATTGAAAATCTTAGTAATATTTATAGCTACCTTTTGAATATTGAACAAAATAGATAATTTTTCATTATTTATATGATTATTTCATAAAAATTAAATTCACTTCTATTAAGGTCAAAATATAAGAAATTATTTGTCAAAGTCATTTTCACAGGTTATAATCTAACCTTATCTCCTTTTCTATTAACGTCAAAAACAAATTATCTGTCAAAGTTATTTTATAAGGTTATAATCTAACCTCAAATTCAAACTTCATTAAATAATTATAAAGTAACCTAAAAAAATTAAAATAACTAAGTAACGAACAAACAAATTATGTATCGATTTGTCTTATGTGAAATATGACATCAAGTATATTATAATTATATTTATTTTTACATTTACAAATTTTTTAATGATTATTTATATTGAATTTACTTAAAATATTTTACATGTAAGTACTTATATTTATTTCTCTATTTTTAAATCATATTTATATTTGTATATGTATTATAGTGCCCTGAAGAAGTGTCAAAAGGACACGAAAGCTTGGCGGCATTTTGTAAATAAAAGATCTTGTCGTTGATTCTTTGGACTGAAATCCCCGTTATCCCCACCTATATATATATATATATATATATATATATATATATATATATATATATAAATATGTATATGAAGAAGCACAAAAATCCCTAGTTACAATTTTATTTTTACTAAAAACATTTTTGCACGTTCATTATAAAAAATAGTATGTAAAACTCTTATCACAATGACTTTTTGTAGTACTCGTGCTTTGCTCAACTCACCGCTTCGCGTTGCACCCGTACTACAAAACCAGTCATTGTGACACTTGTTTTACAAATAACTATTTCCTACTTGTAATAAATTAACTTTCCAATGTTACTATCAATTATTAGTGAAAAACCAGGCTTTGGAAGATTCAAAACTGTTCAAAATTCAAAATCAAAATAGTTATTTGTATAACAAGTGTCACAAGGACTCGTTTTGTAGAACGGGTGCAGTTTGCGCAACGAACCACGAAGCGGTGATTACTACAAAAAGTCATTGTGATGAGAGTTTTACATACTATTTTTTATAATGAACGTGCAAAAATGTTTTTGATAAAAATAAAATTGTAATTAGAGATTTTTGTGTTTCTTTATTTATGTTGGCAACTTTCACATATATAAGTAACAGACAGAATTTTTAAATTTGAATGTTCATTTACTAATACATAATTTGGAATTTATGTATATAATATGAAACTAAACAGCGAATTATCATGCACTCCATCAGAACTTAATAATTATATATTGTTTATTTTTAGTATATATTGTTTCTATTCAATTTATTCTAATTCTTAAAAATTTATAGAAAATGTATCAACTAATGTCAGTCTGTCAGCCAAACGTTGAACAGTGCATGCAACTGTATAAAAAGTTATAAAAAACGATGTTACAATCGTTATTTTTGTGAAATTGTTTCCGATGTCACAAAATAAGTTTTGTATACGTGAATTATCAAATTTCTGTTGTGTATCTGTTCTAGGATATACACAGGATAAGATGGAGTTTCTGTGTTAAATTGCGTTCAATTTCTTATTATATTTAATGAATAAAAAAAATTCCAACATTTAAAATTTTTAAGTTTAGACCAGAAAAATTATACCTTTCCATTTTTAACGGAGCCTTTAATACTCATAGTATATCAGTCTGCATTTTTTTGAATTCTCTCTAAACTTAGCGTATTCCAACCATTCTTTCACAGTTTTCGCAACTAGGTAGTCGTTCTCTTTTCCATTATGGTTGATTTTAGCTGCATCTAAAATTGTTTTTACTATTAAAATGATAATATTAAGTAAAGTACAAATAATGCACTGTGATTTAGTTGAAATATTTCTACATATTCATAAACAACATTTTTTTACAGGCATTGATTCTGAAGTGGGGGATATAACGTTTTTTGGAATAAGGAATATTGGGTTGAAATATTTCTACATATTAATAAACAATATAACTAAAATATACTACAGATAATAGTTATTTATGTGACAAGTGCAAAAAGTGTTTCGACCCTTACTTGGTGGAATCTACTCATTTTACTTTTGTAAATGAAACTACTGTTTCTGAATAATTGTACAGTATAATAATTTTTTCATTATACTGTGGAATTATATAGAAACAGTAGTTTCATTAAAAAAGGTAAAATGATTAAAAATAATATAAAATATGTTATTGTTTAAAACGTAATACAATCTCATAGAAAATGGACTGAATATTTGACATGATTACAAAATGCTATACTAGAATGACAAATGCAATAAAATTAATAATGCACTAGAGCAAAAAATAACTAGTTTTTCCACCAAATAGAGTTCAATGTAGTTTGGTTTTTTGCGTGAACGTAGAAAAATATCATAGTTTCAACGTTATAAATACGTTTGAAATACAATCAATGTGCCAACAATGAAAATTCAACAAGTAACATAAAACTGATTATATACTAATGCCTGTATTCACCAAGCGTCGTTCAATTTTAACAAGAGAAGGCGTTAAATATAACGAAGCGTAATATTGCATATTCCCTACAATACCAATTTTAAATCGTTAGCTACAACTACGCCATTTTGCATCAACCATGCTTTGTAGATTTAGACGATTGAAGTAAACTAAAACGTTACTTACCCTGAACAGATAGAAGTTTTGCAACAACGACAACAATAATAACCCACACACCGTTCTCACCAAAATTTAACAGCTATGTTACATAAATTATTGTAAATTTGTAATGCAAACCTACTAACTTCGACTTGTATAAGGAACGAATGCCGGCAATTTCGCTATGTCGCATGCGCGGTACGTCAAAAACTATACGAGTAAGCCAAGTTTATATCACGCAAAATAGTATAAATAATGTTAAGGATACTACGTTAAAATAACGGACATAAAAAGCGTTTTAGTAAATGCATATGAGTTTAATTAAGTCGTTGTTTTCAAATTTGAAAAAGCGTTGTATATACAATGTGGCAAAAACATTGCTGTATAACTATTTATATCACGCGAAATAGTGTGAATAATGTTGAAAATACTACGTTGAAAATACTACGTTGAAATAACGGGCATAAAAAGCGTTTTTGTAAATGTATATGAGTTCAATCGAGTAGTTGTTTTCAAATTTGAAAAAGCATTGTGAAAACAACATATTATAAACATTTACTGGATGACATTGTATATCACGGAAAATAGTATAAATAATGTTGAAAATATTACGTTGAAATAACGGGCATAAGAAGAGTTTTTGTAAATGCATATGAGTTCGATCGAGTCGTTGTTTTCAAATTTGAAAAAGCGTTGTCTATACAACGTGGTAAAAACATTGCTGTTTAACTATTTATATCACGCAAAATAGTATGAATAATGTTGAAAATACTACGTTGAAATAACGGGCATAAAAAGCATTTTTGTAAATACATTTGAGTTCAATTGATTCGTTGTTTTCAAATTTTAAAAAGTGTTGTATATACAACGTGTTAAAAACATTTCTGAATAACCGTCTATAACTCGCGAAATTGTATAAATAATGTTTAAAAATACTACGTTGAAATAACGGCCATAAAAACGGTTTTCGAAAACACATGTGGGTTAAGCTAAGTCGCTGTTTTCAAATTTGAAAAAACGTTTGGAATATAACGTTTCGAATTCAACCAATTTGTCAACGTTGAAAATTCATCGAGTAACGTTGAAATAACATTAAAACGTTTTAAAAACGTTTTTTTACGTAGGTGTGTTTATTGGTAACATACATAGTTTTACTAAATTCTCAGCGATAGTGTGTGCTTCACCTGTTTGTGCAATGCGACAACTAACTAAATATTATGCTTACGTGGCCTTTTCATTGATACTTTGGGTTATAAGCATCATAGTTTTTTGACTTTCCAATAATTGTTCTCTTTTACCTACAAAAAATGTTTCACGCTTGTCTTTAGCGTCGGAGTGTACAGTTTCCAAACGTCGGCGCAACTTGGCAGGTTCCATGGAACTATTAGGAAGCAGTTTAGTACATAATATGCTGAGAGGTGAACCTTTGGAATCAAGAAATCCGAAACTGATATATGAGTCATCATACTTCCATTTTTTTCGCATTCAAAACCGTTGAGCTTGACGTCGTTGCATCATCGTCTGGATCGGTAATTGCTGTATACTCCGCGCGTACTGCTTTTGAACATTCGGCTTCTTTAGAAGATGTTGTTACAATACGTTTAACGCCTTGAAGCCAACGTTCCATTCTTCTTTATTAATAATGTTACTGCATAGAAGAGTTTAGTCCAAAGAAGGAATGTAAAAAACTGATACAATCGGAATACGGTAGTACAACAATACCTACAAAGTTCGTTTGAAATTCGCAATTCGCTAGCTAGCTGGTAATTAGGTATGTACTTATCGCACCGAACGCTCGACTGATGAATGTTGAGGCACGATCGTCACTTTTATTTAAAGGCCTAACCTCGATCTCGAACATTCTTAGAAATACATGAGATAAAGAAAAAGCCGAAATACAAAAAATGCGGTGTACACAATTTCGACTTTATGTTTTGAAGTTAGACCCGAATGTAGCTTGTTCACAACTATAGTGTCTTATCTCAGAGGTGGAAGGGGACTGCGGGCTTACCACGTCTTTGATAAATAGAAAGCGGAAACAAAAATAGAAATACAAAAAATGCGGTGAAAAACAATTTCGACGTTGAGAGCACGCACAAGTAGATATCGGTAGTGGCGGCATAGTAAAATTGAACTGGGTGGTAACTAAGTTCGGTTGCACCTCGTGATACGCCCGCGTCAAAACGTTCCACCAGAGAGAGGTTAATGATTTTTTTTTCTGAATTCTTGCGGAACCATCACAGAGGTGGATAACTGCTAAATAAATGCCTGCACGCCGGTAAAATGCCAACCGAATGGTGCAACTCTGAAGTAATACTACTTTTCAAAAAAGGCGATAACACAAGCGTCGAAAATTACAAGCCTATATCCCTTCTATCACATTTAGATAATCTTTTCAAAAAAATTATAACGATTCACCTAACATCCAAACTGGATTCTTATCAACCGGTTGAACAGGCGGGATTTAGAAAGGGATACAGTACGATAGATCACCTATATACAGTCCGTACCCTCATAGAAAAATGCACGGAATATAACGTACCTCTACATCTAGCCTTCGTTGATTTCCAAAATGCTTTCGACATTGTTGAATTATGGTCAATCCTATTGGCCCTGCAAAACGCAAGAATAGATTCGAGATACATCCAAATCATCGAAAGTATTTATAAGGAAGCAACGACACATATTAGATTGGATGAAACAACTATCACAAACAAAATACCATTGGAAAGGGGAGTGCGTCAGGGAGACACCATCTCACCTAAACTATTCACGCTGGCCCTCGAAGACATCTTCAAAAAATTAGAGTGGCAAACCAAAGGCAGTAATATAGACGGTGCCAGACTTAACCACCTCAGATTCACAGACGACATAGTCCTAATAAGTAACAACGTCACGGAACTACAAGAGATGCTAAATGAATCAAATCTAGCATCTATAAATATCGTGGTAAATATGAATTATAGTAAAACAAGTATAATGAGTTTTGAAGATATCAACATATTCATTCAAGATAATAACATGGATTGCGTAAATGAATATATATACCTGGGTCACACTATTAAATTGGGTGAAGAAAATCAATACGCGGAAATCAAAAGACGCATAAGATGGACATGGGAAGCTTTCGGCAAGCTGGAGTACATTCTTAAAAACAACATGATGCCTATATATTTGAAACGCAAAGTATGTAATACCTGTATACTACCCGTGCAAACATACGGATTGGAAACAATTAGCCTAACAAAGGCATCTGCAAACAAGCTTTTAACAACCCAAAGAGCAATGGAACGAAGCATTCTAGGGATCTCACTCCGCCACAAAATTAGAAATGAGGATATCAGAGGGCAAACTAGAGTCACCGATATAATACAAGAGGCGGCTAAGATGAAGTGGGTCGGTCACCTGGCTAGACTGGATAAAGATAGATGGGCACAAAAAATAACAGTTTGGAGGTCTAGACAGACCAAGCGAAGCATAGGATGCCCACAGAAGAGATGGGTAGATGACATTAAGAAGGTGGCAGGCAAGAACTGGTTAAGTACAGCTACGAACAGGGAGACATGGAAACAAATGAGAGAGACCTATATCCAGGAGTGGACAACTATGGGTTGTCGAAGAGGAAGAATATCATCTGGACGAAATATAATCGTTTGCATTGTAATATAAGAAAAATCGTTTTCTTGAACCATATGAATTGACACAATCAGCAAAACAATCAATATCAATGCTCTGGACTCACACTGAACATGAAGTAACTACTACTACTAACATCACCCTAAGCCTTGATGGTAGCTGGATCCAAAGATATAATAATATTCAAAGCTTTATTGCTTAAACTAAATAATTTTTCAATTTTCAGTTTTACCTATACTAGGTATGATACTTCTGAGAGAAAACTTGTGGAGTAATAGCCTTGAAACTTTGTTATATACATTCAGAGAGTTTCGTAATTATTATAATTAAACATGAAGTGAAGTCCGTAAAAATTGCTTCTGTCGTTTTATTGAAGTGAGCAGAAGAGTTGTTGAAAATTTGTTTTTAACTTCATTGCTAGGTAAATTGTACTTTCTTTATAATTAAAGTAGTTTGAAATGCTAATTTAAATTTCTAAATGTTTGAAAACTTTTAATATTCACTTGCCATAGTAGCACACTCCAGTAGAAATAATTTACATACCGTTGGGAAAAGTTGAGAGACTTATTTTGGGCTTATTCTGGACCTGCGACTCCAAAAACGGAATTATTTACATATCTCATTACCAGTGGTGTACGAATTCAATTATTTACATACCCCCCTTTCCCTTAATACGTTGAGATGATATAAAAAATTTGTATTTTCGATCGGGATATTATAAGCTTATATCGTCATAGTTACGCTATCAATAAAGAAAGTCATAACTTCCTTGGGACATTATAGATTCTATAATTCCCTCTACCTTTCACAAGTAAAAATAAAATAAAAAATGCTAATATACATATATGTGTATATACAGGGTGTCCCGCATAAGAACCGTCACAGAGCAGAGGCGTATAGGGTAGCCCAAAGTATGACCATTGGGGGAAATTTACCTCTATACCAAGTTGCATCACTAAGGAGTTATAGGGCCTCAAAGTAGGGCCCAAAATTCAGAAAAAAATTAATTTCTTTGCAACTCTTTTACTTAAAAATACCAAATTTGTTACACTCTATGGGACCGTTAAGAACATTAAGTAATGGTAAGTAGAAGGCGATCGAACCATTCTGGGGGTTAATTAGGAGTGACCTAACCTTAAAACTTCAGAGAAGTTTTCTGTCAGTTGATGTGCAAAATTCTATTTCCATAATATGGAAAACCTTTTTTCACTCTTGTAATTTTGCATAAAACTTTGTCATTGTATTGTAGCTCATGCGAAAATGATTGAAAATTTTTTCTTCTTTAGGTTAAAAAATTCGATTGTATCAAATTATGATTGTGGGAAAGTGATAAACCATTTTGCGACAATTATCGCCGCTAAAAATGGTATGGAAAAGGTATAGCCTGAAAATGCTCTACTCTGTTACATATGTTCTCCCCCGGCTTGGGACTCTTCCTCAGGTTGTAGCATGATGAAAATACAATGCTTTTGTATTGTATCATAACTCACGGAGGTGCGATAATTCAGTTAATCCACCCTCTGAGTATGCAACTTTATACACACTTCTTTATAGTTGGTTGCATTATTTAAGCATATCCTGGAATAATGGGATTTAAATAATTAAATGTGTGTCTAGAGTAATATTTTTATTAATATTTTTCATGTGGTTTAACCAATCCATGAGTATTTTATCGTTTTATGTGGGGATATTTTTTGACTGCCAGTGGTAAAACTGACCGCAGATGTCAATAGTAAAAGGAAGATAAATTATTGGATCACTTGTCTGATACTTTTCATGTTGTTAAGTCGAGTATGACAAGTCGTGAGTATAAAAAATGGCCAGTGACACATGGTTTATTCCATCTATTTTCGGCACTATTGTGGTGAAAAGCCCTTGGTAACAAGGTAAGCTTTCGTCTTATACATATATTTTCACGCAATAGCACCAACTTCTTTTTAGGGTTTTTCTGCACAGCATAGTTTTTACATATAGTTTTTTACGTATACTTTTTTGCCAAATGGATATGGTTTAACAGTTTCTATGAGTGATGGTAATCGATGATAGGATGATCATGTCAAGATTTTAAGAAGCCTCAAATTTCGGATGTTCCCTGTATGGGATATATTTTCGTAGAGATAGATGACAGACTATTGTTCTCCGTTCATGGTTGTAGAGACGTGTCGTATCTCGGATTGCATTAACGGTACAGAGCGACAAGAGCTTGTAACGGCGTTTCCACTTCAAAGGACGAAGCTGGACTTATGTATGTTGGTAACAATTGCGGAATGATTCCATTATGGACAACGATTCTTAACCGGATGGATTAATCTTGTTCCACAAGTCAGATGTGGCTTGTCAATTGAACTGATTGACGTTTAATAGTTTGGACACTAACCGCAAGTAACATTCAAAGTTTTATTCGTTTTCATCTGATCTTTAAGCAACTTATTCATTTTGTAATTTCATGTTTTAATTTTAAATGACACAATAACTTTTATATTTCAATATTTAGTAACTTCACAATTTTATTATTACATTCTTTCAACTTTGTAGAGTTGAAATGATAACTTTATTATTGTATATCGCCCTGAAATTATATTTCAGCTTAATCTTACTACATAAGAGATACTTTTGATCTATTTGGTGCGATCTTGTTAATTATTACAGCTTGTAAGGCTGTAACTGGTATACCATTTACATGTTACTAAAGATTTGGTGTATTGTATATAATAACCTCAGATAGTTGAAAACATTATAAATTGTTAAACATTTTAAATTTTAAATTAACCAACCATTGATATCTGAGTATCAGTTCATACTTCGGGTCGCTTACCTCATATTTGTTGAGACAGGTTAAAACACCATCTGTTCAAGGTACCATTACATTTAATTCAACTGTTTCATTGGCAATAAAATGTGTTTTATTTGATTCACAAACGTAAGAGCAAAACAATATAAATAACATATTTGAAAAGTTATAATAGCTAATTTATTTCTTGAATGTCCTATTAATCAAGTGACGCCTTAAAAAAATAATACAAACATTCCTCACTAACTCACGGCCTCATGCTCTCCGGCGAAAAGCGAACCTTTGGCAATGTAACCTCCCTTCTTGTAGTTACAACAGCAAGGTAAGGTTACAAGGTTGTGGTATTCGACTCCAGTTAATGTATTTTTATAACAATCACTGGGATAGGGTGAACAATCGATATTAAATTGGACGCCACCAGTTTTTTAAGCGATAGTCCAAGTTAATAAAAATTGTTGAAAATCAAATATCAAATGTTCAGCTAATTATATTTATTGATAACTCAATAGATAATTCACATAACCTGCATATCCAAAATATAAGACGAATACGAACGCCGTTATACAATAAAAATCTCTAATTCTAGATTTCCATGAATTGAGTATAAGACAAAGGACTTATCTTGGTCAGGTTCTAGAATTATTCAGCTCTCAGCTAGGTCCTAGTGGATGGAGATAGTGTTCTCAATCCATCCCGGCCGATGTTGTGTTGTCTCTATGGTGGTGTTCAGTCATAGGGCCTACCCAGAGGCTGCAGAGCTGAGGAAAGAAAAAAGAGTAAAAATCAGGGAAAAATTCTGGGGAGGAAGAAACAGATAGAACAGATAGGAAGCTTATGCTTCAACACATGAAAAACTGAATCTAGTTTTTAAAATAAAACTAACAGAAGTCTGTTCTATCATATTCGCTTTGTTCCCTAAATACACAGAAAATGCGGAATTATGAAGCTAAAAAATAATGAAAAGAAATTATTGAAAATTTGCTTCAAAAGAATATGAAATGTTTCTTTTTTACAATAAAAAATAATTGAACATACAAAATTCATCCAACGCCAGCCCATATTATAATTTGAAGTAAAACAGAATACACATGGAGAAAAAATATTACAAAAATCTAACTCACCAGCAAATATGTGCAACCATTACGATGTAGGCATTAACTCATAATTGTTACTATAGGAAGAGATTTTTCCTATGTACGATATCGTTTAAATATACAAAATTTGGAAGTGAAACAAGTTTTTTAATATCAAATCATTAGTACGATGAAATTAAAATACCATAGTCCGATGGAAATCGTAACAGCCGTTCGGCTTGTTACAACTTTAACAGTTTCTTAACACTCTTGTCAATTAAGTTGTATTTGTTTTCACATCAAAGTGTCAATTCCTTAAGTTACTATTTGCAAAAATTCCAGGTATATTTCAGCGTTTTCTGCAATAATTAATCATATATGTTTGAAATCGAATATTTTTATAACGAACATTGGTAGGAAGAACATGAAGAGGTGAACATTTAGCTTGCATCAGTACTGCTACATGACGTTATATTTTATGTGGTCTCAAAAGTATAATATATGTGGCAAATTGAACATTTGTGAATAATCAATTGTCGTAAGGTGACACGAAACATAATAACCCTTCAATATTTCAAAACGCACGATTTAAAAATAAGACTAACAAAAAGTTGGATTAAATTCTTCGTCCACATGGCGATGATTTTATTCACAACGATAATATTGAGAATATCGACATGGCATCCAGGGGCGCATCCAGGATGTATGTAAGGGCTCAACTCAACATACATGAAAATGTATAGAATGAGGTAAGTTTCTATAATGCATTAGTTATTATTCCTTATTATAAAAGGTCTAAAGCAGAAAGTTTTAGCTGGTTTACTCTTATCCTGAATTAAAAGGTAAGAGTTCAAGTTGTTCAAAACAAAGGAATAAGATGACTATTTCAAAGTACAGTAATAATGTAAAACGACGAATTAAAAAAGAAACTTTAATGTTACAACTTTTTTAATAGTACAATGTTATGAATAAGTTAGTCGATGGACCAATTTGACAAACACATTCGTCTTGGTCCACTTCCGATCTCATTTGTTTGAGTTTCCTTAGTATTTACATTATATAAGTGTTTGCAGTTGATAGGTCTTGTTTGGGGTCTTTTAGAAACTTACTTAGTTTTACAGTATGAACTAAGCAATGAACAGCTGTGTTTAAACTTACGATAAAGTCACTTCGTCTTAATGCGGCTCCAAAGGCAACTGCTTTAGATGCTTTTTCTGGGTCCCTATCCCTTTTATGGGTTTCTTCAAGAGGAGGATTTAAAATTATATTCTCTAAGGAAGACATTCGTTTTGCTGATCCCTTGACCAAATTCGATACAGACGATACTATTCCCATCATATTCCTCATAGATCGAACACTGCATTGTTTTATTATACTCAAGTTCAACTGGTGGTTGAAACAATGCGTATTAAAAGTCAAAGGCTGTTCATTAGGCAACAAGGCATTAGCCCCAATACATTTTCCAGACATACTTGAGCCTCCATCAAATCCTTGTCCCCATAAGTTTGTCAAACTTAATCCAAGTGATTTCAATTCGTTAACAATAGCAGTTTTTACTTCAACCCCGGTTGTTCCCTGCAGTTCAACGAACCCAATAAAATATTCTTTGAGGGATGAGGTGTTAAGATCTACGTAACGAAGGCACATGCTTATTTGTTCTTTAGTGCTGATATCTGTTGTCTCATCACAAAATTTATAATTCTTAACATCCTCAAGTATGATATTATGAACTACCTCTCCTACGGATTCAATTATTTCATTTTGAATCGTTTTACTTATCATAATACAAGTTTCTCCAGCATTTTCCAAGTGACATTTTAAATCTACGTCGCCTGAGTCTAGTCTAAACCCTAAAAGGCTTCGAAAAATTCGTTGCTTGCCTGCCAGTAATTCTTCTCGTTGAAATTCGTAATTTATCAAACCATCGTCTCTGTGTCCTCTTAATGCAAGATCATTTCTGGCACAAAATAATACTCTTTTCACAATAGCGCGTAGGCGAAGTTTGTTATCATCAATGGCGGCTTTCTTGCTTTTATCCAACAAAACAACTACAGTTGTCTTATCCTCAGACTTCATCAGGTTCACAAATTCTGACGCCGTTTCAACTGCATATTTCTGATCATCTCTCTCTTGGTGGTTTCGAATATTCTCTAAAGCCTTCTTGTATTTTGACAGTGGTTGCTTTACTTACTTGTTCAGATCCTGAAAAAATAGACCTAATTATTGATGGCATTTTTTTGCTACCGTAACAATTTTATCAATTTAATCAACTAAAACTTGTCTTTGTATTCACCTGTTTCGGACTCTATTTTTTTAAGGATTTAGATTTGATAACGTTAATAAAATTATTTTATATTCATAGCTGGCAGACTACTATAGTTTACCTGATTGCCCGATCCAGCACCAGTTGGGCCAAATAAAAAACGGTATTTGCAGTAGGAACCACATCTTTTTTCGCTGTACGCAAGCTAGTTAAATGATTTGAGCCACTCATATGTGAATTTACTTGACTATTTTCCCTCCAAATTTACAGGAAAGCTATTGTCAAACGATGGTTTCCAGGTTTCTTCTAAGAATTTGTAAGTTTCACTTTCTTTTAAAACTTTTCCGACTGCATTTGCTATGTCGTAAATGGGCTATTCATCAGAAGCGCTTGTTGATGGTTCATCCGTTCTAGCCTCAACACTAATCATAACATCTTTGTAACATTCTTCAACTTTTTCTAGTTTATTAACATGAGAAAAATAAGTAGGCAACTTTTTCATCGTTCAAAACTCACACGACTGAATGATCACAGAGCGAGCACTGAACAAGGAATGAGGCACTAGCATAGTAGCATTGTCACTAGAGGAGTGGGAGCTGGGAGGTGAATGGCCTTGTAGTAGTGGCATGGTCGGATCAGTGCCGTGGCGCACGGATTCCTCTCATGTTCGGCAACCGAACAAAACAAATTACCCATTTTATTTAGTGATCTAGTGTAAATTGGATACCCAAGGGGGAAGGGTGGGTTACAGCCCCTCTCTGGATCCGCCACTGATGGTATCAATATGCATAATTTGATTGCTTAAAACTCTCGAGAATAATGCTACTAAATTGAGATGGACTGAAAAAAGAACTTTAAGGATATCGAAAGTTCTTTGCTGGTCTAATTTAGTATTATATGACCATATTATATTTTACCTAGGACCACCCCAGTAAGTAGTCAAAAACACACGGCAATCAATGTAAGACGTCTATTACACACGGTAAAACAAAACGCACGGCTGTAAAGTAAATCGCACGGCTTCCATAGCGACCACTTAGCAACTGTCAATAGACGTAGCCATTTTATTCAAAATGTATTACTTAGATATTTGACGTTGAATTTTATCCTATATATAAATGGTAGATACCATTCATTAAATATGGGATTGCATTTATTACTAAGAGTTATTTCGAATTATATGATAATTGGTTCCGTTTCATTCAATCCGCATCTTTTAGCTGTGAATGTATCTCATATTAGTAAGCAATAGTATATTATACACTAAGCGACTAACGTGGCCCATTAAATTCCGCGGGTGGTGTTTGATTCCTGAGGGAAGTAATCCACCTAAGGGATTAATGTCACTTTAGTCGAGAGGTGTATACGCTATTTTATGCAATTCCGGTAATTCTACATACTTTTTAATAAAAATAAATACTACTCAGGATGGACGTTTACGAAACTTGACTGGGCATCGAGGGTGAACTTCTAAGATGCTTGACTGGGCATCGAGGATGTACGTTTTCACTTGTACTTTAAATACCTTAATAAGATTATAAACACAAGTACAAGTGGGTCGTAGGTAAAGTATAGTACGTAACTCGTGTTGTAACGCATTTTACGCACTAACGGAATTACGCACTCGCCGCTACGCGGCTTCGTGCGTAACTTTTCCGTTCGTGCGTGAAATGCTTCTTACAACACACGTTACGTAATATACTATAAAGTATAGACTGAATAGGAAATGAAAGTACTGTGATTCATTAGAAAGTATTATTAGTTTTATCAGAATCAAATATTATCAACATATTTATAAAAGTTATGCTTCCTGGGAACCTGAAACAAAATAGAATAATAAAATTCAAACACTATACATGTACAAAGTGCAAAGGAGCTAAATGGAATAAATTTCTTATTCCGGTTTACTGTACGGTGTTATCCATTATAAACTAGCCACCGCTTATCATTGTTATTATTATCTTTAATCAAAAACAATAAATTATAATTTGAGTGGTTATAACCGGAATGCAAATTTTAGAGGATTCAGAAATATAATATATTTCTTAAATGAGATACCTTGTATATTTTTTAATTTTCGAAAAGATCTTTTTCTCCTGATTACAAAAACATATAGTGTTACTTATGAATATGTACCGTAAGCTAGAGTCATGATAGAGCGTTAAGGAATATTCAAAACACCCAAATGCAACTTTCCCCTAACCTTCTTAATTTTTGAGATACAGGCTGTTAGAGGATGCAGAAAAAATACAAATTTTATTTCATATTTTCGAAGGGGATGAAAGTACAAATTTGAAAATGTTTTCAGATTATTGTCTCTTCAAAACACATCAACAGTATTATTTCTGTCAAATTCGAATAAGCCAATGGCATGGTACGAGAGATTCGTAAGCTGTGATGGTACCAAATTCTAGAAACGCCCTGTATTTAGAGATAAAGACTTTTAAAAACCTTCAAGCTGTGTACACGTCTCAATATAAGTTGAATAAAACTGTTGTTGTATTTTGTGTAAATTTTAATAAAATTTGCCCTTTTGCCCCTTCCTTGGTCATATTAATTAAATGCGGGTAAAAGGTGGGTTCTCATTAGACCATCACCTTGATTTGGGTCTTATAATAAGGTTGACAAGTTGTTAGGTTCTATAACTTCTTTCTGTTGTGTTCTTTGAGTTTGGTATTCATTGACCTTTCTAGATTGATTATATAACTTCGCCATCATTCTTTTCTTTCATTGGATTCGGTCATGTTAGTATTTCATCACTCATCACACAACTTAATAACCTCTTGACGTTATTTTTCATAGACAAAATACTGAATCCTTTAGTCTCATTTACAAATTGAATTTATGGACTTGCATTCGATTGTGTGTTCTGGTTAATTACTCTCAATTTCTGTGGGTTTGAGCTGTTAAGGTTAAACTTACTAATTTGTTTTTTAAATGAAACTCAAGGACGATGATATTGATTTATCGAAACAATTGTCAATTTTTTGAATTTCCAATAACTTGTATTATATTGTGGAAAACACTAATATGAACATATTCCACGAAGTAAGGGTCGAGACAGTCAATTTTTTTACTAATTTGTTGATTATCTCATTCCTTTATTGAGTTCGGTTGTCTTTAGATCGGTCTTAATAATGAACGAGTTGGGGTTTCCTCTTTAGTCAACACTTCATGGGTCTTGCTAGGCTTCTTTATCATATTTGCTTGAATTTAGTTCTTAAGAGTTGGTTCTCATTAAACTGTCCTCTCGACTTAACCCTTAAGTACTAACACATTGAATTAGTTACGCTTACATTAACAGACTATCTGAGGTACGAGTTTAAAAAAATTGAGTTTTTTTTTTCATGTAACCAAACTTTTTTAACATGGAATGATTCATTATCAATAGTAATACAACAAGTGTAATGATGATTATCGAAACATAAATACCTTCGTTTTGAGGTAACATATAATGCGCTATGCGCTCGTGTGATTTCCTTAAAGCAACATTATATGTTACGAAAAAGAAAAGGTATTTGCGATAATCATAAATTACACGAGTTGTATTTATTAAGATTATTCAACGACCGTAATAACGTAAGTGAAGCACATAAATATTTATCTATTATAATTGATAATATCGAGTCTCACAAAATACACTAAATTGCTTCCATATGTACTTCTCGATCTTACGGTATTATCGCCTTATATTATATCGTTCACTTCTTTTGCAATCTGCCTTAGGTTTTAATTAGCAAATCTATTTGCCGCAGGAGGATTCATTTTATTCACTATCTACGTCAGACGTTTACGATATGTCACTGTCACATCATTGTAGGCAACTACGTGTATATATTTTAATTTGTGAATCAACCTATTAAATGCCGAAATACAAAATCTAAAACACATGGATTTTCGATTATCAACTCGCATTTATCCACAAATCAGAATCTTGCGTTAGCTCTGTCGTTGAATAATCATTATAACTATAAGAAAAGTCTATGTAATTCTTATTTAGGCGAACATATTCTAATAGTTTGAAATAGAAGTTCTATTTATGATTTGTTGACATACCCTGAATAATCAGTGAATGGAAAAATAACAACATGAGAATGAAAAAACCGGCGCCCGGCAGTGATAATATCACCTATAAAATGCTCACATTTTTACCATCGATAGCTAAGAATGCACTATTAGATATTTTTAATAAATGGTGGCTTAATAGCCGCGTCTTTGATGAGCTTAAAGAAACTATCATTGTTCTTATTTTAAAACCCAAATAAGACCCAAATAATATATCTTCTTATCGCCCAATCTCGCTCATGTCCTGTATTATGAAAACGTTTGAACGCATGATAAAGGCTAGGCTGGAATGGTATTTAGAATACAATTCAAAACTAACACATTCGCAGTATGGATGTCGACGTGGAATGGGAACGATGGAAGCTTTCTCCAAATTAGTCTCAGATGTATAATATTCATTCTCGAAAAACTTGTACGTCGGTTGTCTGTTTGTGGACTTGAAAGGCGCATATGACTCGGTTGATCTGAACATTCTCACTGAAAGTTTAATTTCATTAAACGTTCATCCTCAGATTTCATACTACATTGTAGACTTGTTTCGCAATCGAAAAATATACATTAAGACAATAATAACGTATTGCATGGACCAAGGGTTGCCAATCACGGATTACCTCAAGGAGCAGCTCTTACCAATTAAAACAGAATACAAATATTTAGGCGTTGTACTAGATAATAAACTTCTGTGGGGTAGCCACATAAACCATCTCAAGAGTAAAGCTGAAAAGGGGATAAAAATGTTGAAATGCGTCACAAAAACTAAATGGGGAGCTGATCCTAAAATCGCTCCCCTGTTCTATCGGGCATACATTCGGTCGATACTTGATTATGGCTATATCCTGTATGGGTCTGCTGCAAATGTACATTTGAAAAAAATTGATCGAGTACAATATAGTGCTATAAGGATATGCATTGGAGCCTTAAAATCATCGCCCACTCCAGCCATTCTTGCAGAGGCAAGAGAGCCCCCTTTAGGTATCAGACGAAATTATTTAGCTTTTAAAAAACTATGTTACTCAAAGTTTTTCAATTATAACAATACCCTTAATCGATTAGTCCCTCAACTGTCTATAGAAAATTCAATAAATAAATATTGGAACAAAAAAATAGTCCACCCTTGGCGGATGCATACGTTATATTCAATAAATGCATTGATCTGATCACACCTCATAAAAAACTTCCCATATTTGAACTTGAATTTTCAGATATCACCTCCGGACCAAGAGTCATATTTCCGACTTACAGCGAAATATAATGTCCGATTCCAAATCTGTACTTCAAGCTATTAGCAATCTATTCCACAAAAAGTTATCTACATCTCTAAACATTTCTAACATTAAGAAACTTCTCCACAAGCTGTCCATACAGGGGAACATAGTTATTTTCATCTGGGTGAAAGGTCATGCAGGTATTTTGGGGAATGTCAAAGTTAACTCTTTAGCCAAGGAAGCCACTAAATTACCGTACCTCATAGATAAATACGATTTTAGTGACATAATTAACAAAGGAAAAATTGAATCATGTAAAAGTTGGTAAAAGAGTTGGATAGAATTTACCAAAAAATCTAACAATCATTACACTTTAATACATCCAACTTTACCGAATCGCGTCCCACACATTGATGACTATGCTGTAAGCCGAGCGTACTCTGCCACTATTACCAGGTTAAAATTGAATCATGCTAAATTTCCAGCACATCTTCACAGAATTGGTGTAGCAGAAACGAACATCTGTTCATGCGACAACGAATCCATTACTGACTTGAACCACATATTTTTTCACGTGGAAAATATAGCAATAGTCGTCCTAACTTTCTACGTTTCATCACCAACAGTAATATAGATCAACCCTTTAATTTAACCACTCTGCTAAGTATGAATAATAAAAATTTCCTAGATCAGTTAATCACTTTTCTCAGAGAAAGCAAACTTGATATCTAAACTAATTTAAACCGAAAATATATTAGGACCTAATTTAACACCATTTCTGTGGCAAACGGATTCTGTCCAATGCCAACCCTCCATTTCACACACACACACACTCTCTTTGTAAGAATATAGCAGGTATTTCTTTTTGTTTTTCTTCAGAGTACCAATACAAGTTAATCCTCTTTGTTTCATGGCTAGTACCAACTCAATCGACGTGAACCAGTTATCAAAAGTTACTGATCTATTTGAATCAAAAAGTGGTTTTGTGAGTCGCAATACGTCCTGTGTAGGTATATTGAATTGCTTTCCTTCTTTTGGCAGTCCATTGCCATCAGAACCTTTACCTGTATAAATATAAGCATTCAAAATATAGTTGGTTCTGGCATTGGTGCAACACATAATCTTTATACCATAGTCCACAGGCTTATTTGGTATATACATTGTAATGCGTATTGCCCAGGTAAGCCCAAAGGAGACAGAGTTCAATTAAATTACCTGATTTATTTCTATAAAAAATATTATTTACAATGATAAAAATAAACTAAAATACAATATTCTATATATATATATATATTACTCTGGTGCGTAAATATTTTTGGAAATCACGCTTCGATGGTCCGTACTCTTCCCTTGATCGATATGTACTGGCGGTCCGAAAGATAGGTAGGTGTAGCTGTAGCGGTGTGTACTTCGACTCCGGTGACGGTGTACGGGATTCTCTGCGTCCTATGAAATGTTCAGATAGCCAAAGGTATGAGCAACCGGCAGATCAATACTCTTTCGGTTTTAATCTCAAGATGTGGGAGTATCGCTTATAGCTAGTCAGTACCCGGCTTAACGAATATCTCGGTTTGTACGGACTGTAGTTATTATGGCGCGTCAATACCACACCAGAATTATACTAACAGTTAAAGTGATCGTTTACAGCCAGTCAATACCCGGCTCAACGACGCTACCCTACGAAGATACTGTAGAGTTTTCAGTGCGTCAATACCACACCGATATTCTTCTAACAGTTTGAACAATCGTTCTCGTTTCCGTCAATACCAGAAACCAACGGTCGTCCTAATGAATGATGTATAAAATCGGATCAATACTCCGACTTAGTACAACACTCGGCGGTGGATAGTGTAAAGCGTTTAAGGTTAAAGTCAGTACCTTCGACGTACGCTTCGCACTGGAAGCGGCTGAACTTGGAGGAGCAGGAGTCCGTAATCCAAGTCGCCCTATCGTCTGTCGGTTGGCATTTTTATACACATCGTAGAGGTGGTGGTGGAAGTCTCCTTCCCTTCTACTGTCGATTCTTCGTGCGCATCTTGGCGTGGGAGACTTGCTGTTCTGGTGGGGTACTTCGTCATCGCGGTGCTATTTGGTTTCTTGAATCGATATGTATAGTAATGAATTTATATCATCACAACATTTTAAAACGGCTCCGTACTCTGAATCCTACTAGCATTTCATCGATACATGCTGACTTACCTAGGGAATAATACGTCTGACAGTTTTTGATAAGCATATCGAAAACTTCTGAAACTGGGGCGGCTGGATTTACTGCTTTTCTCACCTCCCTGGTTTCTGGATCGTCAAACCTCAAACATGTTGGAAGAAAAACATACCTTTGTTTGGACATGATGCACCTTATAATCTCCCTACCAGTTCCGTTGGTGGCAAATATTGTATCTAAATTTTCATTGTTAGATTTAAACACTGATGTAAATACTAAAAATCCCATAGAAGCGTGAAGTTCAGTCATGTCGAGGTTCCTGAGCGTTGTTCAATTTTGTTTTTTATATTTAGCCCGCTCCCTTTCTATTCATACATTTGTCCATCTTAGAACTGTTTCACAAATATCATCAATGAACAAAAGCTTCCAAACTAAAAAGGGGTTAACAGGATCTCCAATATTTTTCGCTTTTTGTCGTAAGCTCGGTAACTGCAACACAATGTTGTGCTGTGGTCGTCGTCCTCGATTTGAGGTAGCAGGTACTTTGGACCATTTGAACCGGTTTTTTCCATAGTAATAATTTGACTTTCGTTCACCTTCTTCACTCTCATTTTCTTCTCCACTGTCACTCCCTTCGCTCTTAATCTCGTCACCATTCTCATCCATATTCTCATCACCTGTAACAAAATATACACAGGTACAAACAATTTGATATTACTTGTAAATATTTGTTACCTTCAAATTCTGATTCTGAGTCATGATCGCTCTCTATAGCCAAATTTTCATCATGTTCTTAATCTACGTCACTATTATCGCTGCCAGCCTCATCAAACCAATTTCGAAGAGTATCCTCATAATTTGGATCTCCATACCTCACTCGTTTTGAGCTACTGGGCTCTTGATCCATTGCCCACAAATAATCAAAAAATTACGTTAACACTAACTAACACTCCGTCTAACGGACGGTATCGACAGTTTGAGTCGAAATATTTCAAGTACTACGCGCTTCCGCAAGTTGTCCTGCCGACCTCTAACTTGTATCTACGGGTACTGAAATTACATAACAGGCCGAAGTTTAGAAGTGCGGTGGTGGGGAGATATCGTATGGCCAGCAGTACAGTACCGTCTCTGAGACGGTGTGTGAGTACTTAAGGGTTAATTCTTCTTACGTGGTTTGTGGTTGGTAAGTCTTTCCTGTCTTCATTGAATAACTTTTTCTTGTTTGAATTCATAGAGAAATAGTTTTGATCGTTCAATTCTCATCAACAAATTGAATTTTATAGATTTCTTTTGCGATCGATTGTTTCGAAGCATTCCGCTTTTGTTGGCAAATCTTTTGAGGTTTATTTGTTTATTGGCATAAATTCTGTTTAACTCACTAATTCAATAAATCTCTCAGCTCTTTATTGTTATTGGTTCGCATTGAACTGCTTTAATGATGGAATTGAGTTGGGGTTCTCTTTGCTTCTTCTATGTGCCTCATTATAAATGAGAAAGAGGGATGTGGTTACTCTTTATCACGGTAGCTTGACTCGGATTGGGAGTTGGTTCTCATTAGACTGTCCTCTCGACTTGATTTTTGCTGCGTGGTTTGTGAGTCTTTCCTGTTTGAATTCATAGACAAATAATTTTGATCGTTCAATTTTCATCAACAAATTAAATTAATAGATATCTTTTTCGATCGGTGGTGTCGTTGCATTTCGCTTCTGTTGACAGATCTTTTGAGGATTATTTGTATTTTAGCATAAAATCTGCCTAATTTACTCAGCTCTTTACTGTTATTGGTTCTCATTAGACCGGCGTTACTATTGGAATTGAGTTGGGATTCAATAATTCGATGAATCTCTCAGCTGTTCACTGTTATTGGTTCTCATTAGATCGTTGTTCATAATAGATTTGAGTTGGAATTCTCTTTTTGTCCTATATGTGCCTCATAATAAATAAAAAAGAACGAATTTTGTTACTATTTATCACGGTTACTTGACTCAGGTTAAGAGTGGGTTCTCATTAGACTGTCCTCTTAATCTTTTTCTTGTTTCGGTGGTTTTGGCTATCAAAAATTCTGCTTCTTTTCATATTTCGTAGAATCAATAGTTCCATGTCAACGAGACTTCGCTCCTTAGCATTCTGTGCGCACAAATTGATTTGTCAGCCTGCCGACTTCACCACATCATGTTGGATTTGTAATTTTTAATCTTTCATAATCCCTTATAAGGATGGATTTTAGATAATCATTTTTAATCAATTATTTGTATTTCACTACATTCAACTGGTTTTCGTTGTATGGGCAATTTTGTGGATTCATCCTAGTATTACCTGACGAGTAAGTAACCTTACTTCTTTATTCCAATTTTTCTTTATCATTAAATTTATTGGTTTACCTACGACCACCCATGTAGGTAGTTAAAAACACACAGTCGGCAGTCATTGTAAGATGTCTATTACGCACAATAAAACCAAACGCACGGCTGTAAAGTAAATCGCATGGCTTCCATAGCAACCACTTAGCAACTGTCAATAGACGTAGCCATTTTATCAAAATGTATTACTTAGATATTTGACGTTGAATTTTATTCTATATATAAATGGTAGATAACATTTATTAGATATCAGATTGCATTTAATACTAAGAGTTATTTGGAATTATATGATAATTGGTTCCGTTTTATTCAATCCGCATCTTTTAGCTGCCTGAATGTATCTCATATTAGTAGACAATAGTATATTATACACCAAGCGACTAAAGTGGCCCATTTAATCCCGCGGGTGGTGTTTGATTCCTGAGGGAAGTAACCCACCTAAGGGATTAATGTCACTATATTTGAGATGTGTATACGCTACTTTTTGCAATTCCGGTTTTTCTACATACATTTTTGGTAAAAATGAATACTACTTAGAATGGACTTTTACAAAACTTGGCTGGGCATCGAGGATGTACGTTTTTATTTGTACTTTAAATCCTCTAATAAGATTATCAATACAAGTGAGTCGTAGGTAAAGTATAGTACGTAGCACGTGTTGTAACGCATTTTACGCACTCACGGAATTACGCACTCGCCGCTACGCGGCTTCGTGCGTAACTTTTCCGTTCGTGCGTAAAATGCTTCTTACAACACTCGTTACGTAATATACTATTACTTATTTTTAGGTAAGCACTGTTGATGACTTGACATTCGAAAGCGCTTTACTACGATTTTAAAATTTTATTAAAATTTACACGAGATACAACAAAAGTTTCATTCAACCTAAATACTTTTGTCTGCAATTCTTTATTAGATTTCCTACATAAAGGGTTTTATTTGTTAGCTTGGATACAACATTATGTGGTTCATTTTTTAAACAATAAATTTATATCACCTACTTGTAGAGCGTTTCCAAATAATTTAAATACAAACGTTTCTAATGGGTCTTCAATTCACATATTTCTACTCTATGTTCATAATCAGTATCTAAAATATCTTGCACCTTTTGCAAATGATAAGGGGGCAGCTGCATGTCTTTTAAAACTCTCCATAGTCCAAGAGGAATCGGCGCATGAGAACCGAAAACTATTCCACCTCAATTTTTTCAAGGGATCTTCTTTGAATTGCCCTACTGATGATATAAATGCACGTTGCCATGGGGCAACCTAGTGCCATATTGTTTAAACCTAAACTGTTTAAACAATTGGAAGGAATTGTTATTTTTCAACCGGACAAATTTTTTTTATATTCTTTATTGAAATACAAATAAAAAAGGGCCTATGACTTTTCACGATAAAGTTTTATATTACGGATTCAATGTATTTTTCCAAATGTATATTTGAGCAAGAGCTTATTATTTCTATATAATTGTGATTCAAATTTTTTTTCAAGTACCATTATATCTTATTATTGTTGATAAAAATGCATGAATTACTATGATAATAACAAAAAAGTAATTTTAATTACATGTTCAGATTCATACTTGAATTACTTTTGTTAAAAACAAATTGTAGAAAATTTAATTATTAATAACATTGCTCTCTTTACCAATCTTGATAAAGTTATTGGTTTTTTAGATAAATGATAAATAATGATTCAGGACACAGAGAGGCCGATGCAGCGCATGAGTCAGAGAGAGACGGCGATACTTAAAGGTAGCGACGCATACTTGTGAGCGCGCGAAATTAACAATTAAAAAACAGGTATAGACTATGAAATTTTCTTAAATCTCTATCAAGAATATTATTAACTATTGTATAAAGAATTTGAAAAAATTATTATTTATATTTTATTTTATTTTTTTAATATATTTTTCATGGGTCAAAAGTACCCACATTTGAGATTTTTTGAACCTTCAAAAATTCACATCTCTAAAAATATTAACTTTATCGTGAAAAGTCATGGGACCTTTTTTATTTGCATTTCAATAAAGAATATAAAAAAAATTGACCGCTTGAAAAATAACAATTCCTTCCAATTGTTTAAACAATTTCGGTTTAAACAATATGGCACTAGGTTGCCCCATGGCAACATGCATTTATATCATCTGTAGGGCAATTCAAAGAGTATCGAATTAACAAACTGAGGTGAAATAGTTTTCTGTACTCATGCGCCGATTCCTCCTGGACTACCATGTTGACATTCTGGATATTCCAGTTTGCAAAGCGCATCTGCGAACACTGATAAAAGAGGCGCCTTCAACAGTATTAAGCACATTCACCTCATTTATACCATTCTTCTGATTCTTCGACGGTTACGAGCTGCAGGTTTAAATCTTCCAGTTTCTTATTAACGTCAATCCACAGCAAAAAATGTTCATCGATTAGGAATATCGCGGCCAGGATATTTTTCGATATACCGCCTTACTGCACGTTCAGATTTACCCCGACATTTGCCTAGTACTAAATACATGTCAGCGTTTTCCACAAAACTGTAATGCACCATATTAATTACTAGTAATACTATGTACAATAATAACCGAATGTATGTATACTCAATAAATATTTTCACAAGTAATTATTCATCAGATGACAATGACAGCTTTAAGACAATGCATAGGTAACTTTGCTTATGAACAAAATAAAATTGTCTGGGCTTGTATTAAAATGTTTGCCATATTTAACGATTTTAATTCGTATGAATTAATTTAAGAGAAACTAGAGCGTTAAGAAAATATTAGGTTCCGTTAGGTTAGGTTTGTAATGAGTGGGTCAATAAGGCCCTTCTCTGCGACTAGTAAGAATCAATTGTGGCTTATACCTATTCATATTTCACCAAACAAATTCAGCCGATTAATTTGTTCGGAGCATGATGTTTCAGTCCCAGGGCGGGGGAGAGGCCCTGCCAAACATCAGATACCTCACTCGAGCCGCGGCGGCGCAGGCACAAATTATATGCTCAGCTGTTTCATCATCTTCCAAACAGAGACGGCAAATCGGATCGTCCGACAGTCCAAGTTTCAGCATATGATGATGATTCAAACGACAGTGGCCACTAAAAGGCCTGCTAGGCTCCATAGGTCATGTCTATTATAGCCTAACATTTGTTTGGATACATTATTCGAAGGATGTATGAAGGCATTTGAATGAACCAATCCTGATATATTATGCCAGAAGTCCAAAACTCTTCTTACTCTCCAGGTATTTCGTGTTTGTTTGGCAATACTTATTGCAATGCCAATTGAAGGCTCTGGTCAAATAAAGACACGAGTGGCACCCTCCCTTGCAAGAGTGTCCGCCTTCTCATTACCATACATACCAGAGTGGTAGTTACATAGTTACACGGTAGGAGCTAAGTGCTTTCAAAGCCGCTTGGCTGTCCGTGAAATTTTTTATTGATCTATGTGTGTGGTTGGATTGCCCCATACTTTCCACACATGGAGCAATGGCGTAAATTTGCGCCTGAAATACGGTTGCATAGGATCCTAGAGAGGTTGAAATTTCTGTCCTAGGTCTGCGCCCGAATACACCCTCACCAGAGCATGAAGGTGTCTTTGTACCATCCGTGTACCAACAGATGTCTGCTCTTTAGAGTTCATCTTTGCGGAGAACCCATTCATCACTATTTGGAAATAGGACGGTATAAGGCAGATTGTAGTTTACTGTTGGAGGCATTATATCAGAGGTCACTCCCAGAACACTATGACTTTCAGTGACCACTAGCATTCTGCTTTGCTCTGTGTAAGCCTGTTTTGTGCATTTATGAATAGGCACAATTCTATATGCTGTCCAGCTGGCCTCCTTTTCCAGAAGTATATGGAGAGGAGGTAGGTCCAGGAGGATTTCTATGGCTGCTGACGATGTGGTACTGACATCACCAGTGATACACATAGAAGCCTGTCTCTGTGTACCAGAGAGCTCTGCTTGGGACGATTTCTGTAACGCTTTTGATCACCATATGTGATCATTGGTCTAACAATCATCACATATATACAATGGATTTGTTTGGGACCCCAGCCACAAGATTTTCTACAGATCCTGCGATATGTCCACAAGGATAGTTTTGCCTTATGGATACTTTTTCCAAGTAAGCGTTCCAAGTAAGTTTTTTATCTAGGATGATCCCCAAATATTTTACTTCCGCTGCAAATGGAATAACCTCACCATTATTGGAAAGTGGCGGAATGTCCTCCAAATACCTTCTCCTAGTGAAGGGAACTATTAAAGTTTTACAAGGGTCAACAGACATCATCTGTTCCCTCCGGCACCAACTGTAGACATCGTCCAAAGTCTTTTGGAGGATATTATATGCAACCCGTCCTGACTTCGTCCTTGCCAGAATGACAAGGTCGTCTGCATACGCTTGCAGTTCTACCTCCCTTCCTGCGAGAGTACCAAGCAGGTCATGCATCAAGAGTGACCACTGTAGGAGATATATTACTCCACCCTGCAGGCAGCCCCTGGAAACCTTAAAACTAATAGCCTCATCTTGAAGAGATGTAGTGGTTGTTCTATTAGTAAACATGACATATATCCAGCCGGTATTAGTTGGTTTAATGTCATTTTCAGCCAATGCTGATGCAATGGAGGTCGGTAGTGCATTGTCTAATACTCCTTCGATGTCGAGAAAAATGGCCACTGCAATATCCTTATTATTAAGGGATCGTGTGATTTTCCCAACAAGGTTGTATAATGCTAAATCTGTTAATTTGCCTGTTTCATAATCGTACTGGTGGATGCTCAGTGGGGAGCTGTATAATGCTACCCGCCTGATGTGGAAATTCAGTACTCTTTCAAGTCCTTTAAGCAGGAAAGATTGGTCTGACCAATTTAGGGTGTGGGTCGGTGCGGCCCACCTTCGGTATATATACTGCTCTAGCCGCCAACCAACTGGGTGGTATATAATTCCACGTTAGTCTAGCTCTATACAGCTTAATGATGACGAGTAAAAGTAATTCCAGTCCGTGTTGTAGCAGAGCTGGAAAGATGCCATCCTCACCGGGAGATTTCAAGGGCTGAAATGATTTGATCGCCCATTCAATCGCCGGTGCTGTGATAACTTCCTTGGCGACCTCCGAATCGTTCTTTTTGGGCCTCCTTGTGCCCTCAAAGTAAGGAGGTCGATTGTTATCCAGAGTTAAACTTCCGGGAAAGTGATTTTTAATCAAAAGCTCTAACGTTTCTTTTCTAGGGGTCGTAAAAGTGCCGTCTGGTTGCTTCATCGACCCTATCTTGGCAATCGACTCTTTAGAGAGAATATTGTGAATTCTGGTACTGCTTGGTTTGTCAGATATACTCTCACAGAACTTCTTCCAAGACTCCCGCTTCCCTTTTATAATTTCTTTATTGTAGGTTGTTGAAGCAGCTCTATAAGGCTCCCAGTTGCCCGACTCTTTAGATCGGTTAAATTTATTTAAGACAAGCTAGATCGTTAAGATAATATCAACGACTACTACAAATTTATTGTTTAAAAAAATTAGCAGCATAAAAAAGTGTCTAATTGCAATACAAAGTCAAAAATCTTGAAAATGGAGTGTTGTATCCAGTGCAACAAAGAGTACCTTTTAAGTAGGAAATTTAATAAAGAATTGCATTCAACAGTCTTTAGCTCAAAATACAGGGTTTTTCAAAAATATGGTACAATGAAAGTTAACCAACACCTCGTACCACGTCACTGGCTTATTAGAATTTGGCCGAAATAATACTTTAGATGTGTTCTGTGGAGGAAATAATCTACAAAACATTTAAATTTGTACATTCGTCCCTTGAGAAGATGTGCAATGAAATGTGTATTTGTTCTGCACCCATCAACAACCTGTATCTTACAAACTAAGAAGGTTGGGTATCTTGAATTTTTCTTCACGATCTAACATGTCTCTCATTTCCGGTACGTCTTTACGGGACACATTGTATATTTCCGAAAGTTCAAAAGTACAATATGTTGCAATTACCTTCTTGTTCTAAATCATTCCATGGTTGAGTTTTACCAGATCCGAAAATTACGAAAACTATACCACTAGATGCAGTGACAGCGCTTGTCAAATAAAATACCACTTTCCATTGATCTCGATTATACTGAAAAATGAAAAAATCGGTATATGGTGCACACTCAGAGAAATTGTAGTACTTACCTCATCGTCAACTAAAAATTGAACAACAAGTGGTGCCAAACAAGCGAAGATATGTGAAAATGCACTAACCATGCCTTGTATAATACCGGAATGATTCACGGATAGATCTACACTGTTAATTGCAAGACTGCTAACCACCGCACCACTTAAACCAAAGCCCACCATAAGTGAAGCTACACCTTTAGTAAAATCTCCGTCTTCACATAGGGTCAATAATAATATACTTATTGAAGGTCCAATACTTCCTGAAACAAATAAAAATACTGGAATATGTTGATGATTGTGAAGATTAATTACAGAACGCGTGGAGCGTCGAAACTGGAGTAATATCTTCTGACGTGTTATTTGCGTAAGAACGGGACTTTATACGGTGTTTCGTCACAGCATATAAAACACACAGCAGACACTCTTACTTGGCGGGAACAGAATGCGCAGCTATACGCGCATACACGCCCTCCGGTGTAAAACGTCTCACATCAGTGACGAGAGTGCAGATGGAGCTAGTCGTAACCATTGTCGTTCGTAGTTGGGAGTCTTTTAATCGGTAGTCATAAAAATTCGCTTCGTTATAAACGAATCGAACTACCTACTTCCCTTCGCGGTGATATAGCTAAATAATAAATATCAATATTTCACGTCACTAGAACAGATTACCTATATCCTATTTTTATAACTATCTATGTAAATTTGGATAAACATAGTACTCTCATGTTTACTTACATTTCTAAGGACCGCCCTACCAGCGGTACCAAAATAAAGTTACAGCCAACTCTGACATTTACACCCAAATGGAGTTCTCGAGGTCACAGATTTTCAATAAATAATATCAAAGTGCTGACGTTGAGAGTCTCGGCTGTGTGTTTATTAGGCTGTGGTTTCGTGCTTATTATCTGGTACTAACCGTTGCAAAATTTGAAGAAAACGCGCAAAACTATTTAATCTGTTTGTCACTTCCACCACTACCCAATGTTTGCGTCTTCACAATGTTCGTGTAATTCGTGTCCGTACTTCAGTAATAATAGCAGCTTATTTTTCTTTTACTCCCAAACGATTTTTTTATTACAAAAATCGGAAGTGTTGAGACTCAAAGACATTTGTAGTGAATAGTAGAAGATCCAAATTACGAAGTGTACACACTCTTGTATTAACAAGGATAAATGCATTTGTAACGAAGTGTGGAATATTTTATTATTTTATTAAATTCAGCCAAGCGCTTTCGACATTACGTCATCATCAGAGCTCTAAAATAAATTACCTACACTACAAACTACTGTCCTATCAAACTAACATAACAGTAAATGTAACTTACTTCGTCAGTCGGTCCAGAGACATATTAAAATTGTCCACATTATTGCTTTTGTCAGTTTAACATGGTAAACAAACAACAAATTACAAACATTTAAACATATCGAATTAAAAACGACACCATAAAACCCGATCTTTCAAATGATGTCGACCAACGAATGGAATTTTTAATCAAGTGGTTGAAATAAAGAAAAGAAAAAGTAACATTTTTGTTGACTCAAAAATCCGATCTTGAAACGAGGATTATTATTATGATGAAAAATGGTAGTGTCTAAAGTTACAAAGTTCACAAATATATTGGAAATTACTCAGTGAGAGTTAATACAATTAAATATAAAATTAAAATTGACTGTTACAATTGAAAATTGAGATCATTACACAAACACGGATACAAATTATACGAAACAAATCGCCCGGACTTATCCAGAAGGTGCGCCCCGGACAACTTGAAAAGAGGTGTGAAAGTTGAATTAATATTAATCTGAGTGTTGATACAATAATCGTTCCTTCTGCACTCTCTGTATATCTCTAGATCTTCCAGAAGGTTAAGTTTGTGGAAATTCCGTGAAAAACATTTGTGTAAAATTCTGCTATCATCACCGGGTGAGAAACTATGATTATTAAATGTGAGGTGATGACCAAAGCCAGATTTTTCTATCATATTTAAATGTTCGATAATATGTATATTAAGAGTTCTTATGGTTCTACCAATGTACGCAGCCTCACAATCACCACACTGAAGTTTGTATATACCGCTCTGTATGAGTTTCGGTAACTTATCTTTGATCTTAGAAAGAAGTGATTTTATGGTATTTTGAGATAAAAAGAAACCCTAACGTTATCTTGACAGGTTCTAAAAATGTTGCTTATTTCATATGAAATCTTCCCTATGAATAGGACTGAGCAAAATCGAAAATCACTTACCTCGACGGTTTGATAAGCCAGTTGTCTGCTGTCTTTTTGTTTTATTTTCCTAATAGTGTTCTCAATAATATTTGAAGGATAGCCGTTGTTAACTGCAATCTGCTTCAAGATGTTAGATTCTTTATCAAAATTGTGGGGCGCCATAGGGATTCTGATCAACCTGTGTACATAGGAGTATATGGCGGCCATTTTGTGTCGAAAAGGATGATTAGAGTTTGATGGAATGATATGGTCAGTTTGAGTTGGTTTTCTGTAAATATTGAAGTCTATTTTATTGTTTAATCTAGTAAGTGTCAAATCTAAAAGGTCAATCCGATTATCTAATTCTAATTCGACTGTCAAATTTATGCATGGATTATTAATGAAATCTAAAATTTTGAAACAACCATCAGATGTACCATCTAAAAAGTCCAAAACATCATCTACATATCTATACCACCTGATTATTTTATGGTAACTATTTAAAATTATTATTTCCAAAGAATCAAGAAAAAGGTCCGCTAACAGAGGAGACAAGGGGTTACCCATTGCCAAACCTTTGGGTTATCTATAAATTTTGTCATTGAAAATAGAAAAATCCTGCTTAAGACAAATCTCCAATAGGTTTAAGGCTATATCAATAATACTGACATCGATACTTCTAAGAGTGAGTATTCTTTTAATTATAGGGATTGTTTCATCTCTGGGAACATTTGTCAAAAGATTGCTGACATCAAAGGAAACCATGAAAAAATTGTTGGGAAGTAATAACCTTGAAATATTTTCTACCAAATTTATTGAATTTTTGACTGTATGAGTGCATTCAAATTGTAACACCCTATTCAAAAAATTGTTCAAAAATGTAGCTAAGTGTGCCGCTGGAGTATTTGTAAAACTGACAACTGGTCTCATTGGTATTTCATTTTTGTGAATTATTGGCAAGCCATAAAGTAAAGGTATGTTCGGATTAGAGACCAGAAGTGAATTTAATTTTATGTTTTCTTTATCGAACAATAATGAATTATTCTTTAAAGCGGTTCTCAGCTCAGCATTAAATGCTGGCATTGGATTTGTACTAAGAATTTCGAAACTTCTACTTCAAGTATGTAATTGACCTTTTTCATAATAACTAAACAATTCCCTTTATCAGATTTGGTGACAATGAGGTCGTGCGACTTGATTTTAGCCATAATCGATTTTAAAATAAGATATTGTTGACTTGATATACTATTATTGTATTTGTATCTATTAAAACTTCTGGAATCCCTAAAATGTTTTTGAAAAACTGGTGAACATAAGTTTGTTAATCTTCGCTTTTGTTCGTCTGTATGAAAATAACTTCCAATGAATGTATCAACCAAAAATAGTTTAAGTGAATTTTTATTTAAATTCGGTGTAAGAGAAAATTTCTAGCCCTGACCGAGAAACCCCAGCTCCTCCTCCGACAAGAAGCAATCCGACAGATTCTTAACTCTTTCGTGAAAAGTAAAATCTGTAAACATCGTAGACCGATCAACTCCAGAGGTCCGGCTCCGAAATCTCTCGACCAATCGCTTCAACTTAGATTTTAAAGTATTAAATTTAAAAAACTCTAAAGAATTCACCTCATCTTCGATATCGTTCAAGATTGACTGAAACTCAGCATTGATTGAAAGTTATTTTCATACAGACGAACAAAAGTTAAGATTAAGAAGCTTATGTTTAACTATTTTTCAAAAACATTTCAGGGATTCCAGAATTTTCAATAGATACAAATACAATAATAGTACATCAAGTCAACACAATATCTTATTTTAAAATCGCTTATGGCTAAAATGAAGTCGCACGACCTCATTGTCACCAAATCTGATAAAGGGAGTTGTTTAGTTATTATGAAGAAGGTCAATTACATACTTAAAGTTGAAGAATTTTTAAATAACAACAGTTTCGAAATTCTTAGTAGACATCCAATGCCAGCATTTAATGCTGAGCTGAGAACCGCTTTAAAGATGAGTTCATTATTGTTCGATAAAGAAAACATAAAATTGAATTCACTTTTGGTCTCTAATCCGAACATACCTTTACTTTATGGCTTGCCAAAAATTCACAAAAATGAAATACCAATGAGACCAGTTGTCAGTTTTACAAATACTCCAGCGGTACACTTAGCTAAAATTTTTAAACAATATTTTGAATAGGGTGTTACAATTTAAATGCACTTATACAGTCAAAAATTCAATAGAATTGGTAAACAATATTTCAAGGTTATCACTCCCCAACAATTTTTTCATGGTTTTCTTTGATGTCAGCAATCTTTTTACAAATGTTCCCAGAGATGAAACAATCCCTATAATTAAAAGAATACTCACTCTTAGAAGTGTGGATGTCAGTATTATTGATATAGCTTTAAACCTGTTGGAGATTTGGCTTAAGCAGGATTTTTTTATTTTCAATGACAAAATTTATAGGCAACCCAAATGTTTGGCAATGGGTAACCTCTTGTCTCCTCTGTTAGCGGACCTTTTTCTTGATTCTTTGGAAACAATAATTTTAAATAGTAACCATACAATAATCAGCTGGTATAGATCTGTAGATGATGTTTTGGCCTTTGTAGATGGTACATCTGATGATTGTTTCAAAATTTTAGATTTCGTTGATAGCTTACATCCATGCATACATTTTACAGTCGAATTAGATAATCGGATTGACTTTTTCGATTTGACCAACTCAAACTGAACATATCATTCCATCAAACTCTAATCATCCTTTTCAACACAAAATGGCCGCCATATACTCCTATGTACACAGGTTTATCAGAATCCCTATGGCGCCCCACAATTTTGATAGAGAATTGAACATCTTGAAGCAGATTACAGTTAACAACGGCTATCCTTCAAATATTATTGAGAACACTATTAGGAAAATAAAACAAAAAAACATCAGGCAACTGGTTTATCAAACCGTCGAGGTTAGTGATTTTCGATTTTGCTCAATCCTATTCATAGGGAAGATTACATATGAAATAAGCAACATTTTTAAAACCTGTCAAGATAACATTAGGGTTTCTTTTTCATCTCAAAATACCATAAAATCACTTCTTTCTAAGACCCAGGATAAGTTACCGAAACTTAAACAGAGGGGTATATACAAACTTCAGTGTGGTGATTGTGAGGCTGCGTACATTGGCTCTTAAGATACGTATCAACGAACATTTAAATAGGACAGAACAATCTGGCTTTGGTCATCACCTCACATTTAATAATCATAGTTTCTCACCCGGTGATGATAGCAGAATTTTGCACAAATGTTTTTCACGGAATTTCCACAAACTTAACCTTCTGGAAGATCTAGAGATATGCAGAGAGTGCAGAAGGAACGATTATTGTATCAACACTCAGATTAATATCAATTCAACTTTCACACCTCTTTTCAAGTTGTTTGGGGTGTGCCTTCTGGATTAGTCCGTGCGTTTTGTTTCGTATAATTTGTATCCGTGTTTGTGTAATGAGCTCAATTTTAAATTGTATCAGTCAATTCCATTTTAATTTTAATTTTATATTTAATTTTATCAACTTTCACTCAGTAATTTCCAATATATTTGTGAACTTTGTAACTTTAGACATTAACATTTTTTATCATAATAATGATCCTCGTTTAAAGATCGGGTTTTTGAGTCAACAAAAATGTTACTTTTTCTTTTCTTTATTTCAACAACTTGATTAAAAATTCCATTAGTTGGTCGACATAATTTGAAAGATCGGGTTGGATAGTGTCGTTTTTAATTCGATATGTTTAAATGTTTGTAATTTGTTGTTTGTTCACCATGTTAAACTGACAAAAGCAATAATGTGGACAATTTTAATATGTCTCTGGACCGACTGACGAAGTAAGTTACATTTACTGTTATGTTAGTTTGATAGGACAGTAGTTTGTAGTGTATGTAATTTATTTTAGAGCCCTGATGATGACGTAATATCGAAAGCGCTTGGCTGAATTTGATAAAATAATGAAATATTACACACTTCGTCACAAATTCATTCATCCTTGTTAATAGTAGATGAGGCAACGTCGTAATTATCTTATGTGCATGCGACAGAAACCCAAGGGGTAGAAGAAGTCGCAATTAAAGTGAATGAGAGTGTGGTGACTTTAGACTCTATAATTAAATTAACAATATTAATAAAATTAGAAAAGGCTAAATTCACTGTATTGTTGTATCAGTAGTAATCAGTTTGATGTAAAATAAAGTTATATAATACAGTCCACAAATTATTTGTCGAAAGGTAAATCAAACAAAGAAGTTAACGCCGATACCTGAACATTTGGTCTTCAAACCGAGTTTAAGTCAGCCTCATATAAATTTAATTAATTATTATATTTATATGTGTAACGGCCTGGTCTTCAGTTGATAAGTGGTTAGCAAATTGCTATCGCCATATCGTCGGCTTAATCTGCAGAGCCCACATATTATCAAAAATCACATTTTAACGCCATCTTGTGTGAAAAAAAATGATGCATTTATCATGGAAATTGCAGCAACTCCACGACAATCGTTCTAATTTTACATCCAATTCTACCAAACCCGCAAGTCCGTACCTGTCTCAAGTCATAACAATAATCACATAAGTCACCCATTTTACATTAGACAGCAACATAGTGTGCTTTCTTGGAAATTATCTGTTTATTGTCTAAATTGTCGGAAGTTATTAATTTTTTTTGTTAATATCTAAAGGTAAGTGTCCCAAATCGGGATTTGCCTAATAACTAAAGCGGCCTTTCGGGATTTCGGCTTATACTGAATGATGTTTCTTCAAAAAATATTAATTATTGCCACTTTTGCCGGTAAAACTTGATTCGGTTCAAGACTTTAAGATTCCGATGCTTACTAATAATTTTGCTTTCAAAAAACGATTCACAATTTGGTTTTAAATTTGTTTTTAGTGAACGTTTCTCAAAATGAGCTTTTCGTTAATGGACAAAGAAACTAACTTAGTATCTTATTACTTTTCCGCCAACCTATCTAATATGCGAGAAAAGTATTAGATTACCCCAAAAACAGTTGGAATTTTGAAAAATTTTCATGAGTTATTTTTTCGTTTTCCATCAACAACAACACGAAAAAACGGTTTTCAGGAAAAAAAAATCCTGTGTGTATGTCGTCGTCGTCGTAGTTGTCGTCGGCCACTTTTCCTTACATGTCTTGTTACCACGATACAGCCTCCGGAGTGCAATAAGTCACCAATTTTATGATGGAATATTGTTAAGCACATGTCACAGATGAACTCTATTGATTTTCAGCTCACCAGAGCCAGTAAAACGGGTGCTATGGTACTTCAAGTACGACATTTTGTCATTTTTTGAGAAATTTCAGTTTGTTAGCACGATACAGCCTCCGGAGTTCAACAATTCACCAATTTTATGATTGAATATTATTCACGACATCTCACTGATGGACCCTTTTTCAGCTCACCAGAGCCAATACAACAGGTGCTACAGTACTTTAAGTACGATATTTTTGTCATTTTTTGAGATGTTTCAGTTTATTAGCACGGTACAGCCTCCGGAGTATATACATGTGACCAATTTTATGATTGGATATTATTCAAGGCGTTTCAAATATGAACTCTATTGATATTCAGCTGACTAAAGCCAGTACAGCGGGTGCTATGGTACTTGAAGTATCAAATTTTTGGCATTTTTGGAGAATTTTCAGTTTGTTCGTACGATACAGCCTCCAGAGAGTATACGATTGATCAATTTTATGATTGAATATTGTTCAAGGTGTCTCACAGATGTACCCTATTGATTTTCAGTTGACTAGCGCGAGTACAGCGGGTCCTATAAATGCAAATATACTAACTTTTTGGTTATTTTGGGAAAAATTTCGGTTTGTTAGCACGATACATCCCCCGAAGTAACACTTTTATGATAGAATATTCTTTAGGGCCACAGATGCGGGAAAGTTAGTTTTAACCTTTTAAACCGTTTATGTGTCGGTTTATTACTTTTCCGCCCAACCTATCTAATATGCGAGAAAAGTATTAGTTTACCCCAAAAAAAGTTGGAAATTTGGAAATTTTTTTAGAGTTATTTTCACTTTTTTCATCAACAATAACAAAAAAAAAAACGGTTTTTAGGAGAAAAATCCTGTGTGTAGGTCGTCGTCATCGTCGTCGTTGTCGTCGGCCACTTTTCGTTACATGTCTTGTTAACACGATACAGCCTTCGGAGTGCAACAAGTCACCAATTTTATGATTCAATATTGTTAGGGACATGTCATAGATGAACACTATTGATTTTCAGCTCACCAGAGCCAACACAACGGGTGCTATGGTACTAGAAGTACGACATTTTAGTCATTTTTTGAGAAATTTCAGTTTGTTAGCCCGATACAGCCTCCGGAGTTTATCAAGTCACCAATTTTATGATTGAATATTATTCAAGACACTTCACAGATGAACCCTATTGATTTTCAGCTCACCAGAGCCAGTATAACAGGGGCTATAGTACTTTAAGTACGATATTTTTGTCATTTTTAGAGAAATTTAAGTTTGTTAGCACTTTTACAGCCTCCGGAGTAAATACAATAGACCAATTTTATGATTTGATATTATTCAGAGCGTCTCAAAGATAAATCGTATTGATATTCAGTTCACTGAATCCAGTACACCAGGTTCTATGGTACTTGAAGTACCATATTTTTGTCATTTTTGGAGAATTTTCAGTTTGTTGGCAAGATACAGCCTCCAGAGTGTATACAAGTGACCAATTTTATGATTGAATATTGTTCAGGATATCTCACAGATGTACCCTATTAATTTTCAGCTGACTAGAGCGAGTACAGCGGGTCCTATAAATCCAGATATATTACATTTCTGTTTATTTTTGGACACATTTCGGTTTGTTAGCACGATACATCCCCCGAAGTGTATAGAAGTGACAATTTTATGATATAATATTATTCAGGGCCACAGATGCGGAAAAGATAGTTTTAATCTTTAAAACCGTTTATTTTAGTTTGAATCAGACATTAAGATATAATAAATATTTAACGTGATGAACAATTTTAGATGAAGTACGCTTTGTCCGACATCTTGAATGTTTGTATTATTGATTATCTGTATTCTATCGCCTGAAGATAAATGAAATAAAAATGAACCGAATGGTGGTATTATTTTTTCTAATTTTGGTTTTATTTACAGTAACTACAGTGGATATTTTTATACAAGAACCAAGAAAATGTTAATATACGCTAATAAAATAAACCAAACACAAATCGGGTTTTCTAATCCAGCCGATTGTCTATCAAGGGACTTGATACTTTCTGAGTTGCACTCTAATGTAATATAGTGGCGAGATGCACCAGAAATAAAAAACTTTTTTTTGTCAACTGAATTCAATTTTAAAAATGGAAATGTAATTATAGACACACATTGGGATAAATATTTTGACAATTCAAAAACTGTCAATTGTAATTTGGTTGAGGAGGTACTTCCTATATCCAAATTTTCTTCATTTTTCAAACAACAGCGTTTTGTTGCTTACATGCTGCGGTTTAAAAAAATTGTGGATCAAATAAGGAAGACCGTATCTTCTCAGCACAACTACTTTTTGCAGACTACAGACTTGCTATGCAAGTTATAATAAGGCATGTTCAGTATTTACATTTCAATAAAGAAATTGATTGCATTTAAAATAATAAGTGTATCAAATCTAATTTAAACAAATTGTGTCCATTCGTAGATAGTGATGGATTGTTACGAGTCGAAGCAAGATTGGAAAATGCTAAAAAACCATTTTCGCAAAAACACCGCAAAAAATTATTAGTTTACAATTTTAGTTGTTCGGCACGAGCATTGTAACCTATTACATGCTGGTTTTAAGTTGATATTATCCAGTCTCTCCAAAAAGTATTACATAATAAGTGCTACTATTATTGTGAAACACACCATAAACAAATGTGTGAATTGTTTCAAGTTTCGTGCACAGAGAGTACAGCGCAATTAATGGCCTCTTTACCTCAAGATAGGGTTGTACAAGATAGAGTTTCTAACAAAGTAGGTATAGACTACTGTGGACCTTTCAATGTAATGCAGTCAAGTATGAGACGTTCTGTAATTTCAAAAGGATATATCTACCTTTTTGTGTGTTTTATCACAAAATGTATTCATTTGGAGCTAGTGTGGGATATGACAACAGAATGCTTTCTTGCAGCCTTTAGAAGGTATTGTATGACTTATGTGAATTTCAGATTCACCAGATGGCTGTTACAGATTATTGTAATGCACACTCTGTAGAGTTCAAATTTATTCCTAGCTTCAGCCCAACCTGGGGAGGGCTTTGGGAGGCTGGTGTGAAATCAGCGAAATTTCATTTTAAAAGGATAACTGGTAACTTAAATTTAACATATGAACAATTTAATACAGTTATTATTCAGATAGAAGGGATTTTAAATTCGAGGCCCATTACACCCTTTACTAGGGATGTCACAGATTTAACATTTTTAAGGCTTGCTCATTTTTTAATTAATCAGGCAATAACCGCTATTCCTGAACCTGGAATATCTAATAAAAATAAACTTTTGGCAAAAATGTACCAGAATCAGGGAAGATTTTTGGCGAGCTTGGCATAAGGCTTATTTGTCACAATTACTTACTGCCCCAAGTGGAATAATATTAGAAACAATATTCAAAATGGATCTTTAGTATCATTAATTGGAGATAATGTCTCTCCTTTGCAATTGCCTGTTAGTAGAGTTGTTAATATATTTAGAGGAAAGGATGGTCTTGTTAGGTCAGTACAGATAGAAACAAAAACATGATATTTGCAAACTAGAGCCATTAATAAACTTGCTTTGCTACCTATATACGATAATTAATGTCATGTATAGAACTAAGGTGATTTAGTAGTCATTTACTAGTTATGCAACGTTTTGCCAAACCAACTTTATATTAGCATAAGTAAATGTTACCCTTATAGGGGCTTAATTAATTAATTTAGGTTTTCTTTCTATGCTTTCTCGGGGGGCAATTTTTCTGTTTAAAAAAATATAATAATGTCAAGCAATATTAGCTGTCAATAAAAAAATGTAAACGTCAAATAACTCCTCTCTCAATCATTGTAAATTGTGCAAGCAATGAACCTTTCTTAATTGAAATTAATAGTTTTTTATGTTCTTTGCAACACCATATTACAGATATATATTATGCTGGACCTTTACTTGCCCTCAATAGAAAGGGACGTGGCTCGAAGCTCATAACAGGTTAAGTTTGTCTAATCATTTGCTCTGCCACAAAGGGCATTCATTCATTTACAGTTTATAAATAGTCTTTCAACTGAAGATTTTCTTTTGGCTGTGAAACGGGTTATTAGTCGGCGACGGAAACCATGTCCATTTTATTCAGACCAAAGTATTAATTTTTTTGGGGCAAACAGAAATTTATATGATTTCCTCAATAGAAACAAAAACTCAATAAGTGATTTTGTGAACAACCAAGGCGTATGCTGGAATTTTAATTCTGTCCAGGCACTTTATTTTGGAGGATTGTGGACGGCAGGTGCTAAGGCAATGAAGTGTCATTTTAAACTGGTAATTCTAACTTTACAGCGGATGAATTCACGACTCAACTTTCCTAGGTAGAGCAGTACCTGTCACGGTGGTCAATTGAAATTACTATGGGGTCTTCTTTTGAACATTTACATTTTGAAAATTTTTTATATGACTATATATATCGGAAACGGTTCCAGATAAAAAATTTGGGATTTTTTTTAGTCTTAGCACCTATTACTAGTATGTCGAGTTTGAGCAAAATCTAAAATGGTAAGGGAAAATATTTTATTCATGATTTGACATATACTGACCCAAATACAGTTTAGGATTAGTTATGAAATTTGTATCTGGTGGAGTTCTCCTTATGCCAAGAATGTTTTTTTTTTGTTACAGAAATGGATTCTAATGTGTATTTCAAACATCTTATTTGTAGACTCCTGTCGACCTGTTTTTGTAAACTTGAGAATTTTGAATGTGCCTGTTTATATTGGATTTAACCACATTATTTCCTAAGTATAAAAGCGATTATTTGCAGAGTAGTGATATTCATCCTTATTACACAAGATATAAATCAGATTTCTTTATACGTTACCAGCATACAGAAATCTGTAAGAAATCAGCTGTAGTAATGGAAATTAAACTTTATAATAGTCTCCCACGATGCTTCAAAGATATGGTCTCCGTGCATAAATTTAAACAGAAAACTGAAAACTATCTCACTGACATATGTCCATATTCATTTGAAGAATATTTTAAAAATACTCGTTGAATTACCTACGTCTAAACTGCAGCATATACTTTGTTTGATGTTATGCTACAAATGTACATGTTCCAAAACTTTAATAAATAAAGAGGCAGTCATCCATCTACTGTTTGGACTGTTCACAAGACCAACAGCTCCAGGTGAACCACCTCTTAGCATTTGATCGTGAAATTCACTCTTTTAGATAAACAAAAACTGGAGGAATCTTATTTCCGGTCGCTTGTACGATGACACACATCGTCATTAGTTGACCTCTTTCAGCGGATCCACTTATCCCACTTGATTTGTATCTTTTTGGGCAATCACCTTTGGTGCCTGGACTACTGTCGTTATGCCACTTTAATCTAAGTTTTTGTGATGTGCAATTTCTACCTTTATGTTTTACACTTATAATACACATAATATTTCAAATTTATATTTTAATCTTAAGTATTTTTATTATATTTAGAGGCTATATCACGCCCAAGGAGTAATTTTCTACGATTGCTCCTTCAGTGATGCCATTGTTTATTTCACTCAGCTCACAAATATTACTACTCACTTGACATTGTTTCATAAAAATTATAATTGATTGTACATTTATGATGAATAAACATTATTGTTATTATTATTATATCCTTCGAAAAGTATGCTGACCTAAAAACAAAAACAAATCTACTTTCCAAATCAAAGTTATTGCTCTTTTAAAAGTTCACTAGTTAAATCAATTTAACGACGTCAAAACAACATGCACTCGCCGTAAATAGTACAAAACAACTGAAAACTGAACACTCACTTATCAGTATAGTTGCTCCAATACGGAAATTGTTCGAACTACCTACCCAGAGGTGACAGTGACGGTCAATTTAGAAGTGGTCCAATATGCCACATGTTCAAATATACCCCCCTCACCCCTATATATGAATTTGAATAACATTGATCAACACACACTTACCAATGGCTGCAACTAATTTTCTAACTGCTGATCTGGATAAAATTGATCTGTTGATAACAAAGTCTGACGCAACACCCAGTAAAATACTGACTGCCCATTGTGTTAGAAACATAATAGCAGTCAGAGCACCGTTCTGAAAAATGATTACATATAATTGGAAGTCATGAACTTGGGGGGAATCGCGTATTGTACATTTGCTGACATGGGCGCCCATATTAAAAGTTTTGGAGGGGCGGGGGGGGGCTAGACGTAATGATATTGCATATTACATTTCGTATACTGGAAGACAATAGATAGCTTAAGGCACCTAAGAAACTCTAGTTTGAACTATGTTGGATAAAGTTCCCTGCGTTTAAATATTAGGCCACATCATTTAAGGTCAATAAAAAACACATTACTCTAAATTATTTTCATAGAAACTAGTTCTAAGAAATAAAAAAACCGATGACAATTTATAGCTTAAGCGATATTGATGGAACTAGTGTTCAGTATTTATCGGAAAAAGCAAATTGTAAGTTTCTTTTCCTCCTGCCGATCAAGTCTATAACTTTGTACTCAAAGTCAGGTCTCTTTGCTCTATTTCTGTGGATACTCAGCAGACACAAGCTTAAAAGACGTTCCTCGCCAGTGATACTCCTCGGCCAAGTTTTCACTCTACGTAGAGTGCTGAAAGAACGCTCTACGGTACAAATTGTGGGAGGTATAGTGAGATAGAAAATGACAACTTTTTTCACAGCTGGAGAAACGGAAGAAAAATTTAAACAGTAAGCTCACACTATACATAAAAAACTCAATTTTTATTCGTTACGACTCCTCACGTAAGCACTTTTAACCCTCAACTGGTATGGTGATTTTAAATGACGTAACTGGTATGGTAGGGTCACCCACGACCCATTCAAAGTTTAAAGAACCTAATAAAGATTTCATTTTTCTCATATAACCAATTATTTATAGAGAAATTTAACCGTAATAAAACAAGTATTTGTTAGAAAAAAAAATTATAAATTTTTTTATAATGCTTGAAAGAAAAATGATTTCACAATATTTATAGCTCTATTCATTGGCAAAAAAAAAACAAAAAAAAATATTAATATGACTCAAAACCAACAAAAAATAACTTAGGTCAATAACTTCTAGGAAACAAAAACATTTGAACTATATTCTATCAGAGGCGTAATATTGGGACAGTCTAAGACTATCGATTTGCGTATTATTGTGTCAGATTTGCATATTTTTTTATATTGTCAGTCAAATTCATCAATACAAATACACTCCATATGAATATTGACAAGTTTGAACTGACAATATAGAAATAATATGAAAATCTGAAAAAATCATATACAAATTGACAGTCCTAGACTGCAGGCGAACAGTGTGTGAATCGACACATCACAGGCCTTGAGTGCATGAAGCACAATAATTTTTTATGAGCAAGTGTGGCTTGCAAAATGTTTTTTTACACATTGAACAAAAGGTTGAGTGCTTTCTATCGATTGTTGAAGGACATTTCATGCAGCGTCTGCGCTTGGTCGGTGGTTCTTCTTCATTGGTTAATTCTTCGATATTTAGACTACGCTTTATTTGTTGTAGTATTTGTCATGAAATATGCCGATTTACGGATCGTCTTTTCATATGATCTTCAATCAGAGAAGGTCCTAATTTTTTTAGGAACAATCGTCTCCCTGTTTTTACATTGTTTACATTTGCGAACGCGAATAAGATTCGACTGTTTACACCAGTTATATTTATAATAGCATAAAATATAGCAAGAGGCCACCTTCGTGTTCTTCGGTTATAAGAGAATACCGCACATTTTTGGTCCAGAGAGTCTAGTCCACTTTTTGAAGAATTGTAAAATTCAATGATTTCAGGTTTATGTCTGACATCACTATAGTCTGTTTCTCATTGACTGACAGTACGCGAAAAGGTCAAAGATGCTAGTCAGGTAGTAAAGCATAAGCGTCACAGTTCATCTAAGGAATTTATTCACTATTTAGTTTAATACCCGATCTGATATATAAAGGTAATATAAATGTAAATTCGGTTAGTTAAAACAACTAACTGACCTTCATACATTTGTAGAGTACATACAGTTAACACAATAAATTATTTTTGAAATAATCTTGTAACGCAACTATTCTGACTGAGTATTTCATCAATTATCTTGAGAATTTAAAGCAGGTCTATTCTTGGGAGACATATTAACAAACCATTCATCAATACATTCTCCAGATAATTACTTTCTGATTTTTGAAATGTTGATAATAACATTTCCAAGAAACATTACAATAGGGTCCTACTAAGGATTGTCCCAATTTTGCAGGTATATACGGTGAAACTTGGTCTCGCCCAAATTTGTATAATTTGTTTTGCTTAGAGTCGCTTAGGTTCCATAAGTGTTAACTGTGTTGTGAAAAATGTCTTCAAGTTTTACCCCAGTAATGTGTAAGAGCGTGATTAGCTTACAAACGAAGACTGTAGTGTTAAATGCGCATGATGCTGTTGTACATCAAATGCCGGCTGCTATTGTTAGAAATATAGTTTCGACTTGTTCCAATATGACAGGAGTTAGTGAATCTACTATTTACAGGCTTCTAAGAGAGAGGAAAAATGGAAATATATCTCCACCTAAAAAGTCAACGAGAAGAAAACCATTCAACCTTGATGAACATATGCAAAATACAATAAGACGAAAACTACATGAATTATATTTTAAAAAGAGATCCCAACCCTTGACATAATTCTAAGAATGGTGGAGGAGGACGAGAATTTGCCTGACATAGGGCGAAAAACTTTGTGGAAAATATTACACAAATTAAATTTTACTTGGGAAAAGCAAAATCGCAAATCAGTGCTAATTGACAACGAAGAAATAATATGTTGGAGACAGGAGGGAAGACAAATCTATTATCTAGATGAGAGATGGCTCAATGAAGGACATTCAGTGAAAAAAATATGGCAGAACAAAAGTATTCAAACCAGTCGTCAAGCTTTCATAGAAAGTTTATCTACTGGACTGAAAACTCCTATTGGTAAAGGTCGCCGACTAATAACAATGCATATTGGATGCAATCAAGGGTTCGTTGAAGGTGGTTTACTGGAGTTTCAGTCAACATCAACCGAAGACTATCATGAAGAAATGACTGCAGATGTATTTTACACAAATAGTCGAAATAATTCCAAATAATGCTGTAATCGTTATGGACAATGCCACTTATCATTCGCGATTAACAGAAAATCTTCCATCTACCTTTTGGAGAAAAGCTGATATTAGAAACTGGTTAATCGTGAAATATATACCATTTGAAGATGATATGTTGAAAAAAGAACTTTTAAAGGTTGCTTCAGATCACAAGCTACAATTTAAAAAGTTTGTTATTGATGAAATAGCCAAGAATCGTGGGATAACAGTGCATCGTTTGCCGCCATACCATTGTGAATTAAATGCAATAGAGTTAATATGGGTCCAAATAAAACATTTAAAATGAAAGATGTTCGTGAAGTCATGAAGTACTCATTGACAACAATAACTGAAGAGAACTGGAGAGATGCTGTGAATCATGTAATTAAAGAGGAAGAGAAAATGTGGGTTTTAGATAACCTCATAGAACTATAGAACCGATAGTGATCTCTCTCGACGAGTCTTCGGATGATTCTTGTATGGCCAGCGAAGAGGATGATACTATAGATTGAATTTTATAATTTCTATAAATGGTATGTTTACTTCACTTAATATACATTAATTCATTGTCAATAAATTTGAATTATGAGAATTAAACTATATTTTCTTTAATTAATTTAATTTAATAAAAATGTAACTTGCTAATACGCCTAAACGAATGAATTTTATTTTAACTCTAATGCTGACCGAATCTAATTAAATAAGCAAAATGAACTAATATCGTAATCTCCGCCACTGCCGCACTGTTTATCCTTTTGCTGGCATTGTTCAGTTTTATTACCATATTGTATTTTGAGCTGAAACAGGGATGTACAGATAACCAATACAGACACCTACTTGTTTTGAATTAGAATTTTAGTATTTACTTGTAAAATTCTTAGGATCACTCTGTGAGAGATAATTTTCTATTTGAATATTTAATGAGGCTACTGTGCTGTCAGACATTAGGAAATAGACTATAACCGATTTATCATGGTCCATGGAAGATACTAAAGTTACACTCATATTCTTTTTTGGCACGAATGAAACTAAGGTATTCTCCCGAGTGAAACTGAATAAAGAAGAATTCACGTCACGAGTTTTGTGTAAAAACTGTGGAGGCAGTTCTCGCTTATTTGTTCGTATTGTTCCTACATATGTCAGTCCTTTGCTTCTAAGCTCATTCAGCAGTTCCATAGATGAAAACCAATTGTCCGTAGTAACGTTTCTGTTGGTGTGCATAATTGGAGTTACGAATTTTAAGACTGAGAGTGTTGGAATAGACAGCTTCTTAGGATTATCAGCATGTAATTTTTTTCCAGTGTAAACGGAAGCGTTCAGAAGGTAATGAGTTTTGGAGTCAAACAAGCATAATATTTTTATTTCGTGTAGGTTTACTCTTGATATAAACACGAAAACTGTATTCACCTCGAAATCCAACCAACATCTCGTCAACAGTAATGTAAGCATATGGTGTATAATTGTCCTTGCAATTATCAATAAATTTCTGAATGAGTTCAGATATAGGAGCCAGTTTATTACCCTATGCTTTTCTTGCTTGCCGGGTTTCTGCATCATCAAAACGCATAGCTGTTAACAAAAACAGAAAACACTTCAACGACATAGTGAGACGAAATATATCTTGTCCTGTGCCGTCGGTATCCCATAAGGAACATGCGTCTTCGTGAGGCAATTTGGAAACACCGGTTAGATATAGTAATCCTTAAAATGCCTTTACCTCTATTTTATCGACATGCTTGGTAAAAAAGCGGTACCTCCATAGTTTGGTTGAAGTAGTGTAATCTTTTTATTGGTATACGTTATTATCATTTCAAGAATATCGTCTGGTCAAAGCAGAGACCATGCATCTAAAGGCGAACCTAGTTTGTTTACAGCAGCATTACCTTTGAGACCTGGTAGTTTCGATATAATATTTTTTTTTCGTGTTCTAGAAGGTGCCGGTGGTTTTTTTGACCATTTGATGTTATTACGACCATAAAAGTATACTCTCATTTCATCCTGAATAGGTTCTTCATCACTGGATCCTTCAATTTCCGTGTCCGTTTCATGCTCTGAGTGCTCACTTTGGACTTCTACGTCACTAATATCGTCATCATTATCCTCAAAAGTGTTTTCGAAGTTTACCTCATTGTCACTCAAGCTTTCCAAGTTATTAGCAATGTCTTCCAGTTCTTTATCACTAAGATATTTCGTCATTTTGATATAAACACCGTTTTGCTATTTACGTACATAACTGGTATGGTTGGGTCAAAATTGATCCGCAACGACTACACAGCTTGAACGATAAACGGGAACTGAACTTCTAGTGTACTGCTCGGCAGAGCAATGGATAGTGGGGGAATACGTTCACGCGCGATATCGAGTGATGCCTACTCAGGAACATATTACATGCTTGAAGTTGCTCTGGGTCATCATTGACCCAACCATACCAGTTGAGGGTTGACACTGTTGTTATGAGGGCGCCGGCGCGTGGGAGAAGGAATGACGCGTCAAGCCAAGGTCACACGCATAGGAGTGACCGAGTGACGCTGTGTCTTCCAGACCATTGACGCAGCCACTCATATTCTTTTACTTTACCATTAATTATACAAATACGTGAAGCGCATGATTTATTAAGAAATGTTTTGTCCCAAGTTTATATCTGAAAATGACAAAATTATTCAATAAGGCTAATTATTTGACAAAACAATTTTTTTCACATATGATGAATTTTTTTCTTTCCATAAAAGCAAGGGGGGGAACTCCGCCCCCACCTTGCCCCCGAGTATGGACGCCCATGTTTGCTGATGATATTATGATCTGTGCTGAGGCAGAAAAATATATACAGAAAAATATTAAACTATGTAATGATAATGAAGAAATATAGAAACACACTCATAAAGGCACACTTTACCTAGAGAATAGTTCGGCATATACATAACATTTCATTGAATGGATAATTCATTGATTGAACAAAATTTATTCGTTCATGTGAAAATGCAGTTTTTATTAGCTTTAGTATGTATCTTCTGGGTTTTTGCTTTTGATCCATAATTAAGAAATATGCTTTTGTATTTAAATGAGAAATTGGTCAAATTTCATGCGATTTACAGACAAATATTAGAACACTACATGAATGGGTAAGGTACACAATTCATCTGTTATTTTCTCCCTAATCAAATGATTTTAAAAACTTACCGACTGCAAATTGACTCTCATAATTTTACTCATGTAAGTTGGTATCTGCGACATAAGTACCCACGCTCCAAATATAACGCATGTCAATGAATATAATAAAGCCCAGGCTGGTTTTGATTTCGCCAAATGCTTCCATGGTGTAGGAAGCTAGAGGAAAAATGTCATATTAGTTTAATTTCTCAGTGAACAAGTTATTTTGACACCAGGTTTCCTATATGGCGGCCAGTGAACCATAAGATCACTAAATAGGAAAAGTTAGTAATAAGAATTAAACCATGAATCTTTTGTAAATATGATATTGATAATAACACGTTTATAATTGTACGCGAAAAGTATACAAACAATTTATTGGGTAAGGTAAGGTCAAAAACATACCGACGAACGAAGTGTGTTTATTTCAATATGTATATAAAGGAATTTCGTATGGTTAGTAAAATCTTATTATCCTAGCGTGGGATATATGTAACGGCTTTTCCTCGAAGTTTACGACATTCCTGTTGAGAAACTTTTGAATTTGGTGAATAGAGGTCGCTGAAAATTGCAATGGCGCCATTTTGGTTATTAGTTTATGACCGCTGGCTAGCTTATGTTGAGATCTAGGGTGAAATTTTTGGTATTTTAGTGAATTGTGTACTGAAAATTGGAAATATGGAACCGACTATAGATTTATTGCTAATGTTTCGTCGGCTACAATCTCCTTTGTATCATCGAAGCCACATACGACATTCGTTTTTTTTTCTATCTCTTAATTCGCGGGTCAGTATTGACCATACTTTTTAATTTCACAAAAGGGCTGACACTAGAGGAGGCTTTGCGAATTGCATTTGAAGATAATGATAATTCTAGTGTTCCTATTGCAGATATATTTATTGAACCACCTGAGGTGAACATACTAACCGATGTGGAGTCTGGGGATGAAGAAGTTGATTTCGATTTGGATGGACTTTCTGGGAATCAGCTCCGTTCACAGGCTGAAATAAAATTATATAATAACAAACGAATTCGCAACGAATATCAAGATGTGGAAACGATTCAGAATATGAATAAGGTTCAGGATGTGGCAGCTATTCAGAATGTAGAAGTGGCCCATGATACAGAAGCAATGCAGGGTGAGGAAGCAACACCAAAGTCAAAAAAATCTAGGAATAAACGACAAAACATCACTCACTTGTGAGCATCTGGAGATTTGCTAAATAGAGAGGATACTTTTGTTTTTCCTTGTGATTTCTCTCAATTTGAGCATTTATCATCAGTTGAAATATTCGAACTGTTTTGGTGTGATGAGCTTATTGAGTACGTGAAAGAAGAATGTCGAAAATATGCACTATTCAAAAATTGTCCGGATCCCAAAATCACTGCTGATGAGTTAAAATGTTTTCTTGTTATCTTGATATTGAGTGGTTATGATGTAAAACCAGGGAAACGATTTTATTGGGATAGCGGATTAGATATGGGTAATCTACTAGTGAAAAATTCGATGAGGGGAAACCGCTTTGAGCATATTATGCAATTTTTACATTTAGCAGACAATAATAAAATAGATAGGAATGATAAAGCATGGAAAGTTGGACAGTTAATAAATAAACTAAAAGAAACATTTATTCAATATTACGTCCCCGATCAAGATGTAAATTACGATGAATCCATGGTGAAATATTTTGGCCGACACAGCTGCAAGCAGTTTATTAGGGGGAAACCAATTCGTTTTGGTTTCGAAATGTGGTCACTCAATTCCAAACGAGGATATCTCATAAATTTTGATATCTATCAAGGTAAAAATTCAAATTCGGTCAATGAAGATGACGTTCGTTATGGAAAAAGCATTGCTTCTCTATTAGATCTATTACGTGAACGTCCAGATGCAAAAAGAAAATTGCCATACAAATTATTCCATGACAATTTGTTCACTGCCATAAATTTATTAAAAGATATGCGAGATATTGGTATTTGGTGCACAGGTACCATCCGACAAAATCGAGTACCTAAACGAATCACACTTTCCAGCAAGAAAGTTTTAGCAAACGCCAACACAGGCTACTGTCACTCTACTATTGAAATAACTACTGGAAATTATTTGCCTGATGGGTTGACAACAACACTGTGACTGTAGCGTCAATACGTTATGGTGTACAACCATTTACAAATATTAAGCGGTATTCGAAACAAGATAAAAAAATTGTCCAAGTTCCGCAACCGAACCTAATTCGGAAATATAATACTTCCATGGGCGGGACTGATCTCATGGAACTAAATGCGTCTAGGCATCGGATCAGTGTCCGCTCGAAGAAATCGTGGTGGTGTCTACTCACGTGGATATTAGACGTATCTATCTAGAATGCATGGTATATTTATACTAACACCGGTAAATCAACGACGCAGTTATAATTTTGTAGAGGCATAGTAACTATTTATTTAGTCAAATATGAAACAAAATCTAAAGGCGCTGGTAGACCACAAGTAGCAAGAGCAAGTGAAACAGAAGCTAGAGTAACCAATGACGTTAGATATCATAGACAATTTTATCTCGCTATGCTTAATATGTTTGTGGTGGTGTCAACATTTAAGGTTAGATAACTATTATTGAGTTTAATGTTGAAATAACTATATATTCATAATCAAATTTAACTCTGATGTGAAACAAGAAAAAACGACATAACGATATTGAAAGTTATTTACCTCCAGTAACGACGGTATGTAGGTTAGTATGGATGTTCTTCCTTAAGTTTTTGATAATATGCTCTTCTTACTGTAAACTTTTCTTAGGAATTATTGCATTTCTTTTTCTCTTTTCAGATCAGGATGTTAGCTTACTGCCTAGATGTTGGCAATGGAATACCACTTACCACTGTATTACTTGAGGATTAGATATTTTAAATCATTAGGAAATATGCGATGCAATCGCACTTTCATAATCCATTCTTATTCATAGGAATCAGAATAACGATAATATCCCTTTTTAAATGGTTACGTTCTTTGTTCATGTCGTGACTTATTAACCAAGGTAAATAATAATTTTCCTTTCTTCTACCACTCCAATTTCTTTTCAAAACAATGTAAATACTATATTATCAATACGTATCAGTTTTTATAAACTATTTGTTCCTGTTTACCTCTAAATTTTGATAATTTTTTGCAGCGAAAAATTTCAAGCTCCTCTCTTTCCAAATTCAACAAACAACTCCCCAAACAAAAAAGCTTCAAATCGCCTCCTTATTTGCCAAGATCTTAAAAACGTCTCTTGTTGACAAGACAATTGTCAATAAATTCATTGTTTCACTTTTATGAAGATTTTTTTATTTTATATTATTTGTTTAAATAACTTTTAAAACTGAAATTGATTACTATTATCATCTTCCTTATGCTTACTTCTCTATTAAATTTTGATTTTCAAGTTAATTATGGTCACTAATTAAGTTACAAAAACTATTTTTATGATTTTAGTTACTTTTATGACTTCTGAATAATAATAACTTTGTTCTGAAATATTTATTGTTGATTTTGTGTTTTCTGAACGCTTATATCTTAAATTATAAAACATGTCTATTTAAATTACGACACTATCCTTTTTAAATGAATATATGGTTCAAAGCAAACAACAATTTGCCATTAAGTTCAAACCTAAGATCTGAGATCCAAGATACAATACCATAACGTGAAGTTACATAGTAGGAAATACATATGTAGACAACCTTAACCAACAAACTCTACAGCTACTGTACAATCTAAACATGCCCTCTACAATTCCATATTATAATGTTTGTGTGCACAAACCTAGACACTTTAATACCAGGAGAATGAGATAAGTTATCCCATGAATTTTATAAATTTTTAATAATATTGTTAGGTAATGTTTCTGTAAACATGAATCACATGACAATATATATATATATATATATATATATATATATATATATATATATATATATATATATATATATATATATATATATTTCAAAACAAATATTCTTGAGATATTTGGTTCTGCATAAAATTTGAAAGTATTTTCAGTTTTTTATTTTACATTTTAGTTTAGTTCTGACGTTTCGGACAGTCAATGTCCTTCATTAGAAAGGTAATCTACAATATACTGTTACAATTAACATGACGTACAATACAAATATATTCTTTGAAACTTACCATAAAACATGGGCCTGCGAGCGCAATGTCCATCACGTATAATTAAAATATCGTTCCTAAATTAAAAACTTTTTAAATAAAACAACAACATACACCTTCATCGGTGCACCACAATATGCTTGACCGTCCCAGATCTCACATGTGAAAGCAACATTTATCGATTGCAGGTCAACAAGTAGCAGTATTATCGTGTAAGTAAATTAGTTGTAAACACAGGAGCAACTAATATCCGAAATTTAATGTTCGTATTGGTTTGTTATTTGGCAAAATTATACTTGTCGCGCCAGCATCCGTACTCACAACTTGTGGCCAAAATATTCTTTTCCTTAACTTGGAATTCATTGTATAAAATTAAAATAGATTTTCGATAAATTTCTTGTATCGGACTTGGCGTTAATGGAATGTTTGTTTTTCTGGATTTCTATCATTTCGTGGACCTCTCTTTTCTTTTGGTGGTTTTCAGTTCGTAGTATTTTTGTGTTTCCATAGTCAAACGCATACGGACATACCTCAGAATGAATTTTTAAAAGCAATACAACTGACCTTAACCTCTACATACTTTATGTATAAGGATACATTTTATAAACAAACAGAAGGTTGTGCGATGGGTGCTTCCATCTCAAGTGTAGTTGCGCAACTTGTGATGGAGGACTTGGAGGAATGTGTAATTGGAGACCTGGAATACCAGGTTCCGTTTTTCTTTAGGTATGTCGACGACTGCATAGCACTGGTGCCTGTAAACAATGTGAATGACGTCTTTAATCGATTTAACAGCTTTCACAGTAAACTACAATTTTCTGTTGAAAAGGAACAGCATAATAGAATAAATTTTTTAGACTTGACGCTGCACCATACAAACAACACTATCAGAACGGAATGGTATACAAAGGAAACCTGGTCCTCTAGATATATGAATTTTAACTCCCAGTACCCAATGTCACAGAAAAAATCTGTTGTCATAGGTCTTGTTGATCGAGCTCCAAACTTTCGGACTGTGAGTACAGGGAAATCGCCATAAAAAAAGCTAAAGAAGCGCTCTTGTTAAATGATTACCCTGGTAATCTAATTGACAGACTTTTTTAGAACCGTATTCATCGTTTTCACAATCAATCCCAATCTAGAAACAGTAGTCAGAATATATCTGAAAAAAATTATCTCACTTTACCTTACATTTCGGAGCTTTCAGAACAAATGGGTGGGTGGCACTTTTAAAGAATATAACATAATCGTATCGCACAAAGGACATAATCTTTTAAAGACCAATTTCAGTAAACTCAAGTCAAAAATTCCCAAGGACAAAAAAGTCATGTTATCTACGAAGTTCCGTGTAAGGACTGTGAAGGAGTCTATATTGGACAAACTAGTCAGTATTTAAAAAACCGCTTAAATGGCCATAAATATGATGAAAAAAACAAGTCAGCCCTTGCTAATCATGTGGTTGAACATAACCATGCGTTTGACTATGAAAACACAAAAATACTACGAACTGAAAACCACCAAAAGAAAAGAGAGGTCCACGAAATTATAGAAATCCAGAAAAACAAACATTCCATCAACGCCAAGTCCGATACAAGAAATTTATCGAAAATCTATTTTAATTTAATACAATGAATTTCAAGTTGAGGAAAAGAATATTTTTGCCACAAGTTGTACGGATGCTGGCGCGACAAGTATAGTTTTGCCAAATAACATACCAATACGAACATTATATTTCGGATATTAGTTGCTCCTGTGTTTACAACTAATTTACTTACACAATAATACTGCTACTTGTTGGCCTTCAATCGATAAATGTTGCTTTTACATGTGAGATCTGGGACGGTCAAGCATATTGTACCGATGAAGGTGTATGTTGTTGTCTTATTTAAAATGTTTTTAATTTAGGAACGATATTTTAATTATACGTGATGGACATTGCGCTCGCAGGCCCATGTTTTGTGGTAAGTTTTAAAGAATATATTTGTATTGTACGTCATGTTAATTGTAACAGTCTATTGTAGATTACCTTTCTGATGAAGGACATTGACTGTCCGAAACGTCAAAACTAAACTAAAATGTAAAATAAAAAACTGAAAGTACTTTCCAATTTTATGCAGAACCAAAAATCCCAAGAATAATTGTTTTGAAAAATAAATAAAATAGGTTCAAGAAATAAACTAACCATATATATATATATATATATATATAACAGAGTTTTCTTTATCACATTACCGCATTCCCCAATAAAAAAAAGTTACCCTATATATAAATATATATATATATATATATATATATATATATATATATATATATATATATATATATATATATACAATAGGTCCTTTGGTAGAAAGTAACAATGGGAATCGTTATTGTATTACAATACTGTGTGAACTGACAAAAGACAAATACCAGTTGGTAACAAGGAAGCAGCAACAATTGCGAAAGCAATATTTGACAACTTTATACCAGCCTATGGTCTAATGAAAGAAATAAGGACAGATCAAGGAACGAAGAATAAAAACGAAATAATGAAAAACTTAGCGGAACTTTTAAAAATAAAACACAATTTTTCAACAGCATATCATCACGAGTAGATAGGCAGCTGTGACAAACTTCAACGAATACGTAAGACATTTTATCAATGACACTAAAGATAATTGGTGTAGATTTGTGAAAATGTTTCCATATTGCTATAATACAACACCTAACACGTATCACGTATACACTTCATTTGAATTACTGTATGGTAGAACACCTAACATACCGGAATGTTTAAATTCGGAAATTGAACCATGGTACAACTTTGACAGGTATGATAAAGAATTGAAATACAATACGCGCATGAGCGAGCTAGGCAGTTTTTGATAATAAATAAGTTATTTAGGGCAAACAACAGCGAAAAAGAATCTTCACCCGTAAATTTCCAGATAGGAGATTCAGTAATATTTGAAAAAGAAGGAAGAATTAAGTTCGATCCCTATTATTTAGGCCCATTTAAAATATCAAAAATATTAGGTGCAAACTGTGAAATTATATATCAAAATAATCAGAAGCAGATTGTTGATAAAAATCGACTGTATTTGTATAATAATGATAATATTTGTAAAGAAAGTGTAGCGAACATTTAGATAAACAATGCAGAGTTTAAAAAAATGGACAAGAAAGTTATTGTAAATAAACAAACAGTGTGAGAACTATTAAGTTATTATTAACAAGACCGAAAAACTATCTGGGATAATGTTTCTCCTCCAAGAGGGGATGATGTGGTGGCCAGTGAACCATAAGGTCACTAATAATTATAGGAAAAGTTACTAATAAGAATTAAACCACGAATCTTTGTAAATATGATATTAATAATAACACGTTTATAATTGTACGCCGATAGTATACAAACAATTTATTTAGCAAAGTTATGTCTAAACAAGTCGACAAACGATGTGTGTTTATTCCAATATGTATATAAAGGAATACCGTATGGTTACCATTTATTATAAGTATTAATGATATTTCATGTTAGTAGTACGTTGTACTGTAAGTTGTCTGTGGTCACGGCTTAAAAATGTTATGAGTTATCTAAATATACTGTCCCAGTGATTTTGATATTACCTATGGTATTATTTATTTCCCACCGACTAGAAATACGTGTTCTCCATCAGTAATGGTATGATTGACGAAAGGCCTAGAAAGCGGAACACTTACTTTAAATCACCACACCTCTAACAAATCACTAACTTCAAACTATCAAGAAAATCTTGATTACTTACTATTAATGGTAGATGCTTGTATTATATGTATGATTATAGTGTACTCACTCTTTTTGTATTTTCGTCAATGGACGTCTCTTGAATATATTTTTTTTCTGCTTCCGTTATCGATTTATGTTCTAACGGTGAATTGTGGCCACAAAAAGTATAATACACACACCATAATAGAGCTAAAGCGCTGAAAAAATGAAATGTCATTGGCCATCCATATGGACTTGCTGATATAGCTCCAGACAGGAACATACTTAATACAGATCCTAAAGGTCCAGCTACAAAAAGAATATTATTGCAGCTATTAGAGAAGGCATTGAATACATTCTGAAGATGGCTTAATGTAACTACCACGTGCAAATATCAACCGGAAATTATCCGATTCTTCAAATCTATGCAAACTTAACATTTGGCATACTTTTAAAACGCTATTGAGTAGTTTTTCTTACGGTTTTTGCTCTTTCAGATTATTGATTTTAAGCTGAATTTGGGACTTTTGATTGATGTAAAACTAACTTCTTGAATACCAGTCGTTTGCGTAGTAAATCTCCAACACTACGACTGAAACAAAGAGTCGAATGGATCAGTGAGGCAACAATGGAAGCTTTTCATTCCAGCTGCCCACTGTCAAAAGCTCGATCAGACGAGGATGCTCCTTGATGGCATGAGAACCTATCAAATCTATGAAAAGAAGTCCGTCGTCTCTTTAATAGAGTCAAACGAGATGATAATTGGCAGAAGCTTACTCAGTTTAATAAAGACATTAAGAAGGTGGCAAGGCTTGATTTTGCAGTCTTTTGTGAAAATATCACTTCCACTCATACAGCGGCCAAACTACAAAAGTGAGAATTGAGGGAACTAACCCCACAATGTCGCTGAGGAAGCCAGACGAATTATAAACGGAAGGTGAAAAGGTACGATCGATCCTTCTCCGTAAAACCTACTTTGCAGGTAGTGAACCTACAACAAGCACTGAAATAGCAACCATATAAATAACTAGGAATGGATAGAATATCTCCAGCACTCCTGCAGGAAGGGATAGAGTAGATTCTTCCTCGCCTGCTGAAAATTACAAGAAGCAGTCTAGCAATGAGTCTAATACCTAGAAAGTGGAAAAGGGCGAGGGTAACTTTCATACCAAAAATAGAGAGAAAATATGGAACTGATCCCCGACTTTCTGGACCCATCTGCCTAACATGACTCCTACTTACAACGATAAAAAAAAGTAGTGGATTACTACATACAAACGCAGAGTCTGGAGAATAAACCAATTCATGAATGTTTGCATGTTTACAGTCCGGCTGGATCCACGGATACTGCTTGGTATCAGCTGATCTAAATCGTTCTGAGGATCTGAACAATAAAAAATTCGTTATGTGCAATTCCTGGATATATCTGGGGCATTTGACATCTCATGTGTCTGTCAAAAAAGCACTGGAAAGGCGAAGAGGGGATGAAACCCTCATTAAATGGATGTATGAGTTGTTGACGACGAGGATAGCTGAGGGAGAGATATAGGAAATCAAACCATCTCTGCTAAAGCCACTCGTGGACACCTCAAAAGGGAATAATATCACCTCTTCTATGCAGTATAGTAGAAAATGAGTTCCTCTACTGGCTAACGGTGGTTGGCGTTGAATGTATCGGCCATGCTGATGACATAGTTCTAATAGTTAGAGGCAAGTTCAGGAGCACCTTGTGTGATTCATTGCTATAGGTCCTCTGCATTATTGAGCTATGGTGCTTGTCAGTGAGGCTATATGTCCCAGATATTCAATTCGTTTTTTAAAGAATGAGCATTTATTTTTGTTAAGGTGAAGATCATAATCCATGAGTTTTGCAAGCATGATTTTAGATTTTCAGTGCGTTCGTCAATGGACAATAATATCATCATAATACGATTCCGTTTTTGTAAGACCCTTAAGGAGCTGAGAAAGAATACGTTTAAATTAGTATGGGGCTGTTTTTATTCCGAAACTGAGACGATTCGTGCTATAAGTGCCACGGTGAATATCCTCACCTAAGTGGAGAGACATTTTAATTATTTACATATTACGAACTCTCTGATATGTAAGCCAAATATTACCGAAATAAAATAATTTTCGCTGGGTGTTCGGGTTTCTATGTCACTGAGTATATAAAATTAATTTGAAATATAAAAATATCTTACATGCGTAAAGAAATGTTCCAAAACGTCCTCTTTCTGTCAAAGGTATCCACCTACTTATGAAGCAAGGTATTGCAGGAATAAAGAAGCCTTGGGTGATTCCTTGTATGATTCTACACACTATTACGGCTGTGGATCCAAAATAGACGGCTAAAGGTGGTATAAGAAAACCTGTTATGGCACACACGCCCATGGTAGCTATTAAAAACCATTTTGGTCCGTATTTGGTCATTAACCAACCAGCAGGTACTTGTGGTAAAATGTATCCCACGAAGAATGACGATATTATGATATTTTTGTTCGTCCAATTAAAAGTCTAGAAACCATTGTTAATCAATTTCTATTGATATTTTTATTGCATAGTATATATCGGGTGTATCAATAAGTTTATCCCTCGAGTGCATAGTAAAAACCCTTCATATTATGACTTGAAAAATCAAATAAATGAAACTGGCTGAGGAGAATCGTTGGAAATATTCAAGTTTTAAAGAAAACTTTCATAGAATACGTCCAAATAAAAAAAAACTAGAAGTGGAATACTTCTAACCAATGAAAACATGTAATTTTCATTTGAATTATATTCTAATGAAGGTAACCTCATTTAAGAGAGAAAATTGAGTTTGGTTTATAGGACATAAACTCAATTATTGTGGATTACAGCACATTGTGATTGAGTATGTATCAATCGATAATATATGGACGCTGTTATGCAGAAATGTGTTGACCCACAAAAATTGAAATATTGAGTAAATTAGTAAGAAAAATAATTCAACTTATATAAAAAATCTAAAATTGAAGCCACATTCCGATTGACTGAATTCAATATTTTCCAAAAATATGTTACACTCATTTGGTATATCTTTTAAAGACAAATTGTAAATTCACAGTAATGGTTTAAAAGCCGGTTAACATAGTATTGCAAAATACGAACTGTAACATGTATTATTTTTTGCATTATCGTTTTATAAGCACGAATAAGAAGAGGTATTTATAAAAGAAGTTCAACAACAAAATATGTAGGTAAGCGTATTTTTGCAGAGCTCCGTTTAGAGTGTATGTACCTACATTTTTTAATAAAGGGAACAAGTTTCACGTAATGTAAACTTTAAAAAGAAGAAGTAACACAATATTAGTAAATGTACAACCTCTGTAGTTTGATGCATCTGATTTGTTTATTTAAGGTTTCATTAAAAATATGTTTCAGCCTACAACTAACTACAGGGAGTTCCATGACGATTAATAAAAGCAATATCTTGGAACTGGACAGTAGTACAAAATTGTAATTTTGGAATTGTGAATTAGAACAAAAATGCTGCCGGTTATCTGGTTATTATGTTACCCAATGAGTTTTCTGTTTCTTGGCTCACACATTCAAAATTATTATTAAGTAGGTCTAACTAAGCAAAATAGTGTATAGTTGCGAATTTGAAATACCGTGTTTATTATCTTCGACCTTTGTTAATTTTACCCAGTGGGGAACAATTAATGGACCGAAAATAGCATAGTTGTAAATCAAGACCAAGTACACAGTCCGACCCTACGCAGGGACGTCTTAAAAAATTTGAGCAAAGTAGAAAACAAGTGCTTCTTGACACGGATTTTATGGATTTGCATACAAAAACGACTCATATAATTATTACATTATAATTATACACAACTGAATTAGGGTAAAAGAAAAATCATTTCATTATTAGAATATGATGTAATAATTTTTTATATATATATATATATATATACATTTATTCATTCAGTGAAACATACATAGAAAAATATTATATTTACGCTGGACAAAACAAAAGTACCTATTATACATAAATATATATCTACGTATACACAAACAAAGACACAGTATACGAGAACAGTCAGTAAAGTAAAAAGTCCTCTACATCATAAACAACCTTCTCAATCAGAAACTGTTTAACTGACTTCTTGAAAATAATATATACAATATACATATATATATATATATATATATATATATATATATAAAAGATGTAGGAATATCGCGTGATATGTTAACAACAACAACAACAAAGAGATTCATGGGTAATTCACGCAAAATGAAAGGTTACTGAAACAGAGTGGTAACCGCGGACATGCATGTTTCTAGCTCATTTGCCTTCATCAGCACGGTATATATATATATATATATATATATAACAAAAACAGAATTAGCGGGCATATCACGCAAAAGAGGTTAAAGAGAATGAGTGGTAACCGTAGACATGCATGTTTCTGGCTCATTAGCCTTCATCGGGGTACGGCATAACCAAGAAAAGGTGTACAACTTGGAAGCAAGGATGTTAATTGAAGCATGAGAAAACACAAACAACGGATTTCAACAAGATAACCAAACGCACATTTGTGCCTTCAAATGGAAGATCCCGAGTTTTCAGGACAACAACCAACAGAGACACGGAGGCGTCTATAGCTCTCCTGTCTGAACCTTCCGACCCTGGAAATAGACAAAAAACCAATGAAAAAATGAAAGAAATATCGTTGGTTGTTGTCCTGAAAACTCGGGATCTTCCATTTGAAGGCACAAATGTGCGTTTGGTTATCTTGTTGAAATCCGTTGTTTGTGTTTTCTCATGTTTCAATTAACATCCTTGCTCCCAAGTTGTACACTTTTTCTTGGTTATGCCGTACCCCGATGAAGGCTAATGAGCCAGAAACATGCATGTCTACGGTTACCACTCATTCTCTGTAACCTCTTTTGCGTGATATGCCCGCTAATTCTGTTTTTGTTTTATATTCCACGCGTTATTTCTTTCATCTTTTCATTGGTTTTATATATATATATATATATATATATAGACACATAATATGTTACAATAATAACAAATAATTGCGTTAAAAATCATCGTCACTATCAACAAACAGGTCACTATTATCGCTGTCTTCGTCCAAATTAATTATAAATTGTTGTACATTCGGGGACACCTATGAACCTTGAGAGTACTCCAGATAAGTTCAATGGGATTTAATACACAGTAGTAGGGCGGAAGACGCAGTACCGTATGTCCTTTTGCTTGTACCATTGTGTCAATTCGATATTTTGTAGGAATGTTCAGGTCTCTTATAATGATTAGAAAATATTTTTTGGTGAATTTTGATATAGGCATTTTTATATCATTTCAGCCATATATTGTAGGATTTCTGCTTTTTTCGTGCTTGTGGTGCTTGTTAATTTGTTTTGAATGATAACTGGCGTTGTCCATTACAATGACAGAATTATCGGGCAAATTAGGCAACAGTTGTTCTTGAAACCAAGTCTCAGACAGTGGTGAATTGGGCACCCATCCATCGCTGCCACCGGCATGTAAAATTATTATTCTTTTTCCTCTAGACGGAGGGACCTCTAGACAACAACTTTTTGCTGCCATCAGTCCATCCTTTCTTTATAACGTCATGGCTATCGTACCATGTTTCATTCAACCAAACTACGTATCGACCTTCTTGGCGAAATCTTCTTATTTCTGTAACGTACTCCCAACGCAATCTTTTTAATCGTCCACTTTCCATGATGCTCATACTTCCGTTGAGGGTTTTACACTCGAAACCTATGGTTTTCAAATATTTCCGAAACCATTGTTCTGAATAGGTTACTTCAATTCCCGAAACTTTCAGTCTTTCCAAAATCATAGACGTTGTTGACACCCTATTTTCTTTGTAAAAAGAGTGAATTTGTTGTTTTATTCCAGTTCCCGCCGCATCATCGATTGTAGAAAAATTTCTCATTTCTCGTTTCTGTCTCTCACTTGTTTATAATGTCCCTTACCATACATACAGGGAATTTTGTTATTCCACAGTGAAAGAAGTTGAACACCCTTTTTCAATTAGAGTTTTGTAAACATTTTTTATTACCGTTTTTGCGTCACTTCACAAATGTTTTCTTTTAACCTTCCTGTTGTCCGAAACCTCATCTTCAGTATCACTGTTGTGACTCATTTCAATCACTCCATTCTCTATTTCCATTTAATTCGACACAATGTTTTCTCATGGACGAAACACTTCCATTTTTATTTGCACAATGCACAACGATGAAAAGTCACAGACTGATAGGCTGCACCCTTGCTTTACCTGGTTGGTGATTACTCCGATCCTGTTAGGACGCAGGTATAAAGGATAATTTCTAATTTATGAGGAGGCAGTATCTGTGGTCTTTATGCATTCTTGTTATATTTAATATTTAAACAATGCTCCCTGTCATAAACACGGCATTTCAAATTCGTAAGTATACCAATAAAAACCAAATTATGTACACAGCACTTCACTTCACCTATGTAACGAGGCTATTAGTTTCACTAAACATGAAAAAAAATCATAAAACTAAACAAAAAAATGGATTCTCCGTAGGGTAAAAGGAGGAGAGATTGGCCGTTGGGCACTGATTGGTCGTTTTTTATTTAAATATATTTGTTAAGAAATGGGCATAATTAATAGGATTTCTCGTAAAATAAATAAGAACTGAGAACAAGTATTCAGTCGTTACTTTCAACCGTTTAACTTTTGACAACATGGTTTCAAAATAACGGGAAGTTGTTTATGGCGTAGTCAGTGTTTTTGCTAAAAGTGTGTTTTTCTTACCAAAAAGTCAACAACCTGAATCTACAAATGTAAGTACAACGTGTATAATTTAGCTAAGCTGTTGTTGCAAACGATTTTTGACGAAGAATAAGTATGTGGGATGCAAATGAAAAAGTTTCTTGTACTCTAACCTTGAAAATTATTGTAATTATTGGGTGGCCAAGCAGTCACAAAATAACTGGTAAAATTGTAGTGATTGGCGGTTTTATTTAAGTTAAATATTCAGTAAATGATCTCACATTGTTATCAAAGACTACATAAAGGCCATAAAATGCTCATAGGTAACCGTTGGCCGGTGGCCAATAACTACACTTCAATTAGGACTGGTGTATATTTTTTTAGATATTCAATGCCTAGAGTACAAGAGGACAACATTTATTCAAAAGAAGGCTTTATAAGAAATAGCAGCTGGAGTGGCACTTCGAGAAGTTGCCAAAAAACATAAAGTGCGGAGGACCACCTTACAATTTAGACGTTGTTTAAAATTTAAAAAAAAACTTGTTTAGGTCCAAACCCCTACCTCAGCAATGGATTATAAAGAGTTCCAAAAGAGGGTTTCCAAGACGTAGAGAAGACATACAACTGTCTGTAAAATCTTTCCATGACAAAGCACCTCGAAAAACGCCCTTTAAGAACAACTGTCCTGGAGAAGATTGGTATAAATTGTTTTCAAAGCGTCACCCAGTCCTCGCTGAAAGAACGTCAGAACATGTCCCATCAGCCAGCGCTACTGTTGCAGAAAAAGATATTCGAAAATGGTTTTCAGATATTTATTAATTTCTCACTTCGAAAGATTGTCATCGTATTCTCACTGATTCATCAAGAATATTTAACGCCGACGATACCTGTTCTAATCTTTGTCCGAAAAGCATCCACTGTTCTCGCTCCAAGAGGATCGAAGAATGTTTACGAGATTGAACATGCGTCTTCTAAACAAAATATAACGGTGTTATTTATCTTTTAAGCAGTGGGCGTGGTTACTCCTTCCTTAATAATATTTGCAGGCAAAAGACTAAAATCAGGAGTTTATGAGTCGGTACAAAAAGAATAGGGCATAGCAACATCGATCAGTAGTGGTTGGATGAAGTCAGAGATATTCAAAGACTTTATCAGCAACGTTTTTCATCCTTACTTATTAGACAAAAAGATACAATTGCCAGTTATATTATTCATAAATAGACACAGTACGCATATTAAATTCGAAGTTAGTGACTTATGTAAAAAACTTGCTATTATATTGATATATTTGTATCCAAACGCTACTCGCATCCACCAGCCTGCTGATGTAGCTGCTTTCAAGCCCATCAAAACTGGCTGGAAAAAAGTTGTTTTAACTTGGAGGCTAGACAACCTCACAGAATCGTTGAATAAGAATAAGTTTGCACCTATATTGAAGTCTGTTATTTTAGATTATGCTAAAACTGCGACTATACAAAATGTATTCAAGGCCACTGGACTATATACTTTCAATCCAAATTCAATAGACTTTTCGAGGCACTTAGAAGGCCAGGAAATTCAAACAGTAGATCCTTTAAACGACATTTGTGAACCAGCTGATACTGCAAAGCATTTAAGAATATTGTAGGAAAATATTTTAAGCAGTTTAACATGGACGTTTTAAAGGAACTTTACAAGGAATTTGTCAAAGAGTATAAGGAATCTACTCAAAATTTATTTTCAGAGAACCAGCCTATTAAATATACAGTACAAAATATTGAAAAATTTGAAAGTAGAAAGGAAGCTACACAAGACAGTATTTTGGTACTACATAAAGTGATTGAAACTCATTTTTCGACCGACATTCAAGACCATCTATTTTCAAACCTAGAACAGCAAACTCTATTTGATATAAACAATCTGCCAGTTACATTAACCAACTAAGAAAATGACGAAAATATATTACTTGAAGACATACCATTTAACAACACTGAACCTGTGGAGTTAGACACAGTATCATTAAATAATAATGAACCTGTTGACTTGGATAAAAATTTAAACGCCAGCATTCACGAGCACCTCTCATTACCCCAAACAGAAAAAGAAACAGTAAAAAGTCGTCTTTCGTAATAACTGGAACAGTATGGAGAGAACAGAAAACAGCAGAAAAAGAACAAAAGGTTAAGAAGGAACAGGAGAAACGGGACAAAGTAGAAAAGAGAAACAAAAACAAGAAGAGAAGGCGCAGCAACAATCAGCCAACAAAAAGCGGAAACTTGAGAAACAGCACTGCAAAAAAGAGGAAAACTGAACGAAACGTAAAGTATACTAGCAAATAATATTTGGAAATTCAAATGATTAATAATGAATATTCTTCTAAAATAACTACGCATACGGTAGTTCCCGACAAAGTTGAAAAGGCATCAAGAAATTTGTTCCAAGAAAAAGTCAATATCGTCTCTGAATATATTATTGAACCCCCAAGTCCAGAAAAAGGTCTAGCACGTATATTATGAAATATTGACCTAGATCTAGACTAAAGTAAGAAGAGTGAAACTGGTTTGTGCTACTCATGTGCCAATGGGATAACATGTTCTAATTACGGTTTAATGTGCAATACATGTAGCCGATCATATCACATTACATGTATGAAAAAACACGGTCTTCACAAATCTAATTCTCCAGTTTTTCGTTGCTTAACGTGCTCAAAGAATAAGTAATTTCAAATTCAAAAGTTGAATATTTTTACAATACATTACTAGACACAAAATAGAAAAATTTTCAATAATTTAAATTGTATTCATTTTTATGTATATTTTTGTCAGGTAACCATCTAGGTACCTATATGGTTCAAATATCCACATAAACATAAGGCCAATCTCTGACTACTCATAGGCCAATCAATGCAATACGGGGGCTAATAACTAATCTATATATTTTGACTAACGAAGAACAGAATAAAATAATTCAATGTTGTTCTTTCAATTCATAAGTATGATCATTGAAAAATATAAATATTTTAAAAAAATTTCAAAACTTTTTTTGACCAGAACTGGAAAACTTGATAGATTACTGTTATATAACGGACTTAAAGTAGTTTAAGGGCCAGTAACTCCCCCTTTCACCCTAATAAAAATATATGATACTGCATAATTTCTTCCATACATTCACTATAAACCAAAATTTACAAATTTTTGGTTTGTACCGCAAAATTTTCGAAACTTTTTTAACATGCTTTCATAAAAATTCTATAATTACGAAACTATGTTATAAATCTATTCTTTTCTTACGCCATTCGATAGACGAAAGATGGATATCAATTAATTATCATGTTTGAATTCTTCCATTTTATTTGTATACACAATATACGGGACTAAATCTTGAGTAAATAGTTTTGTAAAAGATTACCTTACAAAAATTTGTAGAAACTTCTTCTATGCAATGGAAAGACTCAAATTATTGGAAATTGAAATGCGAGTGATCATACTTTTATGAAAAAATATAACAACCTCCCATCGATAACGCAAACTCTGTTATGAAACATCAAAATAGAACATTTTTTTAAAAATATTCAGACTCCAAAGGGTTGAAAATCCCAAAAAAAATGTTTTTATTCCGATTTCAATGAAATTATGGGGTTTTTTGATACGAGGATTCAAAAAAAATTGACAGTTGATCTTAGAAAATTAATTCGTCTGGAAAATTTCAGAAAAAATTATGAAAATGGGATTTACGGGAAAACTGTGAATCAAATTTTGCTCGTTTACGTTTACGTTCTGAACGTACATATAAAATATCATCAAAAAATTCAGTCTTGTTTTTGAGATATCATGCTGTTGGACCGATCAACAGACAGACCGACCGACATTTTTTTTAAATAGGTTTTTGGACTCATAGACATATGAAAGGTGTAGCGAAACGGATGTGGCCTTTTCATTACAATACGCTTCAATACTATAATTCGGATGGGGCACCTTTTTTCTAATGTGTTTAATAGTATATATAAGATGGGGTCCACTCTTTGTTATGTGTTTTGATAGTGTAATTCGGATGGGGAGGGGGAGGGTTATGTGTTTTGATAGTACCTATAAATCGAATGGAGCCTTCTTTTGTATTGTATTTTGGAAGTGTTGTTTGAATGAAGAATTTTCTATAAAATGTAATCATATTTATTTCTGGTAGTATGGAATTAATGGATTTGTGGTAAAATTTGAAGATAGAAAAAAATCGGCTTTAATCAAACACTAACAATATTCAACCCGGGCTGCTTATGTACATCAATTATTATATATATATATATATATATATATATATTATTAAAAAACTTTCAAATTAATAAGGAATAAAGTGTAAATATGTAGTCACAGCTTTCCTTTATTTTAAAAAGATCATATGTAGATATAGTACTTGTGTCACTCTTTATGATTTGATATCACATCTTTTGTAAGGCGTGTATTTGATTCACCTATTTTTATCTCGTCAATAGGTATTGGTATTGGCACTGATATTATAGTCAAGTAGAAAGTGACCTAAACAAACTGGGAGTGAACGGATGGTGGAATAATACTAAATTCTTTTATACGCTCATTAAACGACTTTTTCCTAAAACGATTGTCATGTGGGTTAACACACTTCTGCATAAAAGCGTCCATATGTACAGGGTTATTCACTATAAATTACCCATCCCGTCTCATCGTTATTATTGCCTACAGAAAAAAAAGTTAAATGTAAGAGTTGTGTGCTTATGACTAAATTTTGATGAATTGCTATCAAAAATACAGAGGCATGCAGATTTCAGGGGATACAAATTTTTTAATATTTTTTTCAAATGGGACACCCTGTATATTATTGAATTTTTGCAGTGGTCTTTTTTTCCTGATTTCAAAAATATACCATATGTTACCCCTATCTTATACTGTTTTCGAGTTATTAGACGTCGATTAATAGTGAATTCACGCACGACGTAACTTAATCATAACTTAACATAACTTAATCATAAACTTAAGATGAAACTATAATTTTTTATGGTAATGTAATGGTGGGCATATTGAACATCTTTTATGACTTATCATGTTATTTAAATTTCCTAAATAAATTTTTTGTTTTCTATTTTTCAATATTTGAACTTTTTCTTCCTCACCTCTAATAACTCAAAAACGTTATAAGATAGGGGTAACATATGGTATATTTTTGAAATCAGGAAAACAAGACCACTCCAAAAAGTCAATAATATATATATATATATATATATATATATATATATATATATATATATATTGAACCAGATATCATAGATAATAAGAGAATTAGTATTATAAAAATATGTTGCTAGTATTAAAATATATGAAAATAATATAATTTAAGAAAACAGGTAAAAAGGAAACACTTTTCTTAATTTAAACAACATATCAAATAAAGATATATTAAATAATAGCCTATAACAATATAATAAATAAGGAATTACCTCAATAATAACACAAAATATAGAGATTGCCTAACCAATGTAATGATGTAAATAAAGTTGCCTAAGACGAAGAATAATTTCCATACCATAACCAGCTGTTCACCTAAAAAGAAATAATTATATAGTCAAGTCAAGAGAATTTTAGATGTAAGTGGTTGCATTAGAATACAAATATTATTATAGATAATTCATTATAATCATTAATTTAAGAAAAAAACAAATACAAATATTGAATAGAATAGAATTCAACAGATTTTCATAGATAAACAAATAATGACATATAGACAAATGATATATGGTAAATAAAATAAACATTCAATCAATAAATAGTAATTTGTTAAAGTTTATTATAAATAATATAATGCAAAGAGTTTAGACAAATAAAATAAGAGAATTTATATTTATGAATAATAAGAGTGTAACAGTGATATATTATCAATAATAATATTGAATGTATCTATGTATAACCAATTTTAATTTATTTGTATGATGAAAAAACTCATAGGAACTCTATAAATGAACTAATAATGTAAAAGAGTGTATGTATGAAATTTTTTAATAAGTGAAAGAAGTTTCAATTAATCTGATTGCAAAAGACAATATTTTATTGGTTATAAAATATGACAGAACAAATTGTGAATCAACAAATAAACTTTGAAATAGTGACCTGAAAAAGAACAAAAGACTGTTTGTTGAAAAAAGTAGAGAATCGAGGGGACGCTTAAATAATGAGGGAAGCTGGGGTCAAGAAGCGAGGAGTGTGTGTGATGGTGTTCCTGAAATTTCAAGAAATTCCCGGTTTAACACATTTAAACCTATAAAGTACTATTGAATACAATCTTAGTAATACTCACAGTCAATTGTATCAAGTTTTTCGGCAAGAATCTATGAAATTTTCATTAATTTTGGTTTTTTGGAGCTTCAGCGGAGTGTTCCTGGGATCCAGAGACTTTCATCCCAATTCAAGAGCAACAGGTCAGTGTTTTTAAATCATTATTGGCCAATAATCAGAGTAAAAACTCGAAATACTCAAATAAGTACTTAATTTCATAAATTGATAAACTTTTGCAAATATGATCGATCTGAAAAAGAAAGAGTACAGACTTTATATCGTTAATCAATTGCATAAATAGTTAAAATTAATAAAAAGCCGAATGTTATATAAATTAAAATATGTACTTACGCTATCTTGTAATCGCATAAATCTGGTGATTGAAATTTCATAATGTAATAACTATGCCCATCTGTATATAATTCCTATATTTCTATCTATGTATATAACTATTTTCTTTCCACAGCAATTTGTATCATATATAACTATGATATATATATAAATTCTTTTATGTTTTTCATGAACCATTTACTTGTCTGCATCGTCAAACAAACTATGTTTGTATAAATATAGATGCTTCTTACGTATTAGAATTGTTCGTTTTATGCTAAAGCGCATGACTAGTTTTTCACGCATGCGTATTGATGAAATGATTAAAATAAATAAGTAGATACAATACAACCAGTGGCGTCACATATTTTTTTTATCAAATATACAAAATATTAAATTTAAAATTAAATTGATTTCAAAATAATGTGTTTTCTTTTTATTTGAACAATTACAACAATATAAAAGTCAGGACTCAAAGAGAAAAAGGGTTTCATGCTCCCGAATAATCAAATTAAAATAAATTACTGAACAAAATAACAATAACCAACTGAGCTAGCCAAACTAAACAAAAATTCTAAATAATAAACATCTACATTTAAATTTCATAATAAAAGTAAGTAAGTATTTATCATATATAGAATAATATATATATATATATATATATAAATTTGTATCCCCTGAAATCTGCACGCCACTGGGTGTTTAATAGCATTTTATCAAAATTTAGTCACATGCACACAACTTTACCATTCAACTTTTTTTTATGTTGGCAATAATAACGATGATAAGGGGTGGGTAATTTATAGTGAATAACCCTGTACAAGTGTGCATAAAAAAAGAGTACAACACTTTGCCGTTACAGAATAAGAATTGATTTTATAAAATATTTCGAGCGTTGCTCGACCTATTATGATGAAATATGACTTCTATTATGTCTAGAGCATTTTAAAACAACAATTACGAAATCATTGCACCCGTAAAAAATTATAAGTGTTGAAGATCCCTTAACCTCACAAAATAGTATTACTGTTTAATATTGTCTCATTAGTTAAACACATTATTCATAATAAAACTTTCTTTCTACAAATATTAAATATCGGCCTCTTTATCATTATACTACAGAAACTAAGTAAGGTTTGCAAACTATCAAAGGAACATCAGCTTCATCCATAATATTCAACAACCGCTCAAAAGTTGTTGGGTGAAGAATGGGATTTTACGATTGGTTGTCAACGGTATCACTCGGAATGTACAGGTTGGCAAATTAATTTTGGCAGTTGACGATGCGCGAGAAAGCCCTACAACTTGACAACGTAGTAAACGCAGTTACCGGGTAGAGCAGGCGACGTACATTCCGCATGCAAAGTTTTTAAGGTTGTGAGGTTGCTAATACGTACGAGGGTAACACAATATTTTGAATTTGGATTTAAAAATAATAAATTGTGGCACATGCACATGCTATATAAAATCGAGTTCGCAAAACAAAATAACATTAATGTGTTTTTTATTATTAATTAAATAAATAAGGAAATAAAAACCATTAGATTTTCCCACGAAAATTGGTTTTGTTTCGTACAGACATAATTATTTATTGCTACAAAAACCATACGGGAAATTCTATAATTACCCTTTATTATTTCATGTGATATAAATAATAAATAATAAATAGATTCCAAGAGACATAAACTTTCACCTTTACTTCAAATTAATATCTTTTAAGTGGTCCCTCCATAGTATTCGTCATTGAGGCTTATTTGTATATAAATTGGAAGTCAGGTAGATTTTGTAGATGAAGCGTACAATATGATAAGGATTGTAAACGACTTTCTAAATATAACAATGGCCAACAATTTTTCCTATCTGTTCGTAGTAATAGTTAATGACATAACTACCTGTTAAGCTTTCTAAAATTGTTATTCTTAATAATATGTAGTAGATAATAAAGGAAAAATTCGGGTTTATACATGAAATTTGAAAAACAAATTGGTGAAATCGCCTTTAGATATGGTCTAATGAGTTTACTAATAATATAAATAAAATTTAAAAGCTCTTTCGGGGTAGATATTTCTACCTTCATGTGTAAATTTTGTTTTTTTTTTCAATTTAATAACACCTATTTATATTTTTACATTTGTTGCGTTCAATGTATTCAGTCATACCACCTACAAACAAACACTGTAATAAAAAATATGTTTAAGATGTACAGGGATCATCAACAGCAAAATAATGATGTGCGTCTACAAATGATTCTTCAAAATCGTTTTAACCTAATTCTATAACCTTGGTGAAATTGAAGGTAACATTTCGTTTGGCCACATGTTATTCAAGTACCGCCCAAACACTTTCGATCGGATTTAAATCCGGGTGATAAGGTAGCCTTAAAACTTGCAATCAATGTCAAATAAACAATTTATCAATTTTATAAGTTTTATATTGCGGTTTGTACATTTTTGCAACGTTATAAAAATCCGGTTTTAACATTTGTTCACTGTAATATATGTTTCTTTCAGAACGCCAGTTTTTTAATTGTTGTTTAGTCCAAGCAGTCGTAGGTAATTTTTTCATTTAGAACATTGTGATATGCGGCGTTATCAATTACTATAACAGCGTTTTTTGGTAGGTTTCCAATAAGTTTTTCTTGTACCCACTCCTCATAATTTTCGTTCGCCATTTCATTATGATAATCTCCTGTTTTTGACTGGGAGTTGCACATAATACCAGCATTAGGTACACAACCATTTTCACTTTCTGCATGCACAATTATGAGCCTATTACCTTTTGAAACGGGTTTTCCTAATCCTTCGTTACTCTTGTCGCTCCATCCTTTAAGGTGCGTGTGACATGAATGAATGTATGTTTCATCCATATAAATGGATGTTTCTTAAATATAGTAGGAGTAAATGTCTGATTTTGTGACGTTCCATTAACAAACTTGTTGTTTTTCGTGTTGGTCCAACGAAAACCAAAAGAACGTATTTGTTTCTGCAGAGATTCGCGACTTCTTGCGAAGCCATAACTATCTGCAAAGGTTTGGTCACATTTCTTAACGTGGGTACTATGTGATAATTTATTATGCACGTTCTAAGCACAATTTTGTCGATTTGATCCATACGGATACTGGACGATCTTTGTTTTTTAGTAGGCACATCAGTGTCAGCATTACTTCCTGCCAGAGCTTCTCTTTTAATACGGGAAAGCGTTATTTGGCTAACTAAAATAAGTCGCTATAAATGTTGTATTAAAAGTTTTACTCAAGTGTATTTTCATTTAAATAAAATGAGGAAGTAGTTAAATGTCTTTTCAGTGACCGTTCTTTGAAATGAAAATTTATGTCGTGGTTTTCGGCAATTTAAAAGAAGTATTAAATTCAAAAATACTATATCATGTTTCAGTTCATTACTTATTTCAAACGATCTTTAGATTTTAGTTCAAACATATTTTAATATGACCAAACCGCAATTGTAACTGAAAACAAATGATAAAAACGAAACGTAATAGAGATAGGTATGAAATGAGTATAATAATTATAATTATAAGCCTAAAAACCTATTACATTTAAATAGGCATCTACACAAAATAAACATGTGCCCTTTTAAATACTCCTGTAGACAGAAACATAATAGTTATTCATGCAACAAGTGCATAAAGTGGTGCTTTTTTCACCAATGGAAAAAATGACGCATGAGCCACAGGCATGCAAAAACCAAAAAATTTCTTATTTAGGTTGCTCTAAATGGACTGAAAATGTCGTCGATTTGTTTGTCATGATGACATAACGGTGCATAAAATTGACACATGAGTGCATAAAATTGACACATGGTGCATAAAATACTTTGTCTCACTCTAATGTCACTTTTTTAAATCGTTTAACAAATAAATATTTTATGTACGAAAATCGATTTAAAACACTCACTATCGAGTGTGAATTTGTTAAATAGTTACTTTGGTTTGAAAATTTTATTGCAATAATTAAAACTTACCTTTATTAATGGAATTGTTGACTTGCCATTGTTTGCCTCTTTGGTTATGCAATTTAAAACGTTCATAATTATTCCACGACACTGCTCACTCAACTTTTTATGAAAAACTTTACTTTCTGTAGTCGCCATAACAAGTTAGTATTGCACAACTCCGGTAATCACACTTTTCTCTGAACAGTACTGTCGAAACGAAGCTTAAGAATTCTGCCAGCGAAGTGAGCTCTTGCAATCCGCATATGTCTTTGCTACGGCGCATCGGACGTTGCCTAACTTCCCACTGCCAAAATTAATTTGCGAACCTGTAACTTTTTTCGTATACACGATTATACTAAGGGAAGTTAGGTTCAATCGCATGTATCAACTCACGCCATCTAATAATAACGCGAATCCTCAGCTGTTGCCTATGAAGCGGTTTATCTCTGCCTGCTGATTTTTAGTTCTTTGCATCAATCAGCTTGTTGGAATCTTTCTGTATATTGTTTTGTCGTCAAGTTTGTGATCGTTTTGCTTTTCTATTTTTTTCAAAGGCTTTTTTGGACGTGTCCTGTTAGTTTGATGCAATGAATATGAATATAGTCTACTATGGAAAGTTCTTTATACAGATATTTATGTTCAAAA